>JAQLOL010000021.1:9453896-9479659 GCA_029783665.1 Naso thynnoides | reverse complement strand
ACATATATATATATATATATATATATATATATATATATATATACACACACACACACACATACATACACATATATACATATACATATATATATATATTTTTAATTAATTTTAATATTTAATGAGCATAACCAACATTTTTATGTAAGCCTGGACCAAATTAAATGTTTACGAACCTGTTTGAAATGAATCTTGGCACATTTCAATTACTGCATATTTCCAAGGACGCAATCAGGATGATGACAAATGAAGTGACTATGCATGTTTTTTTGCCAAGTCAGTATACTTTCAGTTTCACTTTTTACAGGGTCTTTTGTAATGCAATATTAACTGATTTTATTTAGTCCTATAAGTGTTGTAAAAATCGAAGTGGGCACAGATTTCCAATGACTCTGTCATTTTACCATTATGCGCCATTTTCCCCAGTTTTGCGTCCTCCTTTTAAATTTAACTCAGTGTTCTATCGTTAGCTTTACCCTCACCCATCTGATTAGCGCCACCACAAGGGTAGAAGTGACTCTGGTAAGTCAGTTAGACAAGGGAATACATTTACAGCACCTCCTCATTTTAATAAAAACATCTACGTGTGTATCAATAATGCAGGAAAAGTAATCCAGTATTCCTGTATTAATATTTTGTCCCACACCTAATGTTGTGCCACATTTACTTTACACTTTAAGTTAAAAAGGTTTTCCCTAAATTGTACCTAAGTTGTTACAGAAGGAGACAATCAAACAGCACCCAGCACCAACTGTTTACTACTGTTAGTGTGAAGTTTTGGGGCATTACACATCCAGAGTTTAATGTCATTATTTTGTTACATTGGATTCCCATCTTTATTTCAAGTGCAGTCAAACATATTTGGACATTCGTGGACAGAATGAAATTTCTCTCCCAGACTTGCCTGGGAGCCCTGTGTGAACTCTGAATTAAGTCTCAGTCGAAGCTAATTATAATAACCGGCAGCGTGGTATTGGGCATTTGTCCAGGCAGCCTTCATGGGCTGGGGCCAATTCACTCCCTCCATTCATCTCATACAGTCACAGCCTTGGAGAGAGCTATCACAGCAGCAGGACTTTTCACCTCTCTGTACCACAGCAGACCGGCTGCCACAACACCTGGGGTAAGCTGTGAAGTGCACTTCTAAATATACACTCTCTAACCAGCAACCTACACTGTGGTTAAGCCGGCTGCTTCTGTTTTTAAATTTGAAAATATGCAAGATTGGACCGTTACATGCTGTTCTGTATGATGAGTCAAGAATTTTGATATACAGTACACTACATGTGACATTTGCAAGAATTTTTCATCAAAATACATTAACAAAGGAGCTTCTCAGGCTTTACATGTTAGTGTTGAGCAAAATCCTCCCATCTTAACACCTATTCTAATTTTTGTTTTTGAATGAGTGTGTTAGACAAGATCTTACAAATTCCTTTTTTTGGTTAGGAAAGTTTCCCACCACTTTCTATTAAATAGATGAAAAAAAAGGAACATTTTTCTATTGTTAAAGTGTTTAAAATAGACTTAGAGCTTTACAAAAATACCAAAATGTGCAAGTGTGTTTTTACGTTTAAGAGCATTTTCAGATTTAGCCAGCTCTGCATGGATATATCCTTAGCCAGTTAAACTACCAGGACAGCCCGAAACACTGCCTGAGTGAAATCCACTAAGTGTCAGAAAATAAATACACCATGAAAAACACAAAGAAAGTTGAGCTTTTATCTCCTCAGCTGAGCCCTGAGAGCTTTTGCGGGTCATCATGCAATTCCCAGACTCCAGTGAGCTCAGGTGAAACTGCAGGGGAGTCTCGTCTGAAGCAGCACAGTCCACTAATGGCTTTCATTAGTGCAGCTCTGGATGCAGAGCATTCTTCCTGGACTCCTCTTCGCAGCACACACAGCTCATGTACCACTTCATAGTAATCCCACCACCAAATATAAAACCAGACAGATCCTTTAACCGGCCATGTCACCACTCAGCCTCTCCGCCTGACCTGCAGCACTCATACCATGCTACATGACCCCAGAGCTGACTTTCTATTTTCTTTTCATTTCCAAAGTGTTCCTGCTCTCCTCTGATTTAACATGGATTTGAAAATTTGATTTACAGGTTCAGCAAAAAAACCCCAACCTAAAGGGCTGTCCACACCAAGAACAATAACTGTAACTCGACACAGTTTTAAAATCTTTCCAACTCAAGTGGATGACAGCGTCCACACTGCAACTATAAAAACGTCAGTGGTGGACGATGTTGGGATCAGTTTTCAGAGCAATTTAACAAACATTAGAAACACTGACACATATGAAGACACCTTGTTTCCACCTCTGCCACATGAGGGATTATACCCTTGAGTAATCACGTTATAATACTAGCCTTTTCGTCCAGAGGATCCATACGTCTGGATTAAATACAATTCGGGTGTTGGCATCTCATGATTTGGTTTTGTACAGCAAGTGCATACTGAATTTAAAAAAAAAAGATGATTGACAGCATTTTAGAAACGTTTATTTGATGGTCAAACGATGCTCTTATCACTCAGTCCTGACTAATGCAGTACACAACTAAGTAAACACTTATAGCGTAAAATTAGGCTGCAAATTTCACAATAAAAAACATAATTTTGGCACTGATGGGGTCTCTAAAGTTTGTCTGATGTCTGTGCCACTGTTTAGAGAACATTTAGGTTTATCAGTGGAGATGCTCGCGTCGTTACAGTTATGGTTATAGTTATAGTGCTTGGTGTGGACGGTCCTTAAGGCTGTTTAACAGAAGCCTGAAACAAATCGTCCTCGCAATAGCACGTAAAGTGAGATACCACTAATGGTTTATACTCCTGCAATTTTCGAGAATCCTGGAATCAAAGCCATTAACGTCTGACAAAAGCCAAGATTGGTGATCGGGAATGAGACAGAAACACACCATCACATTTTTATACTGCTTTTACTTTTAATATCTTTGGATGTATTAGACGACTGTGGATAAGGGAGCTTAATGAGCAGCTGTGTTTTATGAGAATATAGGGTGAACAGGAACGTTGCCTCAAGAAGCTTCATTTGTCACATATTCATAAACATGACTGAATCAAAATGACCTTTTCTGTAGTCATTTTATATACGAACAGTTTCTGAATACATTTCCCCAAAAAGGTACTGCACTGCTACATGTAGCAATATTAACTGTAGCCTGTTCAAAAATCAACTGGTGAGAGAGACACCTAAATCAATATTGGTTTTAGAATTTGATCGGAATATACTGGCTGATGTTTATATACCTTAAAACACTACATTAACAAATTCCCCTTGATAAGGATCACTTTAATCTGTTCTTTCAAAAACTGTGACCAAGATGTGTATGAGCAGAACATTTTACAGTGTCCTGTGGTGGACGCAGTTCCTAAATCATCTCAAACATCTCTGGCATTTCTGCTCTGCATTTTCCTGTTACTTATTGGCTTGTATATTCACCTTCTCTAGTGTAGCCAATACATCACCCTGATGATATACTGGTTACACTCTAATTATACAACAAAATGAGATATACTGTACTGCACTATAAGCTTTAAGCCATATTCCGAATATCTACTTTAAATCTATCTCGTCTTCTAAATCGTCCTGTAAGGGTCAGACAACCTCCGAAACCAAAATAAAAAATAAAACTCTCCAATGACATTGTACTAGTCAAATTTTCTTTATCGTACTGCCCTTTGGTTATGGGCGTAACAATCTCTAGACAAGGATCGATATTGTTTTAATGATCAACAACCAGCGATCATCAATGTGAAGTATAAGCACTGATCATCACCTTTAAGATAGATGTAAGAAAAAAGGATGAGATTACTCCCACCCCTCTCTGGAGTAAATCAGCAGTGATGAATCTTCTTAGATGTAGGAGAAAAGACGGTTGAACAGACACACACTATGCAAACTACGCTGGGAGATTTGAAACCCAGGAAACAGGACGAACCTTTCGGGCAACTCGCCTGACAGTCCGCTAACTTGTTGCTCTACGCAGGACCGATAGCTGCTCTGTTCAAACACGTAGGCTGACAAATCACGCATGCAGGCTAAAATTCGAACATCTGTCGAGAGATGAACTGACTGTGACTTAAACCAATTAGTAAAAGTATTGATAATAATTTGGAATTTGTTCGTTGTCACAATTTTGTCTATGAACCATGACAGTAATTATTAAGCCAAATTTTATGTTTTTTGTTAAATATTCTCGTTGTTAGGTTTTTTAATGGTCAAAAGCAGAAAAGCAAAGGGGTGGCAGCATCTTTTGTAACTGTTTTTTTTAATTCGGCATATGATATTTTAAAATTTTGTTGTGGCATGCTTGGTGATATTGAAAAATATTTTATCATTGTCCAAAGAATCGAAAACTATATTGTATTGTGATGACACGTGTCATTTACACCTCTACCTTTTAATTCAATGTGATTCCACAATTTACTCATTAGTAAAGGCAATTTTGATACATTTCCCATCAGTAAATAATTGACTATAATCCAGGAAATGTGTAAAGAAGAAAATCCATTGCACGTTTTTTCTGACTTACGTTGAAGGATTGTTGGCAGAAGACATAATACTAGATGAAAAGCCAAATTGGACTCCATAAGTCAGGCTATCCATGAAATCAATTCTTCTACTTAACCCGACTTGTGAGACTTGTGTAAGAGCTCTGTCCTTCACCTTGGGGGAGCTGGTTGAATGTGCCAGCACAGAGGAGGATGAGAAGACCTTCCTTATATGCTGCCAGAGCCAAAACACAAGCATGAATATTTTAGTCCTTGAAAAATTGCTGGCAAAAAGCTCGGTTTCTCTGTGGGTGTTTTCCAGCGAGCCTCAAACAAGCAGCGCTTGTCTGCTACGAGCTGAGCGGCACTTATAGATATGCTAGGGTGATCTTAAAGGGAGTGACGCCGCCTGGTGTGGGGATTCACTCCTGGGCTGACAACAATCAGGTGGGCATGTACGTCCCAAGGGACAGCAGGACGACTACAGAGCCAGAATGAGGTTCAGGAAAACAACCTGCAGGAGAAACAGAGCCGTTACTGAACTGAGCTCACAGGTTTAACGTCAGATGGGCAAAACTGAAAGTTAAAATTTAAATCCACCATAAGGTAACAGAAGAGAAAATATTATTCTATTTGTGTGTCACTGTCGTGCCTGCACACTTCCCGTGTTCCTGTTAGGCGATAATTAACTAACTCCGGGATTCCACTGTTTACGTGTACACTCCGGGATTGCTCCACTTTCGTTTCAGAGCACAACACGGCCAGACAGCTGGAGTCACGAGACCAACGAGATTTCAGTTATTATAGAATCATGCACAATCACGGCCTCTGAAAACCTCTCATCTGTTGACTTCAGGCCTGGCTCTGCACATAACGACGTGTTTATGAAGTTAAGTGAAATATGATCTAGCATCAACACAGAGGGTTACATTCTGAAAATTAACCAGATGTTTTAATATTGTATTTGTGTCTAACTTCCTGTCTCGCGCAATCTGCTTTGAGCTGAATTGCTACGTTGAACAGCTGAAATACATCAGACAGACCGAATCTGCTTGTTGTTGCTAGTTTGTCTTTTTAGCACCTTAGCAACCATTTTCTGAAATGTTATTTAGCTTAAATCAGAGACGGTAGGGGTGCCCGGTGGCTCAGTCAGTAGAGCGAGCGCCCCATATACAGAGGCTGTGTCCTTGCGCAGCGGACCTGGGTTTGATTCCACCTGTGGCCCTTTGCTGCATGTCATTCCTCCTCTCCCTGCCCTGTTTCCTGTCCACCCTTCAGCTGTCCTGTATATAAAGGCACAAAAGCCTCCAAAAAATCTTTTAAAAAATTTGTTTTAAAAATCAGAGACGGTAAATGGAAAGCAAACCTCTCACTGACCGTTCATTTCCCGTATCAGTATCTCATGGGTTTTGCCACAGCCCCGCCCCTTTAGGAGAGTAGAAGCAGTCTTTAGCCCATTCATTCTTACAGGAGAAATGAACGTCATCACAGATTATAGCCAATTTTTTCACCCCAAGCGCCTTGGGTTTCTTGAAAGGCGCTATATAAATCCAAGCTATCATTATTATTATTATTTACCCCATCGTCACCAAGATATACATTGGACCCACTTTTCACAGAATACATATCTTCCAAACATTCTGACTCAAAAATGGCATTTTTCAGACACACAAATCAGGGGAAAATCAACTTTGCTCGAAACCTGTCTCTGTCTCAGCAACACGTCCTCGAGAGATTTGGGAACAGGTGCTTCCCGCCTTGCTTTGCAACAGGCATAAACAGGCTTTTAAATGGTCTTATAGCTGAAACCATGAATGAAGCTCTGACTGGTTAATCTTTGGCATTTGCTTACCAGATCTAGCCTATATTAGAAATCAATCAATCTGAAATGCAAAAAGTGAAAATGTTGGCTCAAAGTAAATAAGACTCAGAGTTATAGCCAACTGTTCAGTTCCTTCAATTTTAGCATCTTTCTGCTCTCTGTTTTGGTTTTTATGTCTACACCTTGTTGTTTTGGTTCAGTCTCACTGTTTTCATCGGTGCTGTTTCCAGCGAAAGCTCATTTCAGCTCTAATAAATCCTCTATACACAACATCTCCAGCAACAAACAACAGACAGAGACAGTCACAGATTAGCTGGTAGCGGTAGTGGAGTATTTAGTTCCTCTGGAGCCAGATATTTTTCTCTGGAACTGGTCGAGACCAAAACAGCAACTCTTCTCCATCAATCCCTCATCTGAGGTAGGGTCGCGGAGGCAGTAGTTTCAGCAGGGGGTCCCAGACTTCCCTTTCCCTGGCCACATCAGCCAGCTCTGCCTGGGGGATCCCGAGGAATTCCAAGGCCAACGCAGAGATATAATCTCTCCCTCATGAATGACTTTATTTCTCACCTTTTATTCCAAAGGAAGACGCCAGCCACCCTCCTGAGGAAACCCACTTCAGCCGCTTGTATCCACAACCTCATTCTTTCGGTCATGATTCATCCTTCATGACCCCAAATGAGGGCAGGAACGAAGACTGAGCTGCAGGTCGAGAGCTTTACCTTCTGGTTCAGCTGTTTTTTCATCATACTGGTGCGGTTACGCAAGCACAAAACCGTTCCTGCTGCACTAATTTTATGGCCACTCCATAGTTACCACACTCATGAACAAGACCAAGAGATACTTGAACTCCTTCACTTGGGGAAAGGACTCATTCCCTTGTGGACAGTTCACCGGTTGGTGTTGGTTTGACAAAAATAATTAGAAGTTGTCCCTTTGGGCTGTGGGGAATTGTCATAATTGTTACTTTTTTTTTTTTTTTGGTTGAACAATTTTTTTTATATGTATACACTAAATACGTATTTGAATAATAGGGAAAATATGTGGGAGATTATTTAATAATTTAAATGATCACTATTAAGGAATTCGCTATATTTGGCGGATAGTATTTCTCTGAAATGGTGTGACAAAAAAAAAAAATGAACATAAAAAAGGATCCAGTCTGCTAATTAATTTAGTAGATACCTTTTTTCCCAACTCCACTAATTTTTAAAACTTGAATTAAAAAAAAAGATTTTTCTGTTTTAAGAAAACGACAACAACAAAACAGTTATGTAGCACAGAATGGAAAGCTTAACTCAGAATTTACACTGTCATCACAGCCTGGACATAAGTGATTCAACAACATGTTTTAAAAGGTAAGTATACCATGTGACCTGATAGATGTGATGACACCATGAGGGCTTCGGTAAATGAATCCTAGCTCTGGCAGAAGCAGGCTCTTGGCAGCTACCACAGTTTTAACATCCAGAGTGGTGCAGGGTTTCTGTTTTCAGAGCACATCAAACGGCTCAGGAGAAGGGACGTCCTTAGGGACCCTCATAAAAAACATTGTGTCCCGGATGATGAGATATTTATTTCAGCCGGGTAAAGTCAGAGAGATGGCTGGTTCATATTAGATTCCTTCTAGTATGCCAACATCAGGGCTCTAAAACAAGCAAGGCTCCAGACTGCGACCATTTGGTTGCATTTTGAGACCATTTTCAGAGACAGTGCGACTGCATTTTATAGCATCAGTGAGCACCAGTACGACTGGCAAATATACCTTAATTGTTTTTGTTGCAGTTTTTTTGTTTTTGATTTTTTCAAATCTGATCTACTTTCTCAATATATATGCTTCTGTTGTTGTTGTGCCATGCAGTTACCAGACAGATAAGATCGGTCCTGAGGAAAGGAAGAGGGAGAGAGACAAGGCCTAGTGGCAGAGGTGACCCGTGACCAGACTATTATAGTTTCTGAAAATGATACATGTATGGGCTGTTTATAAAAAGGACCTACAAAAGATACATTCAGCCTGTGCTGCACCTGTTTAAATGAGTCATCTTTCCCTCTGATTGTCACTAGTCTGTTACATAATCAGACTACAGTGTAGTTCAGACTAGGGCCCGCCCGATGCATCGGTTGGCTGATATTATTGGCTGATATCGGGCTGTCAAAGATTTAGCGATATCAGCATATGATTCACCAATATGCCCCAATATTAAATCTGTTTACGAGGCTAGTACTAGTAATTTAAAATGGTGTAATTACGCAGTTTGCAGCATATATTTAATAACTAAAAAGTGAAGTGTTCAGCGCACTTTAGTTTGGAATTTGTTAGTTCAGATGTAAGATATCCTGCCTCCATTATGTGTCTTTGTCACAAGTACTTGATAACCACATTCAGCCGATATCATATATGTACAATATTGGCCAATATATCGGATATCGCAATTTTATTACTCCCAATTATTGGTATCTGCATCAGCCCCAAAAATCCTTGCTTGGTTGGGCCCCAGTTCACACTCACCGGCCATTTTCTCAGATACACCTGTTCAACTCAAATATCGAATCAGCCAATCGCATGGCAGCAACTCAATGCATTTACGCATGTAGACATGGTCAAGGTGACCTGCTGAAGTTCAAACCAAGCATCCGAATGAGGAAGAAAGGTGATTTAAGTGACTCTGAACGTGGCATGGTTGTTGGTGCCAGACGGGCTGGTCTGTGTATTTCAGAAACTACTGGGATTTTCATGCGCAATCATCTCCAGGGTTTACAGAGAATGGTCCGAAAAAGAGAAAATATCCAGCGAGCGGCAGTTCTCTGGCCAAAAATGCCTTGTCGAGATTTCAGAGGAGAATGGCCAGGATGGTTTCGAGATGATAGAAAGGCAGCAGTAACTCAAATAACCACTCGTTACACCTGAGATATGCAGAAGACCATCTCTGAAGGCACAACACGTCGAACCTTGAAGCAGATGGGCTACTCCTGTCAGCTAAGAACAGGAAACTGAGGCTACAATTCGCACAGGCTCACCAATATTGGACAACAGAAGACTGTTAAAACGTTGCCTGGTCTGATGAGTCAAAACATTTTTCAGTAATGCAGATAAGAGAGAAAAACCTGAACAAGCCACATTGCATGTTAATTTAAGTGGTGCTCCACAATATTATGCTAGTGCTAGTTAGTCTAAAGCCATGGCGAGATTACTTTCTAAAGTTTATAGTGCAGGTTGAGCTGAGCTCTCCCGTCTCCTTGGGCGGGTGAATTAAGGTGAAAGAACGAGCTGGAGCTGACGGCAGCAGGAACTTCACCGCTCAGGTTTCACTGCTTTACCTCAACACACCTGTTCAGTTACACTGAGGAGATGCTGTTATTGCAGTCGAGGCAACACATGAGAGGGACGTGGAGGCTGGTGCTCACTCTTGGCAGCAGGATGAGTAAACAATATGCTGATGTAGGTATCACTAAATATTAATATCAATTCATAATTGATGCTGGTGCAGTGTTATGAGGGGTCTAGGTTGTGCAGTTGTGTGGTCAACTGCTGATCGTGTCGACTACAGAAACAGAGAAAAAAAGTCTGTGTGAAAATAAACTGCCTTTGTTGTTTGGTCTATTTGTAAACCAGTTTTTACTTAAATGATTGTAACACACGTCAGAATTTTCTGACCACATGTTGGGCTTCGGCATGACTTCATGCGTCCTCTTTACCTGTATGTGGCACAATAAACTACAGGGATGTCAGAATGTAATCACTATTCAATCAGTGCAGCTGCACAATTTATTGAATAATAATCATGATCATGATTTTGGCTTCCCACAGTTCCATGAACTTGATCGACTGTGATACTGATGTTTTCAGTGCTTGCTCGGCTCACAGAAAACTCCACAGCACATCAAATCAAGGCTTTCTTAAACAACCAGACACCAGCTGGCAATCGAAATGTTTCGGCTTCACATTTGGGGTTATGCCACCGCGCATGCATGCACCCTGCAGCGGCAGTTCAGCACAGAAGAGACACAACAGAGAGCAGGCAGGCAAAACGAATAGAAAATCCCTGAAACAGAAGGTAAAGAGCTAATCCCTTAAAACGGATCATGTTCTGTCGTTTGGAAGTACGGTATTTTAGATTTAGAGCAAGTGATTTTAAGAACATTACACAGAGCAGGTAGAGAGAGATTTAGCAGACTAGATGCAGAGTTGGGGGAAAAATATGCAGTTTTTAAAAACCGATCCGAAGAGATTCACTCATCTGAAAAACAACCTGATAAAACGGAAAAACACAATAACGCAGTTTTACGTTCAAGATCAGCATTTCTCTGACAGACACAGGACATCAGGAGGGGGAGAGCGGCCTGCCGTAAATGCTTTTATGCGCTGCTGTTAAGGCACCGGCTGGCGCTTAGCCAAAACCCTGCAAAAAATAACCTGCACCTGAAAACTGAACCAAAACTGTCCCAAGAAAAATGCATGAAGGAAAAGAAGAGAAACGTCTCTTCTTGACCTCACTGAATCCCCATCCTTGTCATCCCTACTATAGCACCAAGTCACTACAAAAGTTCGCAGATCTAGTCTAACAATATATGTTTATGCTATTTCTATTGTTTATGTGCATCTGTTTCATTTCTATTGTATTGTATTATCTACAACCTGCATGTCATTTACGCTCGTTTCTCTCCACCTGACAGGTAGTGTTGTTCCAATACTGACTGTACTGGAAAATGTCTGTTGACAACTTTTTTTAATCACTGCCAAAGGAGAAAAAAAGAGTTAACAGAGCTTAAAAAAAAGACAGAAAGAAAGAGAGAAAGAAAGAAAGAAAGAAAGAAAGAAAGAAAGAAAAAGAAAAATGTCTATTTGGCAAAGTTTTTACACCAGCAAGTCCCACCCACCACTAAAAAGGTGACTTGTAAGAAAACAAATTTTGGTTTTTAAGTTGTTGTTGCACGACTGTTTTATCGTGTTAAACGTTTAGATCATTTTATTTTACAAAATTATGATGAAACCTTACGCTTTAAAGGAACTGTTGATTTTACGTGCTTGTATCGGATCAGCCACTAAGCAAGTCTGGCGATCAGAATCAGTATCTGAAAACAAGAAATAGCTCAGGAACATCTCTACTCATCGATCTTTTTTTTTTTTTTTTAAATTCTGACAATTAATTCGACTTATACATTAGTAGGAATGTAGTAAAACAAACATTTAAATATAAAGTGCTGTAATCATATTCTGTCCCAAAAATTGATAAATAATGTGCTCAATAATCTTAAAATTGATCAACATAATCGTGGTCAGTATTTTGGCTACAATCTTACAGCCAAACCAAACCGACTGGTTGATAACAGAGTAGTGACTGCAGACAGAGAGACAGCTTGATCAAGCCAAAGGACCACATTTTGAAATTCATTTATTTGATCTGGAACCGTTAACAATAAGAATGACATGATAATAACAACATGCAGATTTTTGCCCTCAGTGAACAATTAATTAGTTGAAGAGTAGGTAAAATATTAGCCATTCTGCCACTGTGGGGCACAATGGCTAATAGATGAGGCGCTGGTTGATTTCAACTATGACACACTGCAGCACAGAAAACCAACAACTGTCACTCCAGACACCTGTTGTTTTTTTTCCCCCAGCGTCTGTCAGTTCAGGCCTTAATCAAGCTGCTTTTCTCTCATATCAATCCAGCATTAGGTGTGACACACCTCGATGAAGAAATATTTGAAGATACAAAACACACTTGGCTGTTTTTTCTCTCAACTGGAAGCCACCCTGTGGGACATACTAGAACGAACAGGAAAATCCTTGGCCATGTTGAACAAGTAGAATGAGGATTTATTGACAAAATTATCACATTACAAGTAAGCAAACAGGATGCACCTCAGTCTGATGTTAGCATATTGACAATCCCCCAAAAGCACAAATGTTCTTGGCAGCTGGAAACTCTGCTGTGGCGACTTTTAGCCTGAACGCACAAGTCACACCTCTGTCAGACACAGGATTTACTGTTAAGAAAACATTTGTGTATTCCTTACACACAGCACAGGACAACATTAATTGAAACAAATGTCACCCACACACGCTTAAGCTTCTTTTACAAGTGCAGCGCTGCATCGTTGTCAACACTTTTAGCTGCAGCCCATTTCGAGGCAGCCGCCGATGAACATTAGACTTGAGCTACCGTTTCTATTTACATTCCTCTGGCGTAGGGAAGCCACCTGCTCCGGCCGGTGCTCATTCTGCTTACGGAGCACACAAGGCCTGAAACCTGAACTGATGACTTAGAAGAGTGTTTATCGGGTCCAAGCAAATGTGGGAAACGCAGATACACACGCAGCTTTAATGGAGTAAAAGAACAGAGCTGCCTTTTGTTCCTGAACAGAAATACTCTGCTCATTAAAGCTGGTGGTCTTCCACAGCGCAGTTTATATCCGGAGCAGAGAAGGTGGAAGGAGACTTCACCCAGCTTTCCTATTTTCAATCCTATTCATTTATTCTCTCCTTTTCTCCACCAAACACACGTATAAGCTGTAAAAACTTGAACTAAGCAGCCTCTTAACTAATACATCCCCAGATTCTTTTTTAACCGAAGCTCTGATGTAAACACTTTCACTTTGACTTGGCTAGGCGATACAGCAACAAGACTTGGTCACGCTTATTAGAGATTGGTATCAATTGAAAATTTCACTTCTAGGCCTGACATAATAGGGGAGTTCCAGACTTCTGAATATGTTCATTACGTTCCTGAAAAATGAGAAACAGCGAGAGGGAAGTGGACTCAAAAAACGGCAACAAGCGAGTACGAGACTGACACAGCTGTTCAAGCTGTCAGGCTCCAAAATAGCAACTCTTCAACGGTTTCAGTGAACACTCGTTATGTCAAATGACGATGACGTCAGAGGGAACATCACTGGAGACTGATTGGTTACAGCAAAATAACCCAGAACCTATCCACCACCCATCCTCGCCGATAACAAGCTAATGTGAACACGCTTCCAGACTAAATTACTGAAGTGACACAAAACTGAAATTCAGACTGATTATCAAGCTACCACAGTATCTCACAATTTGATTGGATTTCAATTTTGGGGTCACGATTTGATTGAAAAATCGATTCTCGATTCAAAGTCATTTCCGATTCAAAATTGATTCCCGATTCAGTATGTAGGAGGTTTCATTTAGGATCTCCTTCAGTCTGGTTTGCAAGACAGAGAGGCAAATTATGGCATGAAAACAGAGTCAAGTTTGTGTAAAATTATGGAGAGTTTTTTTTACATATTAAACTGTTAACTTCTAACATGTTAACATGCAAACACAAACCTCTGACATAAGGTAACATAACTTATGTTAAGCTTGCACAAATAAAAACAAATAAGTTTTTAAATTCTCAGTAAAATCAATAAGAAGTTCAAGTAGAATTAAGCTGATCCACCAATATTCATCTGATATTCATCATTTAGATTAAACATTTATTGGCTTGGCCAACTGAAATAAGTTATTTAAATATTAAAAAATCTATTTTTAGGATTTGTAAATCCATTTTGAGTCTTCAAGCGAGCTACAAACGCGACTCCTGAATTTCAAAAATCCTTTTTTGTTTTTATTTTGTCTCTTTCTTTTTTTTTTGCTAAATGAAAGAAAAATAAATAAATAAATAAAATAAAAGTTCTCAAATGTTAAATGTCTGAACACAGGCGAAAACACAATTCTTGCACTAATATAATACAGTCTCAAACTTACATTAGGCACCAGTTTTAAGAACTTGATGGTTCTGGATACTTGTGCAGTCACATTTTATCCAGCGCCAATAAAATTATTGACGTAACACCCAAAGCTACAGTAGACTCTGTGAATGAGAGCATCTTCTCAGCCCAGCTTAGTTTAAACTGTCATCATGAGGAGCATAAGAGATGAGACTGAGACCTCTCATCCATCATCAGATAGTTAAGTTACAATCTGGTTAATTTTTTTTTTTAGAGTATGAATAGAAATATCCTTGAGATATTGTCATTTGAAATTAGAAATGGATACAGATTTGAAAAATTGGGATTGTTTGTGCCACTTTTTTGCTCCAGGTCTTAAAAAAAAAACAGGTAAGCAATGACAAAACATTGTACCCAAAATAATGTTAATATAAAACAAAACACAGTTAGCCTGCTGATCATCTCTCCTGCACATACTACGAAGCGATCCCAGCCAGTACAAATACAATGAGGGAGATGAGACAACCACGGTCCCTTCTGGGAAAAACTCCGTTTGTTCAAATAATACATTTTCTCGACCAACTCAAACTGCTGAATTTCCACCTCAGCTCCAGGTTCCGTTTTGTCATTAGCGAGAACTTACATCAAGACACCGAGAACTCGATTTTAGTAGCAATAAGTCACCGGGGTCACCTGTATCAGAAGCTACTGCCTATGAAAAAATGGTGTGTTGCCTTTTTGCGGGAAACAACGACACATGAAGTAACGTTATTCCCTGCAACGTTTCAATGCCACGTTTAGGACGGTCAGCGTGCTGCATGCGGGATGGTCAGTCAACGGCCGGCCGGAGAGAAACTTAAAACAGCCGTTATTCTGGACATGTAGTCAGCAAGTGACTAAATTCACACATCTGAACAAACACACAGTCCGGAAACTGCGCTGAAGGGAGGCTGAAGTTAGCCGAGCCGTGCGGGACAGCAAACCGGTTGCAGCCGCCAGTTCATCCCTCTCTCCCTCCGCACCGCAAACTGTCACAAAAAGCGGACACTTACCTTCCGACAGTCCGTTTACCACCGGGAGGAGGACGGGAGAGGAAAAAGCTCGGCGGTCAGCGTGCCCGAACCCTCGCAAAACACTTTGTTGGTTTTCTTTTTGTTTCCTCTGCCAGAAATTAAGTCCAGCTCTGGTGTCACTTTGAATCCGGACAGCGGCTCACAACGTGGAAGACAGAGGCGACGGAAGCGGCAACAACAACAGCAGCGGCAGCCACAACGGTCTCCGGCCAGCCTGCTGTCAGCGCTCAGAGCGAGGGGGAGCGGAGGATGCGGCCGCGCATGCGCACACCGACCGCTACTGCGAAACGCAGATCCTCTAATGACAAGATGATCCCCTCAACTAGAACATGTAAAGATTTTAAACAGGCTGCATGCCAACCCGCCTCTCAAGTTTGCTGCGTGCCACAGAAAATAAGGAGGTCATGACGTCATGTTTTCAGCAAAATTCATGTAGAATGTGTATAAAAATATGGAAACATGACATGAGTAACTGTTCACTCACTAAATACACAAATCAACTCTATAGCCTGTGGTGCAAACAATGAAGAAAATACAGCTCAAGTTTTCCTTACAGAAATACCACATGCATTTCCCATGTTTTTCATATGTGCCCACATGTGAACATGTTATCACATATAAGAAACATGAACCTCGTGTTGTAACATGTGGAAACATGTTTCTACGTGTGAGAGTCATGGTACACATGTGAAAAAGATGTGGTATCACACGCAGCACATGAGAAACACAAGTTTCACATTTTTTCATGCGATCGCATGTGGTTTTGCACACGTAAAACCCATCTGGTGTTTCTGTAAGGGTTGACGTATTCATAGCCCATTAGTTTTCAGGCAAAAGTCAAAAATAAAAATGGGAGAAAACTGACCATGACAGAGGACAAACTCAGCAGAAGGCAAATATTCACTTCTGAAAAGCTGAGGCCACCAACTTTAACATTTTTTTGACATTTAAATAATGAGATAGGCCTATCCTGCAGATGTGGCAGAGCAAGCAGAGATATTTGACCGACTAAACATTGTGCTTAAAAGAGACAATCAAGTAAAAAAACAGAACTCTGTAAATCAAGACCACTAATAGAAAAGCAGTCTCCACAGAGCTCAAGACTAACAAATTTGTACTTTTATCTACTTTTATCTTTATTCTGTGGCCTACGCAAGCTTTCCTCGTCAGCCCGTCAGAGGCTTGCAGCCGACACAAGGCAGGAGGAGAGATATGTTCCATTTGTAGCCTTTGATTTATCCACTGCTGCGCGATCACACCGAGTGTTTGTTTCTATGTTTACTTCTAAATCGTGTGCAGCTAAAACCAGACTGCTGTGAGACCCTCTTTAACCTGGCTGGTTTAGCATGGACACTTACAAAGCTGAGACGGCCGAGACATGTTTTATTGGACGCTAAATAGTGTCAGCCGCTGCACGTAACAATTACTCTGTCAACCGGTGTGATTTAAATAAATAAATAATGAGAGCGTGAATGTTTATCTTTGCTTGTAGCCAGCGTTGGAAGCGCACATCTGCTGTTTTTGTCATCATCCTTTACTTGCATTGCTTCATGTGCTTGACACCTCAAACCTCCGAGTCAGAAGCATTTTTCTACATGTTGATGTTGTTTGCATCATTTAAAAAAAAGGCGCAATTGCTGATGTAAGTACAATCCTGCTAATGTGACTGGCAAAGTCAACATACACTTATACAGCATGTGAGTAAGGTGTTGACACCAGGAATACTTTGGTAAAAGTAAGGGCCAATTAAAGGTACATGAAAAGATTTAAGCTACAGTCAAAAACACTCTATCATTTAACTTAACCACAAGATCTGAGTATAAAATGACCGTAAAAACATCAAGACTCTTTGATTCTGATGGTTCTGGGGGACTTCCATGACACATTGAGCTCCTCTCTCTTCATCGCTCTCCTCACATGTTTTGCATTTATACTCCATTTATGCCTGTTAATACTTTGATTGTTTTCCTGGAGTCTCTCTGCTTTATCGTCTCACAGATTCTCCTGGACTGTGGCCGGGCTGATCATAGCTGCGCCTCCTACTACTCAAACTTCCATCATATTTATCATATTTTTTAGTTAATGTTATTATTTTTATTGTTATCACTATTATTAAAACTAATATTAGTATGAATTAAATTATGTACCATTACCATTGCCTACATATATTTTTACTATTAGGCTATAGCATTCATTGTTTTTTTTTGCTATTGTTTTTACTTCCCCCACTCACGCAGCCCCCCTTCCGCCCTTTTTCCTTGCCACTGTCACTAAGTAGGGAAGCCAAAAGCATTCATGGTCGCTTCTATTTCTTTTTTTCATTTTGATATTTAAAGACTTTTTTAAAAAATATCTTGTTATCACAGGATAAGGGCTTGTAATTTCATAAAAATGGAATACACTAAATCATTATCACGAGATGGCAAAACTCGTTTCCCTGGGATAACGGGATCATTTACCTGGTTCTCACACTAATGAGCCTTTATCTCGAGATCACAGCATTAATTATGATTAGATTACCGCCACTGTCGAGGAGGATTCATACCTGAGCAGTAAATAAAGGTGTAAATATGTAGTTTTGTTTCTAGTAGTTAGAGCAGACAACTTTGATGTAAAGGTTGTACCGAAAACATCATGTTTGTGATAATCAAACATGTTGATCAACTCCCCTCCCTGCATCAGCCAGCAGCTGCTCAAATAAAGCAGTATATTACTGTTATGGCAGAGATAAAGACATGATTAAGGCCACGCGGTTTTCAGTAAGACTTGCCCGTCTCACTGTGTGACCCCCACAGCGTCTCTATGTAGACACTTTTCAGAGCCAGCGTTGTGGAGATTCATAACCGCAGGAAGTAAGCCAGGGTGCTGTGCGTGCTGCAGCACAAATTATTAGTAAAAAGGAAACAACCATTTATTTTACAATGGACTTTGTTATCATATTATCACGGCAAAACAAGCCATTATCCGGCAGGAATGAGATGATTATTTCGTGATCTCGAGTAACAGAATGAAAAAAATTAGCAGTGATGGCCGCTCTCATCTTCCATAGTTAAACAACTTGGGCAGCATTACATTTCTTTCTAAATGTATTTTGTTGTAGACAATCAAAAAATGAAAGCTTTTCAAGTCCGGACAGAAACAGCCACAAAACTGTCTGAATTGCTTTGTCATGCATGGGACTAAAGACAGCAGGGAAAAAATCCTGGAAAAAGTTTCTTCTCTCTTCAGAATCTCAGCAGATTTTGAACAAGGCCCGTGAAATGTCAGTCAGGTGCATAATCAGTCTCCACCTTCCATGGAGATTATTGGATCAAGATGTGGCTGAATACTCTGGAGGTCAGCAGTCTCCTCTACGCAATACAACAAAAGTACATTACAGCAACAAAAGTAATTTGTAGGAAACCGTTTTAGAGTGGCTTAAAAGATAAACACAACCAGTATGTGTGCCTGGATACCCTCTCATTGACCTCACAGGCCCTGTGCAATATTATAAATAGGCACCCATGCCATAAGATGTGTAGGTTTTAGTGTCAGCATGTACAGTCAGCATGTGCAGTGCTGCCAGTATCCTGTTACTCAGGAGTGCTTTCTGAGTAACATACATACATATGTGCTTCTGCACTAAGTAAAAAAATAAATAAAAAACAAATAAACCCAGTGTTGGTTAATATTTGGTACCCTGCCGCAGTAAGTACAGTTTTAGGGTACTTGTACTTAATTTGAGTAATTCTACTATTTTGTTATTTCTGTTTCTATTGCAGATGCAAATATATGAAATGTTTTACTCCACTGCATTGATTTCAGGACTGTAAAATGATTTGTGTGATTCTCAAATGTATTATGTTGCACAATGAGTCTGGTACTTTTAATCATGATGATGTAGCATAGCACCTTTACACTGCAATATGTAGGCATGGGACGATATGAAAATTTCATACCATGATTATCTTGTCCAAAATAGTTGTGATTATCAATATTACCCCGATAATCTGTAGAATATTCTTAAAACCGGAAAATAAAAATTATCTTACTTAACACACTGAAATCACTGTAATTTTTGTTGGTTAATGCATTTTTATCACAGCACAGTTAAGACGCACATCTTCTTGAGAATCTTAAAAAAGTAGCCATGATTATTAAAGTCTTCCTGCTCAAATAAAGGATAAATAATAGTAACCTCATCTCCCTCTTATTTTTTACTTTTTATTTCGGAATGTTATATAGTGGTAGCATAGTTATATTTGCACACATCTTATATTTAACATGTTTTTTGAAGTGGATGATGTAGAGAGGGGAGTAGGTCAACATTTTTGATTATCACAAACATGATGTTTTCCATATTATTCTTATGTCATAGTTGTCTGCTTTAACTGCAGGAAACAAAACTACACATTTATACCTTTATGTACCGCTAAGTTAGGAACCCTCCTCGACAGTGGCGGTGATTTTGAAGGGCCAAATTTGTGTGATCACGATCCAGACACTGGCTTTCAGTCTTGTGATGAAGGCTCGCCAGTTATCAAGGGTGAGCGTTATCCTGTGATAACAAAATGATTATTTCGTGATCTCGAGGTAACAGAATATAAAAAGATATTAGCAACCATGGCCGCTCTTGGCTTCCGTACAACAGTGGGTCTTATCCTTTTGAATATTTTTTAAATCCTGAAGACCCCTGATCCCCCCAAACCCTACTCAGGCCAAAAATATATTGTCTCTTTTTGCTCTTAGTCTTGTTTTTTTCACCCCCGGGGCCAGAGTCTGTCTAAACAGTGTCTGAAACAGTTTGTTTTAGCAATTTCACTTTGTTGCTAATGTCATGTTGCAGAGTAGTAGTTCTTTGTCATCATCTTCTCTCCCTTGAATAAGGGTGGTTGTCATCTTCTTAGGGTTTGTGCGTTTGTTTAACTTCAAGTGCTGTATGCTGAATTTGGAAGTCAAGTTTTTAACAACATGAGTGCAAACTTTTAACAATAAAAGCCTTGATAAGAAATAATGGTGTCCGTCCACTGGGATGCTAGAAGGCTCTTAATTAGAAAAGAAAGTAGCAAGCGTTGAAATTGTATTAACAGCATAACACCATAACTTTAAAAGGAAGAAGAAGTGGATCAAAATGAGGCTTCATACTAAAATATGACCAATATTATATGTATCAAACACAGGGAATTAGAAATGAAGGCATATTACCTTTTGTAGTGAAGGTAACTAAAATTCTCAGCCACTATTTGATAATTAACGTCTGTAAAGGTCTTTTTTCTTTCAAAGATTTATTTCAAACCAAGCCAGATAACATCATAGATACAGACACAACAAATCTACAATATACCAATAACAAACAAGAGAACAACAGCAAACAACAAATACAACACTGACAGACTCTGTTTGAAATGGGGATGGAAGAAGCAAAGGTTATACATTTCCAACCCCTGATCACCACACAACACACTCACCACCACAAAACGCACGCTTTGTCGCCCCTTTCCCCAAATCCTTTCATTAACAGGCTTCACAAACACCCTCCTCCCTGTTATGAAAATCAAATACTTATCTTTTAAACTGATTTAAGTTTTTACTAAGTTTAACCTCTTCAGCCAAACCATTCCAAAGCCTAACCTCACAAACAGATATGCACATACTTTTCAGCGTGGTTCTCACATTTTGCTGTTGTAGTTTGTGTTCCCCCATAAGGTCATACCTTTTACATCCTTTCCACTCACAAAAATGTTTTGTATGTTGCCAGGAGAAGATTTTTAGAATTTTTAGCTTTATAAATAATTTGTGCCATTTTTTTTTATTTGACCAGGTCTGATAATTTCAATACAGAGGAACTCAGAAACAGAGGATTAGTGTGTTCATTACATCTCACATTGTAAACAGTCCTGATGGCTCTTTTTGGAAGAACAACCAGAGGGATCAAGTTGGTTTTATATGTATGAGGTCATACGATCTTTTTAAAATTTATATTTTATTGTTTTACAGACCCCTTGCAAATGCTCCATGGACTACTAGGTTGTTAATCACTGCCGCACAATAATGAAAATTCAACACAATAAAATGATCGTGAATGTTTTTTCATCCTGATTCACGATTATATCGATTATTGTCAGAAGCATAACTATATTACTAGTTTGACTTAGTGAGCTGTACTTCCTCCACCTCGAATCAAACCACTGATTAGAAATAAAACTGGTTAAGCGCATGAGTTTAATATCACACATCTTGTTGCAAAATGAATCTAAAGCCTTTAAGTAATCCTACAGTATATCTAACAGACTGCTTCAGTAATATTTTACTCTGATTTCCTGCAGTAATCAGTGAGAACCGAAGCTGAAGATCTCCTCAGTTTTTCATTTCTTCTGTTGTGAGCTGTAATGTGAAGCTCATTTGAATACAAGAAAAGAACAGCAGGATTTGTGCGAAAATTCACAGCAGAGGTGTGAAGATTGTTAAAGTTTCATTCTCACAGTAATGCAACTATCACATGCCTTTGTTAAATATATTCTGCAAAATGAAAGAACATGCGTTTTGTGGAAAATAATACAAGTTCTGAATGCTGATTTGAAAGTAATCAAGCATAAAATATACATATTAAGTGAACAGGCACTGTAATGGAGATTCTTCTTACTCGAGCTCCACTTACATGCTTTTTATGGAACTTTTAGCTGCACTGCAAGCTCATCTTTTGAGAATGGAGTTGGTAGGAGCAATGATAAAGTCGATCTAAAGTTTCTGATGGTCACACCATGACAATCATGATATATATGACATAAGAAACACCATATGATGTGTTTGAAAAACAAAGACTGCAAGTGGATTTTGAGTTAAGATGATTTCTTAAACGGCTGTTTCCGTAATACTGCTGTCGCTGTTTTTATTACCTGTTTTTATTTGTACTCTCGACATGACTGAAAATGAGGGCATGCCCTGAAAGGTTTCTGGAGATAAAAATAAAGGTTGAATGGATAATTGAATTTATTAATTTTACAAATTAAATATACAGTAGCTGCGATGAATTATCTTGGCATAAAAGGATGCAAACATTGCATGAAACATAATTTAGTAGCTCTGAGTATAAGCACCTCATTTGTTGTGTGAGTACATTGTAACTTGTAACTCAAGCTATTTAAAAAATACAATAAAATGTACAATATCTGTCTCCAGATGTAGAAGCATAAAGTTGCATAAAATGGATGTAACTCAAGTGTAGTACAAGTACCTCAAAAACTGTGCTTAGAAGAGAAGTTGGGCTTTTTTGCACATTAAGCCATATAATAAGGATATTTACGATCATAGATGATGTTCGACAGCGTTATTATGAGAAACGGTGCAGTCACGAAAGCTGGAGCTCCTTGCTGACGTCATCGCGAGCTGAACACAACAGAAGTGAAGGGGCATTTCAAGTGCTTCCACAATCCGTTGAAATAAAGATAATTTAAAAAAAAGACAATTGCCAAATGTGTAGTGGTGTCTTTTCATGGTCCAACTCTAAAACACAAAGATAAACAGCAGTGAATAAGCCAGACACAGCGGTTTGTTTGTTTCCTGAAGCAGCTAAAATGTGCAAAAGCATGAATTTCTCTTTTAACTCCTGTGCTTTTGCAAATGCACCTTCACTGCTGTAAACATGTATTGTAGAGATGAAATGCATGCAATGTTTTGGCTCTGATAATCAGCAGCAGAGTGACACCTCTTACTTCTTTTCCTCTACCTCTCCTCAGGTGCACTAACAGGAAAGCTGTCCCAGAGCCCAGCACACAGAAAGGCAGTTCAGGTAACTGTGAGTTAGGCTGCCGCCGTGCAGACCAATGCACCAAAAAGTGCATCATCTTTAACATCATCTATTGAGCAGAACAGCAGTTTGTTCAAATTAGCTCATGTCAAGTCATGTCAAATTACAGTAACAGCAGCAATTTACACACTTAATTGGCTTTTTTTTTTTGTTAATGACACACTCTTGTGAATTATACACACCGTTTTCGCTAAATCTTGCATTTAAGCAGGGCCTTCTTAACGTGACCAGTGAGAGCTGATCATTGAGGCTATTGTTGTGATTGAGCTGATGTGTGTACATCGTCATTATCGTCTCAGTGGCATCAGCCTGTCTAAAAGGGGTGGGTAAAAAGGGCACCAGACCGCTAAGAAATCTTTGATGTAGGTAAGTACTAGCCACGGCCCAGACCGGAGACTCCACCCACTTCACTGAGTGGACTTGAATGTCTTGGTTTGGCATTGCCTCCACTTTGGCCGATTCTGAGACAGAAGAAGATCATATTTTCTCTAACCCTTCCTCATTGGTGCTGCCATTTCAAATTTTATCTGCAAGCTCGGTCCATTACATTGCTAGGGTGTGTGTGTGTGTGTGGAGAGAAGTGTGTCTATGCGAGACAACAATATCTCCAAAAGCTGTTAAATAATCATATAGATGTTATTATACTGTGTTGTGATTGAGATTCTGACTCACCATGCATTGTGGAAAGAAACGAATAAACGTTTTCACAAAACCACATCACATTATCACTGTAAGTAGACAGTGGGACAGCGGGCCTACTTCCTGCTTCTCGCTGCCGAGGACAGACACGTCTCTTAAAGGCAGAGCTGCATGAGGCATCGGCACACACAGACAGATAGCGGCTTCTTTATCACAAATAGGCTGAGAGACACTGGTCCTGTAACATGGCTTTGTTGATTGGAATGTCAATGTCACTCATTGGATAATTGCTTTTTCAACTGGGAAAATCAGTTTCACAGTGCAAAGCCAAACCAATAGAATCAAGTTCACTCAGTGAAGTGGGCGGAGTTCCGAGTTGCGAACCGGAAGTTATAAAAGGACCATCACCTTGAAGTCGGAATTCTTACTTGGGCAAATCCAGAGGACCCCTAGTTCAAAGTCGGAATTCCGACTTCAAGGGGGCGGTCCTTCCAGTTCGCAACTTGGAATTAATGACTTCCGATGACAACTAGAACGCACGATAGGTTAGTACTGCAATGCATCCTAAATGGAGTGGGCGCTTCTGCGTGTCTTCTTGCACATTGGGCCACTGTAGAGGACACCATCATGTTTTATTTATCATTGGTGCATCCAAAAGGGCAGTTTTGTCCTTTTATTTTTTTCTAGCAAGGGGACACATATCCACACTTTTACTCTTTTGCGCTCCCCTGTTTTTTTTAGCGTCTTTCTGTTTTTTTTCACATTCAGATTTAATTCTGGCTTCTTCTTCTTCTTGCATGCACACTGTCTCACTCTTTCAAGCACACACAAACACAGACACACACACACACACACACACCGCTGACGCTCTCCATCTGGTATGTGCTTAACGCCACAGACGTCAGGTCCCCCATGTCTATCTATAAAGCCATGCATCACCAGCCGTCTCAGCCCTTCAAGCAGCATGGTGGAGGACGTTGACGCTTATCTGTCATGTTGCACCACTCTGTGGCTCTGCATGTTCAAGTAACCCTGTTTAGATGGAGAGACACACTGGCTGTTGTTCTGCTGCATCAGCAAAGTGCTAGGTTACAGGGGTGAGCGTTTGCGTGTCAGTGCGTGCGTGCGTGCGTGCGTGCGTGTGTGTGTGTGTGTGTGTGTGTGTGTGTGAGCCCTATCTACGTCACTTAGCAGCAGGTGGACTGGAGAGTGAGAGAGCTTCCCTCCTCCCTGCAGCAGCTCTCCAGCCTGTTTTTAAACAAACACATACAAGTTTGGAAGGTTTTCACACATGTTATGGAAGCTTTTAAATGACAAAACTTTTAAGCAATAATCCTGATACTTAGACTTGGTGGCCATTTTGTTATCACTCCATCATTCCATCCAGCTTTGCCTTCCCTTTCAGGCAGTGGTGGAATGTAATGTAGTTAATTAAATAAGTTAGTAACTTAGCACTGTGGGTCAGATTCCTTTTATTTGTCATTTTTAAAGGTGGAGCCGGTGGGATTTTCCTAAGAAATATAAAGACAGACTTGTACAAAAGTAATGCTGCTCAGTCATCACTTGTGGGCCTCTTTAAATGTGCGGGGGTAACTGTGCATGCAGGCACACTGCACTCTGTCTGTATTTTGATGTCACATCTGACTCTTGACCTGCTCAAGAAAAAACTGGGTGTGGAGTGGGAGTGTTTCCCCCAGCCAATGACAGCCCACAGGTGAGGCTGAGAGCACAGCGACTGGATGCCACTCAGACTGGAGAAAATTACGGATACATACATACATAACGGCAAACAAAAGGTAATATAGCCATAATGAGGTGAAACAACAGACGGATAAAGCTTGTTCCAGAAAGAGAGTGAATCTCAGTTTGACTTTCACTCCCTTTTTGGGAACTAAAGGGGATGAAGAGTGACACAGAGTTGGCCTGCTTTCTGTTGGGCAGGCACATTCCAACCACCTGCAGTTAGCTTATTAGCGTGCTAAATTATCGACGTCTCCATTAAAACAAATGTAATATTCCTACATAGCTTGCTGTGTACAGTTGTGTAAAAGCAGTAGCCCACAACAGTACACATGGTACACACTAAGTTATGTTACGTCTGGTGTGTCGAGCTCAGAAGGAGGAGCCCAATTTGAATGTTGTGTTTACAAGCTGCAATGACTTTACCTCTAAGCACTTTGTTGTATTAAAAAACGAGGAAGCAATTCTCAAAAAAAAAACCTAAGTCAAAACAGTGCT
>JAQLOL010000021.1:9440343-9453796 GCA_029783665.1 Naso thynnoides | reverse complement strand
GATGGGTTGAACCAGGCTAGTGTCAGATCTGTGTGCAAAACAAAATACTTATAAGGGTCAGAGTACAAAATTAACCGTAACGTTAACCCGCTACCATATGCAGTCGATATGGACAATACGGAAGGATAGAAACGTAAGAAAAACAATCAGATTCAGAATATGTTAAAACTATAATCTCATACTTTTAAACTACAAAAACTTACTTGTCAATCCAAATGAGCAACTGAACTAAAGAAATAGCCTGTTAGCGACAGCAGCTTGTTAGATAAGCTAGCACACTGTCATACATACTGTCTCCAAAAGTAAAAGTCAAAAGTAGGGTCGTCACAATACCAAAAATAAAGTAGTTGATACCAATACCAGTAAATTTCCATGGTTCTCGATACCAGTTTCGATACCATGGGGAAAAAAAAAAAAAAGGAAAACCCATGTAATTCAACATACAATCAATCATTTATTTAAAGCTGTTGCATAATCAAATTCAAGTATTTAAGCTTTCAAGCATTTAAAACAAACAACAGGCCCAATGTGCCTACTGGCTGTCTGTGTTCGCTGCCTCTCCTCCTGCCTCTCGTGACAACATCCTCTTCTGGCTGATACTGAAAAAGAAATAACATGAGATTTCAGTTCAAGTAGCTCAATGACTGTTAGAAAACAGCACGCGCACACACACACACACACACACACACACACACACACACACACACAGCAAGCAGTTGATTTACTGATATAGTTAAAGAACATTCCTGTAATGTTTGTCTAAAACTTAAATTATACTTTGATGACAGATGACTGATAGATTCAGTGGCAGTTTAAAAAGGTAACATTATTAGCCTACAAGCTACAGCTACATTATGGTAATGTTATAGTGTTGGCCACTATAAACATCATATAAATCACATGTTGAGGACTAAAATGATGTAATATTTATTTCAGGATAAGGATGACAGATACCACTTCATATGCAATGTTAATCTGAAACTCACTCACGTTTGTATAACTCAGGATGTCTGTCTTTGAGGTGCTTCACTAAGTTAAAAGTGTTTTTTCCTTTCATCTGGAAACTCCAGTGGCAGGCACTATTTGTATCCACCTCAAATGGAAAAAACTTCCATGCATGACTCTTGCTGTGTGTGTGTTTTTTTTTTTTCGCAATCAACCGTGGTGGAGCACCCGGAGTAACGTTAGCCAGCTTTCACATTTCTACGTTTACCAGCTGGTAAATCTTCTTTGGGGCAGACTTGAACAAATCATATACTGCCCTAATCAGTTCTGTAAGAATTTGTTACAGCCCACTTAAGGCAAAATTGTATGTCCGGTACCAACGGTACTATAGGAAAATGGATACCATAGCATTTTTATACTGTTGGCATCCACTTGGAAAGAAAGTTTCGGTTCTCGTGACATCCCTAGTCAAAAGTTCAATTTTCTGAATGTACTCAAGACAAATTCTGGACTGAAATATTACAGAGGGGTGGAGTTTTGCAGCCACATCTGATATCACAGAGATTCTCATAGGAATGAAAGGATTCTCTGTTGAATTGCCTTTTTACACATATGTAAGTGGAAACGAGGCGTGAGCAGAGTGGGAGACGGGGCAGCAAGAGCCTGTGTGCAAGCACTAACATGCCCATATATGGAAGGCTTGCATGTATTAACATCACTGAAAAAACACTGTTAAAAAAACAATGTAAAACACAGTGTGCAGAGCCAGAGCGCTTATTAAAGCTGGAGTCTATGATTTCTGACCTTGATCAAAATCATTATCTTCATTTTGATGGTTTTTAAGGCCTAAAAGTATAATTTACGTTACTGACACACACACACACACAAAAAAAAACAAAAAAACAAAAAAAATTCCACTCTCTCTGGTGGCTGATGGCCTGCAAAGAATCCATAGACATAGGGGAGGGCGCATGACGTCGGATGGAGCACAGAAGGGAGGAGGAGGAGTTTGGAGGAGACGCAACTTTCAAATTTCCAAGATCGTAGACTCCAGCTTTGAGGCTTTGGCACCTTTTTACATGACTGCAAGTTTTACTTAAACAGTAAACATAACTGTTTCTGGTGTTACTGATTTTGTATCTGTTTATGTCTCGTCCCAGCACATACAGTTGAAAGAGATTTAACATGATATCTGCTGCCTTTTCACTGGTTTCCCCACTCAAGTGAAGCATAGCCACTGAGAGCCATTACAATATACTGAGGTATGGATTCTTTAAGAGCTTGGTGTTGAACCTGAACTTTACTGAAGCTGGCACAGCAGTGCTGCTGAATCACACCTCAATGCTCCCTTAAGAATAACTTAATGGTTTCATACAATATTAAGCAATTTGAGACTGATAAAGCGACGCCAGCTTTATTGAACGACTTTGCTGAGGAGCTTAGTGTTTTAGTGAATACATGAGTGGGTCATTATCCAAATTCAGAGCATGTCTCACAGAGACTCTTTGGAAAAGAGCAACTGACTTTATACATGAAAACAAACAATAGACGACGTTAATGGATTTTTAATCTGATAATTGAAATGCAAATGAGCAATTAGTAGTTTGTCTTCATGTGTTGAAAACAAAGAACCAGGTTTACATTCAGTTGCAAAGTGCAAAAATGTTATTGTTCTCTTTTCACTCTAACCATGAAACCCCCCCAAGAGGTATGATTTAGTTTTATGCATTCCTGGAAACTCATTGTTTACTCATTTACATTTCTTTTTTTTTTCATCATTTCCCACCTTTGACTTTGCCAAAGACGATTAGTGCAGGTGCCTAATGACTGAGACGGGATTACAGGTCGAATTCTCTCACAGTGTCGGCTGATTTGATGTTAGTCACTGTTATTCACATCAGCTGCAGTGAAAACACCTTAGATGTGTTCACGCCTTGTCCAGCTCTTCATCTCTTTGCTCTCAAATCAAACACAGGACTTTGTTGCATGCTCCTGTTTGAGCTGTTGTGCTTTGCTAACCTGTTTGTACACAGATCAAACAGAATACTATATCTTAATTGGTGAGCTGTAGAGATGTAGGTTGGTGTATTACAAGCATGCTGTTTCCCTTTGTTGTGTCTTCATGGAAAGCATCTCAGCGCCTGGCCACAGGTCTGTAACCAAGTGCATACCTGAGATTGACACTTTCTCATTTCACTCTTGACAAGACAGCAAATATGTTTCCCTAAAATGACAAACAAAAACTCTTCTTCAGTTGCAGCCCACTGCGGTGGGCTTGATGTCTGGTAATGATGAGTCACTCTACTGCAGTAGTCCCCAAAGTGGGGGTCAAGAGACACAGAGGAGGAGTCACAAGATGCCTTACAAAAATCAAATAAATTTTTAAAATAATTTGAAATTGCATATTTAACCCATTGTTTTGCAAATTCTGGCCATATTATTTCTTATATTCTGTCTGAAATTACTTTAAAATGATATTAAGGGTTGGATTTGGCTGGCTAATAGTGCATGTGCGAAGCTGTGCACAAAATTACATGCCACTTTCAGGGAAGCTGAAGTTCCCAATCTCTGGCACCATTATTTTGGGGGTCATGGGCTGAAAAAAATTTGGGAACCCCTGGTCTATCATAAGGAAGTGGAGGAGCTGGTGAGGTGGTATGAAGCCAACAACCTGATACCTAAACCTCTACGGCTTAAGAGTTAATTGTCGAGTTCAGGTAGGAGGCAGCACAGCATCTCCTCCTCTCTACCAATGGTCAGGCTGTAGAGAGGGTCTCCTGCTTCCACTTCCTAGCCACCACAATCCACAACACCAGTCTTATAGTAAGAAAAGCCCACAGGTGACTCCACCTCCTCCAGCAACTGAAAAAGTATAGGGTTAGTTAGCTGTCCCAAAACCTATCAGGACAGAAAACAGCTAGATAAAGTGGTACAAAGCGGCTCTAAAATTATTAGATGCAGTCTATCTTCTGTCACATCACTCTATTCTACCAGAATCATCAGAAAGGCCAGAAATATCACCTCTGACTCCTCCGACTGACACACTATCTATTAAATCTCCTCAGACTTTTAAATATACTAAATTAAGGCTCTGCTGTCGATACGCACTTCCCCCAGACTCCCCCCCCCCAACTTTATGCACTGCACTACATGCTGCTCCTGTGTTTCCTCACAGTTGCACATTGTGCTAGGGGCGGGACTAAATATTGATAAGGAAATATATCGTCGTCCTGACCCTTGACACACGGTTATCATATTGTTGGTGCCAAATATCGATATTTTAATTAAAACAAGGGAAAGCTTTTAACCTGGAAATGGCTGTTTCAGCTGCTTCAGGAAACAAACAAACAAACAGCCATTTGTTTGTACGCGAGAGGACACCAATAAATATTCGGCGGTTCGACTAGCGGTGATGTGAGCAAGGAGCCCTAGCTTGTGACTGCACCGTTTGTCATAATAATACTGTAGACCATTGCATATGATTGTAAATATTCTTAATATCAGAGTTAATGTGTGAAGAACGAACTTCTCCTTTCAGAGATGCAGCAGCTACTTTCTAGTCTAAAGTCTCGATCCACTTCAATTTTTACAAAATCAATGGGACAAACAAAATTTTGTATTCATGTCTATAATGTATGTATTTTGTATTCTTCAGTTAGACAGATATTGTGATGTATCATTATATGATTGTCTTGCAATATACTGATTATTGCAGAACTGCTATGTCGTGATATTATCATTGTCGTGGGACACGTATCGCGTATTGTATCATGAGTTACCCTGTGATTCCCACCCCTACACTTTGCTATTTGTATTGCCATGGCCTGTTGATGTTGTGCTCTTCTTATTTGTGTTAATGTTATTCGCTGTTGTTGTGTTGAGAACATACTAAGACAGATTCCTGACAACTCTGCTGAAATGGCAATAGACCTGATGAACTTGAACTTAATCATATTAAAAATACAATGTTTGTTCAATCACATAAGTACATTGCAGTTTGCCTTTGTGGGGCATTTTCTGTTTTTGTGGAAGCTGTTGATCTCAAAATATGATCTCTAAATGCCCATCACAAATGTCACTGAAAGTGTCAGAGTTGTCATTTGAAAAAATCCACCACATAGGTGCCAAGTTTGAACTGCACCTGAGGGCGGTGACGTGCTTAATTTTTGCCCCAATTACATGTGGATTCATTAAATCTCATAAATAATAGTGCTAAGTTTGTTTAGTGCCCAGCACACATAACCTTACTGTGATTGGTTTGCTCTGGAGTAATTAAGATCTATCTACAGTGCTGCTTCCATTAGGAAAATTATTTCGTCAGGCAATTCACAGTCACTCTGTACCAATCGATGTACAGTTTCATGAGTATTATGTGTCGCATTTGTCAGTTATGACTCATTTAATAAAAATTTGTTCCATGAGATAAAACTGATCGATGCTAAATCTAAAAATGATTAATAAATAATTGCAGAGATATTTTTTTACACGAGCTGCAGTTCACCCGAGGGAATCGAATGAAGATAAAATGATTCTGTTTTTAGAAGCCATCAGGGTGTAGCACCAATAATTTGTTGATCTGTATCGTTTTATTCGCCTGACTTGTGGCTGAGATAAAAATCCAATCTGTCATGTCAGAGGCTCATAATGGAACAAAATAAAATCTTGGCTTTGCATCAGCACAGTCCACAGTCCTCAGTGACCTGCAAGCTCCATTGCAACTTTGTTAACCTCGTTTCTGCTCACTTTAAGAATCATGATGTTGCGAGCAGTGACGTCACCTCCCACCTCCAACCTTCCCTTTCACACATAAACTTCCACAGCTTCACAAACTTTCACACTCTCTCAGTTTCATCTTTGTCAGAGTCACCTTCAGCCTTGCTGTTAATCACTCCTTTCACCTGAGGGAAACTCTTGTGTTTCTCCTCACAGCAGATCTGTTCATCGCCTCCATCTGCCCTTCACCTCCACCGCTGAATTACAATCAAGGGATCAGTACTGGAAAAAAAAAGACTGCTGCACACAGTGGTGAAATAAATCAACAAAACGTTGGTCTCTCTTTGTGTGTGTGTGGGTGTGTGTGTGTGTGTGTGTCTATTGAGATGTTGAAGGGATATTGCAGTATGAGAATTAATGGACACATGCTGGTATTCAGGCCTCTGACTGCGCTCCTAATGCTTCATGACTATGTTTCTGAGCATCGGTGAGATTTGCTGCGATGCACTGTATATGCTGTTAATTATACAGGATAAAGTTGTGGAGGCATAACATCGTGTATGATGATGCATTATAGATATATTTGGTCCATTGGTCTAAACATCAGAAAATTAAAATTAAAGGATATATTCTTAATGTTTACATGTAGACCAATATATATATTTTAAGTACTTCTTTTCCCACTATAAATGACTATGATTGTGAATTGATTATTTAAAAAAATGTGTCAGGTCTTAAATGATTGTCACCCTCTGTGCAGAGCCATGTAGGCTTGTGAGCCAATAGTATAACGATGAAGATATCACGTAGTATTTCCATGTCTTCAGTGACGGTTTGAAGTGGTCTATAGGACCTCTAAATTCATTTAGACCTGGCAGACTAGACCAATGCACAAGTCTCACACATGACTCAAAACAGCAGTGACAAAAAATACAAAAACTCGGTCTGACTTGATTCCCACATAGAGGTGGTTAGATCCATTGGAGGTAGCATGGCAATCAATCAAATTATTCCTTTCTGATAAGTCTTGAGAATGGAAAGTTAAAAGAAGCACCTGATGCATCACTATCACCGGACAAAAACGCCAGTTTTGGACGATTCTGGAATTCAGATCACAGTCTCTGGATTTAAGTTGTACATGGTACAAATCAGTCACCCTGATCCTCGTACTTCTGCTTTCCACACTGATAAGTAAAAGACAAACTACAGTTGGCATTGGTAGATGAAAAGGAGTGAAATATTTGAATAAATCTGCTTAAAAAAAAGTCTGAATGATTCTTGTGTAGCCGTACATTTCTGTTGTGTTCGCACATTTCCTTAGTCTACTTTATGCTAACACTCAGCTCTTCGTTGTCAGACTTGACTCAAGGCCATACGTCAAAACTCTCTTTGTTAGATTCATAAAATGGTTCAGCTGTGCAAGAGGCTGGATATAAACTGTAGTATAATAACTTGGGCTGTCAGGTTAACAGGATAATAAGGAGTTAGTGCGAAATCCTTTCAATGCCACAAATTTTTTGATGGACAACTATTGCACACATGTTCTGTGATTATGACCCTCAGCCTGCCCTGTAGTTTTGGAATCAGGAAGCGTTGCAGCAGTAATGTTGTGGATGGAAGCAGAAACAAACCTCCTTGAGCAGAAATGGATAAAGAAAAGAGTTTTTTTTTTTCATTTTTTTCGGCAAGGTCAGCTTCAGAGCCCTGCCAGATGGTTCTCTCAACAAGATCAAGGTTATTTTTTGCATTTGACGTCATTGTGAGCTGAGTTACTACCGGAGTATGTTGAGTCTCAGATAAGGGTAGGACAATTAGAAAATTTCATGTCACGATTATTGTGGCCAAAATAATTGCAATACACGATGTTATCAGGATAATTTAAAAAAAAGATAAAAAATCCCCCCAAAGATGCAAATTATTATACATATATATAGATATATTACGAAAACATCAAAAATTTGAGGAAAAAAGAGGACAACAGTAAAAATTACTGTATCGCTTTACCGTACAACCTTGATTGAATCAAGTTCATAGGGGACTTATCTTGATAAAATAAAGTAAATAAATAAGGTAATGATAAATTATAAAGTATCCCATTGTAAATAAAGGAGAATAGTGAGAATTACATAAAGTTACTCATAGCAGACACTTTAATTCACTATCATGCTGAATATGTGAATAATTTAAATTCAACTGAATGTCACGATTTTTCACGATTGACGATAAAAACGATAACTAGCCCATCCCCAGTCTCAAATGCCACTTGCTGGCCAAGCATACAGCTGATGAGGAGATCCATCCTCCCCAGAGCCATTACTTGCTATATGCAGACTATGCAGATGCATAGAGCCTCTGCAGCCACTAGGGGGCCCCAAGTTATATGTTCTATGTTCTATGTTATATGTTAAAAATTTAATGTACGCTGAAAACAAAACTGAGCAGCAATGTCAGGGAAGCCGTGGCTTGCGTTTGTGGGATAAACAAGTCAAAATCATCAAGAAGGCCCAGACACGCTATTCCAATCACGTCTTGTCTCCGACACCATTCTGTTGTACAATATCTACTGCACACCTGTCGTATCACACTTCACGTCAAGCGGGATGCTAAAGAAGAAGATGATACGTCATACAGACAGTGTTTTGCTCCTTACTAAACTCAGGTAATTTGTAATTAATGTGGAGGAAGTCTGTGATCTTAATCCAGTTTGCAATGTCCAGCATGTGTAAAGTGAACATTCTTCCGTCTATTACCAACCATATTTCACCAAACACAGATGTCCCGTGATAATATTAGTGCTGTGTGATCCGACATGTCTGTTATTTGAGGTTGCATTTCTTTTGAAACATCTGTTTCCGTCACCAGACAACTGAACAATGATGATGAATTTTGATTGTAGCTCAAAACACGTTGAACAGCAGCAAACAGCTGCACTGTCAGACTGGCTAATACTGATGTTTCAAGATGAGAGAGAAGGTAAAGAGAAACTTTTCAGGTTCAGTCGGCTGTAAGGTGAGTGCGGAGGGACCGTTCAAAAAAGCGCAACAGCAAATAAACTTAATTACTGCACATGCGCCTGACAGCCAACTGCAAGTGAAGATCAACTAATTTGGACAAACAACGCACAAAAGTAACGTGACAAGTTGTTTCATTGGAAGCAACTGTAATATTTCTCAAATTCTCAAATTCTATTAGTTACACTACTCATTATTGGAAAAAGAAAGGCCTAATACTATCTGCCATACACTGGCAACAGGCGGCTGAAAGTAAAACTGCTGAGCGGAAACCACATGTCAAAAAATGCGGTCTGCCTGTGTAATACAACAGACATTCAATAATACCTGTATTATGATGTGCAATTCATTTTATGGCAGATGATTTGTATTAATAGTTCTTCTATTGACGTTTCATTAACTAATTTATGATAAAATCACTGGTCATTTATTCACACGATGGTTTAAGACAGTATCCCATTAAACGCCTATAAAAGCCTATAAAACTCAGAGGAAACAGCCAATACCAGCTGTAGTAATTAAAAAACACCAGACAACTAGTTCCTCTGTATTTTCACCCACAATGACAATGTCTTTATAGCGAGGTGAATATTCAAGGTCACAACACAGATGGGAATTTTTAAAATATGTTTTAGAGGCTTAAGACAGCGGTAAAGGTGTCTCTGTGTCACTTCGATTGAATGTGTATGACTCCTCTTGCGGGGCAGATATATAGCAGCCTACCTAACGCACAGAAGGAAAAGGCATCTACGTTCTTGTTTACATTCACTGAGGTAGAGGAGCAGGCCCCCATGAAGCTAGAGCAGCCCTGCTCCTCTCCCTCAGCGAAGGCAGACCACACTGGGTGGTTTGCTGTGGAGACCCACAGACAACTCCACAAGCACTTTTGTGCTTATTCTAGAGAATATTCTGGAGAGTATTTGTCATTGTTTTGGATTGTTGCATTAATAATAAACATACATTTGCATAAAGCAAGCAAGTATTAAAACTTTAACATACATTTAGAACAGATTAAAATGTGCAATTAATTTGCAAACAATCCTAAGTTAACTATCGACAATCATGCAATTAATCATGATTAATATTTTCATTGATTGGCAGCCCTAATAATAACACTACTGTTGTCAAATTAAAAAGCCTTCAGTTTGCATGTTGACAAAAAGTAAGTAGTTCTTCTTCCACTTGCTGCAAATTACAATTCTGCAAGATCATCATTATTGAATCTTGGCCTTGGAGCTGTGAAAGGTCACTGCGACTGATTCAGAGATGTATAAATGAGGCAGAGCATTTTTTTTTTTCTTCCATCGCACCATGATAATAAATAAAGCCAGAACTCTCTCCTGTGCTGACACAATACTGTTTAGGTATGGCTGACTATGCAACACTGGTGTTTTTAAGTACAGTTGAGGCAGCCAACAAAGTGGGCCTAATGTTTTAAAGTGTGGCCTAAAAAAATATGCTAAATGAAAAGTTAGGGGAACACCAAACCCCCCTTTTCAGACCAAATTGTGGACTGATAGACACCATAAGAGGTGTGCTTTAAAAACACAAGGGTGAATACAGACCCTCTCTTCCGCATCTTTCTCCTTTATTACCTCCTCAGTTATTTAAGGTATAAAACATCACAAACTAACGTCGCCTTACAGTTTTTCTGAGCTGCTTATATGTGGAGCAGTTTGTGTCTCAAACTCAGGTTGACTCCGACTCAAGATGATGATAACACCTTTATATTTGGATAAAAATGGTGTCAGAACACGTTTACACTCATGACTTGGTGCAGACTGGGTGTGTGGGAGTTCTGCCTATTAAAAAACACACTTCATGGACCTGCATGTTGTTTTCACACATTAACTACCAGAAAAAGGTGGTGCATGATCACCATATTAACACACTACTTCACATATACACAGTTACACCCAGGAGTGTCCTGTGTGCAACCCACAGCCCTCAGTATTCATATAGGGAGTAGATTATCTTGTTTTCCAAGCCAACATTCCCACAGTGGGAAAAAACCTGCCACTAGTCTGACCACTAGTCGATCCTGCTGTCCCAGATACCTTCCTTTGTCATTGTTTTTGTATTTGACTTGTATATCCTATTGAAACATAGCATAAGAAAAATTTCTACATCAAAATGCCAAGACATGACAATATCTTTGCTAAATATTTTAAGTTGTGTACTTATATTTTTCCAAATTTTTCCAGTAGTGTTTAAACTCAGAGGAATCTGTAATTTTATTCAGAATGAGAGTGCCTTTAATTTTATTGTCTCTTCGCGAACGTCTGGGATAGGTCAGTTCATCGGAAATATTTTTTTTCAATGCAATGATGACCGCTGTACAATGAAATAAACAAAAACAACCCTATGTTACTTTGTAAAGTCATCAAACTACATTTTTTTCATCGTGTATTTAAATTGTAACCTAAGAAAAATGCTAGAGGCCCTTCTCATTACAGTAATGATGAAAAATAGTTATTGTAGTATTAATTTCCTCTACAGTTTGTTGTAACTGCATGATTTCTTTTTCGTCCTTTGGGACACCCAATGTTATTTGTTAATTATTAATTTATGTAGAGACTAAATGCAAAGGCAAAATGCCACGGGGAAAGTAGGAATTCAAACTTACTCTAATCAGCAGGTGATAAATAACCCTTATTAATAAATTATGCCCCAAACTCTGCCTTTGACATAAACAAATTGATGTGGTTTAATACATTTATTTGAACCCTTGTGTAATTATTGAATTATGCCCAGCACAGTTTGTGTCAATATGGTAAGAAAATGCAATCATTTTCAATTTATGCTCCTACGAAGGGCTTCGGTCGTTTCCACAGTGACTATATTTGATACTAATGATAAAATATCAACAAGGAAGTTCAGCTGAGAGTATCTCCATGGTGACATTATCACTCTCCAATCTCATTATGGGACCAAATATGATGATGTCTGCGACAGATCTCCCGCTAGGCGACATGAAACGAAAGTGTCAAGCAACACTTCTACTTCACTACTTTGTCAAAAAGTCAAACAAACAAAAGACAAAACAGCTGAGGCTGATGGGAAAATCATTTGTATTGGACAAATTACATTTTTTAAGAAAAAGAAGTTAAACATTGCGACTTCATTTCCAGGTTTTAGGACTCATTCTTAAGGCACTCTATCCATCCAACAGAGTTTGTTCCACCAAAAGCTAACACTCCCAGCCACCTGGTGGTGCTAAAGGAAAAGTTGTTAGACCATCAAACTTGGTTTGGTTTCATTCTCATTTCATAGTCTAGACAAACATTGTGAACAGACAGACTGACCATTTCTGACCGTGCCAAGGCTAAAAATGACAAACTTTCCTGGGTCTGTTTTTTTAAACATGAGAATTTGCTGCCTTTTTCTGTTTTATTTCTTGTAAACTGAAAAATTACAGTTAACCAGACAAAGCAAGACATTTGATGAAATCACCTTGGGTTCTAGGACATTTTTCAATTAATGTTTTGGATTATTTTGGGACATTTTATAAATTAAAAGAAAAACAAATTGATGGCAAATTAATCTAATTTATTACAGTTATAATTTTTAGTCTTATGCCTGATACTGACATCTTGCGTTTCCAAAAACAAATCACTTGATTTCTATTTTTACACCTCAACGCAGAAAAAAAAACTTGTCTGAAGTATTACCCAGTGAAGCCAGCTCATTATGGGATGAAGTGTGAATGGTGCTTTTCATGTGTTGACAGTGGATCTGGACTTGGGTGCACTTGTGTTTTCCTCTCTTCTCTGGCAGCCTGCAGCCAACAGCCTGAGGCCAGAGGAAGAAAGACCACATGAAGTCCTGATTTAGATGGAGCCGTAAATATTTGATGAGCTGCTGTGTGTTTCTAGCAGCTTAACGGACGTCCAAGGTCAGAAAAATCTGCAGGCTCACACACTCTCACACATACACAAACACGGGGAAAAACATGCGCAACCATGTACACAAGCAGATACATATGTCTACAGGAAATGCACATAGAGAAATGTGGACGCAAATGAGCACAAACAAACCCGAATCGCACATCACTGAGTGTAGATTTGTGCTACTTTAGTTGTGAGTACCCAAATAAGATAACCTAACACTAAGCTTTCATCCTAACGTTTACTGAAAGCCAAACCTCAACCCTAAAACCAACTTAAACCTTCAAAAAGCCCCTGAGTGTCCTGATGTTTTTCAAAATGTCCAATTTAAACTGTCTCAATTTTCAATCATGCTCTGAATAAAAAAAATGTCCCTTTCATCAGAGCTATTTATGCCAGTTTCAGTACTGGGTTCTGTCCTGTGGTTTTTACGGCCCTACGGGGTCCTGTTTTCTAATATTTTATTTCCTCCATCTTCTCAAGAACTCGAGTTAAATTATCTCATTATCTCATTGTAAACAAAGCTTGTTTTCTTGTTATCTTGAGAAAACAGAAGGCCATTTTCTCAAGATAATGAGATAATTTATTAGCTTTTTAGAATTTATGAATTTACTTAAAAAAAAAGATTTATTCACTTCCATAATCAATTAGGCTAAATCTATAGTCAAATGTGATGTGTCATGTTGACTGAAATACAAATCAAATGGGGAAATAAGATTAATTACAATTAGTTACATTCTTGTTCAAGGCATCCACCATCAGTCAGCATGGCATATGCTCTCATGACTTGTCACGTTTGACTCTTCTTTTGTCGTTCAGTGGCTGTTTGTGAACAATTTTTAGGTGCATTACTGTCACATTGTGGTCTGGAGTGTGGAACAGAACAGTAAATCCATT
>JAQLOL010000021.1:9429080-9440138 GCA_029783665.1 Naso thynnoides | reverse complement strand
TTCACTTAGTGTTGTTCATATATATATATATATATATATATATATATTTTTTTTTTTTTTTTAACTTATGTGTCCTCATTTCCCACCCTTAGTAAATGTCCTTACTTCACCAACAAAGTCCTGTTTTAACTTGAAAAATGTTCTCACTTAAATCTTTATTTTCAATTCAAGGTTTTCTTGTTCAGGCTCTGCAGTGACTTTCATTTATTGTGGACAGTCCTCCTCTAACTGTAACCTTAACCAGGACCTCAAAAAATGCATTTTGCCTCACTTAGGCTACACTCTGATCACCATGATGACCTGGTCCTGACAAGGTCAGTATTTACACACACACACACACACACACACACACACAAAGTTGCCACGGGTTGTTACTTCATCAAGTGTATGAAAAATACCTGATCAATTCACCGATACATGTTGTGCTCTCATGCATCATTAAATGTCATTGATACTTACCTCATTTATAATTGAAATCTGCTCTCAGAGCTCTGAGGGATCAGAGCAAATTGCAGCACAGTGAACATGCTCGCCTCCGTCTCTCTGCTGCTGCTCTCAGTCCTTCTGTTCTGAGGTATACACGTCGCTGCCGCTTACATCCATCTGCTGCATGTTCGCTGAGATGTGAGACAGCTGATGGATGGAAGAGAGAGCGCAACTCTGCCTGTTTAATTGAAAGTATTAGGAGAGGAATGGAGAGCAACCTTTAAAGATGCATTAATTTCTGTCCGGTAGAGGGCAGAAAACAAAAATCTGGCAGAGTGTGGACCATGGCGGTGCATCATGCATGGGAAGATTAAAAATAACTTAAAAAAAAATCACAATGATGTTACATTCCATCAGTCAGCATCTGGAAAGTGTCAGAAACAGCTGTTCGCTCCCTTGACAGGAAAGAACTTCTTGGGCTGGTTCACACCTCAGGTAAAAGTTTGGTTTCTATTAAAGCTACATTTGTACATACTGAAACTAGAGGCCTCTTGTTTGGTAAGCTCTATCTCTCAAGCTCTTTCTTTTGAGTGAGCCCATATCAACAAAACAAAAATAAATAATAACGACAAAAAAAATAAACAAAACAAGCAACCAACAAAAACAACCAGCATTTGCTGCTTGCTCAAATTAAAGATACTTGTGTAAACTCTTTTGGTTGTCTGAAAAATGAATGTTGTCTCTCAAGGGAATAATACAGAAATGGCATTGAGGCATGCATGACTTGCACCCATTTTTGACAGCCACCCTACCTGTGGCGCTCTATTGATGGCAACACTGATCTATAAATTGGTCCTCAAAGTGTTGCCAATTAAGTGCCTCTCTCACAAGATTTGGTGACTATCAAGAGTCCAATTTGCTTTTTTTGATAAATGTTTCAACTTTTTGAGCGGACCTTAAATGTGGGGTAAGCAACATTTGGAAATCAAGCTAGCTGTAGCATGAGACTTCTATGGAAGCAACTCTGCTGCATCTTCCTCTCTGTGTTTTTGCTCCGGCTCGAGTTTTATTTCGTTTGTTGTTGCTCTCTCTTTTAAGGCGAGTCTACAGCAAAGATTCATGACAAGACGAAACAGTTGCTGGGAAAATTGCAGCGGAGCAGACTGGTCCGTCTCGACTCGACTCAAAGCGACTCACAGTGTCGCCTGCAGACATTGTCAGCAAAGGCACGTCACTCACTGCATCACTTTATGTGTTCCCTCTTCTTCCCCTTCTGCTGTTTACTAGTGCTTATGCACCCTGTAGTTTACATCTGAAACATATTTAGCTCTAAAATTACGTGCTAATCTGAGACTAAAGTTATCATAACATGGAAAATAAACAAGTCACCACAAGCACACAGGACTGTTAAGGGTTGTTGGAAAGTTTAACTGATGACTTTAGATGGAGGCACGCTAACACTTCCCATTGACTACCAGTATTTGAGCTAAGCTAATTAGCGGTGGGCTAGCTCTTATCGTCTCTTTGTTGTTACTTCATGCACAGTTGAAAGAATGGTAGCCTATCTGTCTTCTTGTCTGGAACTTGGGAGGGAGGCATATAACAAAAAGAGAAAAAAAAGTTTGCTTATCCCTTTAAATGGATATGTAAACTGTGTGACAACATCTGACTATTTAGACAAGCTACTTTGAAAATAGTTAAAATAGCATCACCTGGTTGACCTCTTGGGTTCACATTGAAATATTTCAGGAATTAATGGATGGGTTATCATGAACTTTGGTTCAACCATTATGATCCCCACATGGTAACCTGCAATAGTTTCAATGATCCTCTGAGTTTTTGTGGAGCAGCATCATCATGACTGTTCATTTGTGTGATACGTTTGTTTATGACATTCTAGTCAGCCTCATTCTTACTTTGTGATCTTTGGTGATTACCAAATTTTAACATTTCAACACAATAGACATGATAGCATCCACTTGTCAGCATTGTCATTGTAGGGTGTTAGCCTGCTGATTTTAGGATTAAGGTAAAAACAATACTGTGTCCAACGAAGAGCTGCTCAGACTGTGGGCTTTTTACATTTTTACATTTAAATTTGTGCAGATAAAATATATGGGACACTCAATGTTAATCAGTTAGCTTTAGAGGTGTTTGTAAATTTATTTTGAACTTTGAGCCAAGCTAGCTTTTCCCTTTTGCTTCCAGTCTTAATGCTAAGTTAGGCTAGTCATCCTGACATTGATCTGGACATCTCGCTCTGCAAGAAATGAACAAGTGGACTTCAGTCAATTTCTGTAGGCACACTCTGTGCCTACAAAGTAAATAGAAACATAAAGAAATGTTACAATGGCCATCTGTTTTTAGCTGCAGATCAACAGAGACTGTGCAGAGAAAGCGGGTTTCTTTTCCATAACAAAAATGATTCAGGATGTTTGTGCACCTCACAGTGAATGATTTATCCTGAATGATTGATTACCTGCCAGTAGCTGCTCTTTCCTATCACACTAAATGACATATTATATTGCAGAAAAATCCAATCCAGCACTGACTCAGGTATTGTCATTTGCCTTTGAACAAGCAGAGAAACCTTATAGTTAGGAATGAATCAGCTCTGCAGTAGAATAAAGTGCAAGACTTACATATCTTCCGTAGCCTACTTCTGGGTGATAAGTCTTCTATTTTGGGTGGTTGTTAAGACAGGTAACATCACCTGGGAATTACCTGAAAGTCTTAGTGCGGTGATAAATCACAGCCATAGAGATGTGTTCAGCAAACGAAGCACAGAGGGAGAGGAGATGAAATTAGCAGCAAAACGTGTCTCTTCCAGACTCCAGACGGTAAAAACAATGACAGCATATAAAGCAATTCTTGAGGAAAGCAACAAACTGGGCACGGATCATAGTGAGATGAAAATAGTGACAACTGTTCACAGAGCAGGATGGTTACCCGTCCTCTCCCCACGTGGTTTTTAAAAACATGGCCTGCACAGCGGCTTTTGTTACCAGAAAACAGTCCTGGTTGTTTGGCAGGAAAAAAATCCAAGCGTTCATCAGTCAAGAGGCAAATATCTGAGACAGCGACAGCCTGAAGGGAGGCTCATCAATATTTTACTGCATGCAATAACAAAAAGGAGGCCAGTGGCTTTAAAATGACATATCTGTGTTGTTATTCAGAATGAGATCTGTGTTCATTAATGCTTCATTGTGAAACAACTCTGGCTACATGGGACACCAGTTAACTCAAAAAGAAAAAAATGTATTGTATGCACCACTTTTGAAAACACTTACTTCAAGGGCTCAACAGAATTACACTAAAAGACCAATAATAGACATAAAAAGGACATAATCAATGCAGAGGGCAAAGTAAGGATCAATCTGCCACTAAAAATAGTCCCCAACAAATGGGATATTTCCTCCTGTTTGAGTAACTGTCATCAGCAGCTACAGTAACCACCTGTTTTAGGGAGTAACCGACAAGAAATCAGAGAGCACTGACAGATGCACATTGTTGGTTTTAAACTGGATTTGCTGCTTATGATTAAACGCTAGACTTGTACTGATTGTTATCCATATTGCTGTGAATAATCTTCTATGTGAAGGTTGGTGAAGTCACAGCACTACATTGCTCAGAATGTATCTGATGAACCTGAGAGTCTGCGGCTGCAGAGTCGTCCATTTGGTGGCAGGTTTAAAAACACTGGATCTTTAAAGGTAAATTTGGTGGTACTTACTGTTACACATCGAATTTACCTTCGTATAGATCCTACAGTTTGCAAAAAGCAACTCGATGGCTCCTTTTCTCCCAGCTTGACCTCAAGCACCACACCTCCAGTAGTCCACGATAGATTTAAACATAGAAATGTCCAAAAAAGATTAAATATGTATTAAAAATTTTGTTGAATTACACATATAATTATCCCAAATGTTTCCAGCAAAGATAAAACCCATAGAAATATTGTAAGAAATATTGTAATTTTATTCAATTCAACAGTGAGTTGCATTTTTTCACCTGCCGCTAACTCCTAGGGTAACACAGAGAGCAAGAAGTGAAGTTTGTAAATGCGACTAATAAAACATATCTTCTGTGTACGTTTCTGTCTGAATCACCAAGCTAGATTTTCATCTGCAGTGATTGCTGTTTGACCATGAAATAAACAAATCCCATAGTCCAAAGTTACTTCACGCCACCATCAAACTACAACTTTTGTTTTAATCATTTTAATTGCTTTTGTTGCTTTGCAAACTTCTCCAGAGCCACAAAAGATTTTTTACAAGTGGTTCACGGGCTGAGAAGAATTCCTGTTGCTACTGAACTGATTCTGATGTGTGAATTCTGTGTCAGGGTGGTACGGTGGTGCAGTGGTTAGCATTGTAGGCAATTGGTTACTCTGAACTTTTACGTTTTTAGCTGCAACCAGCAGCTTTATAAGTCATTCTGTCAATAGTTCATTCGTTTAGTTGGTCCACAAAATGAAAGAGGCTGAAATATGGCATGGAGGTCAAGTGTGTGTGTGTGTGAAGGTGTGTGTTTATGGTCATGTCAATTGGCTAAAAGGGGGCATGGCAATGAAAGTAGCCCATTGCAAAAAAAGTACATAACTTCCAAACTGATTCACAGACTTGCAGAAGATTTAGTAGAAAGGTTGGTCACAAACAAAAGGACAGCTGATTAACTGTTCACGCCAATTGGCAAAAAGGGGGCATGGCAGTGGGAGTGGCCTGTAACAAAAAGGCATGTAACATGGCAAACTTTGTACAAAACTACACCCACAAAGACACATTTTCGTTGGTCATGGCTTGTCCCACCTCTACATTTTAGCCCCGCTCCCTAGACAGTAATTTTTATTTTTTATGTTCTTTCCCTCCAAATATACCCTAAAGAAAGGATTTAACATTCATTTTACAATTGTTAGCAGCTGTTTGAAATTTGTGTTTGTTTGATTTGTTGTGGTAGTTTGTCTCAGCACCTGCGCTCCCATGACCCTGCCAAGGATGAGCAGTAACCTGGTGTCTTTCCACATGCAATGCTAATTTCAACAGAATTTTTAGAAAATCTGCAGAAGAAAATAGGAATATGCTTGTTTTCATTGTCTTTAGGCAAATATTAGGAGGTTGTTTATCATGATCAACGGCAGGTGGTGCTGAATCTCCAGTCAGGTGACATATTACCATTGTGGAAAAAACTGCAGCTATAGTTTAAATTGTAAAGATCTGATGTTTTGAGTTGTGTTTCTTTTGCACTTTGCCACATTTTACACCCACTTCTCTGTCTCAGCCAAGTGTAGAAACTCTTATGTTTTTTTTCTTTTCTGAATTGTTTGTTTACTCTGAGTTTTTTTTTTTTTTTTTTTTTTTAAGTTACAAATTCAAAAGCATGTCCCAATGGGTGAATGTACACCTAGCTAATGAAACCCCTCTGAGAACTAAAATCACGTCTCTTCTCCTGGTCTTTGTTCACATTTATGCATCACTTCTGTTGCCCAAAGTGCTATACAAAATCAAAAACAATATAAAGGTGGTTAAAGAAGGTGAAAGTGGATCAAGAAGCCATCAAGAATATTTTATGATTGATAAGGCTGTGATCTTGTTTTGTTTTTTTCTTTTCAGATTCACTGTAGCCAATGGCCAGAAGAAAAGTGATAACGTGTGTTTAATTAATTCGCTGTGATTTAGCATTTATTCACTTAAGCATTGTTCAGAAGAAAACAACACAAAAACAACACAAAAAACATGATAAATTAGCAAATTTAGGGCTTGGTGGGCCAGATGGTGCAGTTAGATAAGGGACACATTTTAATTTGATCGACCAGATGTCCTCATATTCTTCATGTTTATTTGTGGTAAAAGAGACCTTGACAACGTCATGTCAGACTCACGTTTCTTTGCTGGCAGATGGTTCCGTCAGTGATCACAAAATACTTTCAAGGATGCTTCCAAGTTTTAAGAGGACTGACTCTGCAGGGACTTCTTCTCTGAGCAGATTTCAAATCTGACACAGTGATGTTCTCTCTGATGGTTCCTGCTCTCCAGCACAGAAAATTCATTTCACTGTTTGTTCAGTGTCACTGCTGCTGTAATTAGGCTGGACTGACACATGACATTTAAGGTTAGGCATTTGTTTCAAATTCTGATTTATAGTTCTGGTTCTTATTCATTTCTGGGTCTAATTTTACTTTTTATTCTTCGTGTAAATGTTCTCTGTTGTTGTTTGTATGTTTCAATGCTCAAATTAAATGATTGCTGTTAAACTTCTCTTTCCTTCAGTCCTAGTTGGGTTGTTAAACTTTGTAGTACACTACAGAGTTTACAGTGCTGGTTTTGTATAATGAATCTCTATAGTCACATTTTAGGATAAGATACAACAGGACGTAGTTTTATTTACCCTGAGTAAAACCTTTGTTTCCAAAGCGATCAGAAAATGCACCAATCAGGTATGTTGTCTGAACACTCTCAGCAAATATGATCAAACAAAACATTAGGTGAAAGAGGTTTTGAGCACTGAGTTTCACTTTTTTTCTTACCTCCAATTTAAAGATAGAGTCAGCAGTTTTTTCGTTGCTGCTTGCAAACACAACATTTATCTGCTTGCTGCTTTGCCTTGCATGGCTGCATTTCCTTTCCTTCACTGCAAAGTCAACATCTATAATTTTCTATGGTCTGAATGGCATCCTGTGGGTCCGCTCGTTTTGGGGCTGCTGGTAGGCCTTTGACATACTGGCTGGGTGGAGTTTGCACTTGATTTAAACCGGGCCTTCCCGGCAGGAGGCTCCCGACCTGCCCACTCAGAACCAGCAGCGACAACCGGCAGGCACACGATTTGCAAACAAACAAACAAGATGCACATGGTGGAGGCGGACGACCAACCAAACAAATAAGCAGTCAGTTCAATAACCAAATGTATAAAAAAAGCATTTAAAGTCCATGTCCTTGTTTCTTGAGATGCTAAAATAAGATTCTTCAAAGAACACACCAAAGCAAATTGGATATTCACGCTTAATGTCATTTGTGTATCGAGGTGGTTGACACAGAACATTATTCACATAGTCTCATAGTGATTTCTGAATTTATTCCGAGTTCTCTGAGCTGATTAATTAGGCTACGTGACGAAATTGACTATTATAATTTGTCACAGAATTCTGTATCACCAAAGCAGTCAGTCATGTCGGGGATGGGCTTGTGTTGCAACCGCTGGCTATTTATGCACCCAATTACAGCGATACACTCTGCCCTGTCTCTGGGCATCACATGAACGGGAGGGTACCGGGAGCTCCAAAACGAGCGGACCCAGTCACTCTGTTTTATCCACTCCCAACCTCACCTGTGTGCTCTCATTTGCTGGGGAGACCACGCCCACTCCCCGCCCAAACTCTTCCTGAGAAAACCAGGACATCAAGATACAGGAAGAGGGTGGGGCTCAGACAGTCACCGCCACACTAACTATCGACTCTACCTTTAACTCTAGAATATATGTAGTGAGGAATTCTCATGATTGACTTCAAGAGGGAAACACAAATATAGTCGTGGCATTTTGTTTGCACTTTCTTACTCTCACCATAGTTCCTGTTGCTAATGCAGGCAGTGGTGAAAAGTAACTAAGTATGTTTATTCGAGTATGGTATTATACTGTACTACAGCTTTAAAGTACTTGTAGTTTACTTATTTCCATTTTTTAGCTACTTTATTCTTCAACTCCATTACATTTCACATAAATAATGTACTTTTCACTACATGTATTATGTAACTGTCATGCCTGCGTTCCTCACTGCATTCAGACTCTTGCATTCTGATCGCACTGATTCTGACACACCCCCTCTCTGCTGTGCTCTGCTGCAATCAGGACAATCACACACACCTGCCACTCTGCTCAAGCTGTAATTAGGTCAACCTGCTCGCACCTGTTGCCCATTGACTTTGTTACTACTTAAGCCTCCTTTACTCAGGCTTTGCTAGATTATTGTGCTCTGCGTAGATGCTAAACTTTCCCGCACTCATCCTTGGATTGCTTTCCTGCCGCCGACCCAGTTTGGAACTGACTCACCCACCTCATTGTATCCCCGGAAATGCCTCAGCCTTCTGGTTTTGACCACGAGTTTTATGATAGTCTCTCTTGGTTATTGTTTGCCTGCTTTAGCAGCTGTCCGGCATTTTCCTGTGTCGACGTCACTGTATGGGTTTACTTGTTTCCTTGTGTACTGGACTCTCGGTTTCTCTTGTGATTCTCTGCATTGTATCTGTTACCTCACCCGTTGGAACTGTGGGCTTAAAGAGTTCTGTTTTTAATCTGAATTGCTTAGTAAGTGCATTACTTTATTTACTTACCCACTGTTTTTTCTGGATTCAGAGACTCTTACCTGTTTGCAACCCAGAACTGTGTTGCCATAACCTGCCTGCTTTACACTGCTTAAAGTTATATTAATAGTCACTACAAAGTTATTCTGCTTCCCTGTGTGTCTGCAACTTCTGTCCTTCACCAGCATCCTCTGACAGTAATGATGGTCACTAGATGCTCTGCAGATCAGATTATTATTACAAAATATAGACAACAAATAAACTATGATTTACCAATACTGGAAAAGACAAATGTATTGATCCCAGCTGTCCAGTTGCACAAGTTACAGAGCAGATAAAGATGACTAAATCAATAAAATAAGCTCAATCTTTACCAGCTACAACATGTGAAACATATTAATGTGACCATTAAACATAATGCATAATCAACATTTTTGTAAAATGAGTACTTTACCTTGATACTTGTGTGCATGACTAATTTGTTGTGCTGGTGTTTTTCCTTACAGGTCGAGTGTTTAGGATTTATTGGGGGGGAGGGTCTGTCTGCAGAATTTTAATATAATCAACTGAAATAAAAAAATAAAATAAAATAAATAAATAAAATTTAAAAAAATCTTATGATCTACACAGGGAACAGATCTCCTTTTATGGAGTCTACCATGAGGCATTGCCATGTATCTACAGTAGCCCAAAAAGGTGAGTGGAAGATTTTCAGCTGGTTGCAGCTTACCACTAGATGGCACTGAATTCTACACACTGGGCCTTTAAACAAAAGGTCTTAGTAGCTGCCTGCAAATATTGTGCTTCAGTGTGATGCTACAGATACTGCAGTTTTCAGCTGTACTTGTTGACATTAATCTTGAGCTTGACAGCTTGAATTGTGCAAACACACAAAAGTTTAAGTCTGCTAGCTGCAGGATGGATGTGAAGAGCAGAGAACAGCAAGTGAAATGACCCGAGCCCTGCTGTGCTTGTCCAGGATCACGTACTGATTTGTTGCAGCGGAGAAAGTGACCCTCTCCTTTGAAAAACTGAACTGATTCATAATGGAAAACGAGATTATCTCGCCACACAGGCTTTTTTTTTCTTGTTTCAGAATAAATGAGATTTGATGAGTCAGTAACAATTAAATGACATATTAAAATAGCTTTTCTTGTGCAGACTAATCCAATTCCACCAACATCAGACAAAAGACCAAAATGTTCCTGTTTAAAAAAGTCTTTCTGATGGAAACAAAGGCATTTAACTTGATCTCATGAAAAGCAGTGCTGTTTTATCACATCTGCCAGTCCAAAAATCTATGTTTCTCCCATTTCAGACTCTGAGGAAAAACTGAAAGAAGGGATCTATGCATTTTTGTACTGAGTATGTTCATTTCTAAAAATCCTGTAATCTCTAGTAGATTACGGGTAAAGGTGACATATTAAATATTTATTATAAAATAAATAAATAAAAAATATGAATTCACAAAGTTCTGCTCTGTATTATAGGAATTATAGGATCCTGACACCATTTTACAGAATTTATTTTCTGTAAGTTCTTTTTTGGTCCAAATGGACAAACAAAATTTCAGAAGGTTTACAGCTGAGAATGTAGTGTAATGAATCAATACATATCGATGTAGAAAGGTGTTTTTCAACAACGGCAGAAAATTTTAAAGTTGTGTGAACATCAGCACTTCAAGGTGAGAATTTTGAGCTCTAAACTTCTCAGTTTCTCTCACTGAAGCGCTTGATCTTTGAAAATCAAACCTGTACTACTGCTGCCACCTAGTGTCACAAACCATAGCAGCAGCAAGGACACACAGTCAGCAATTGATGGGATACAATTAAGGACATACTGTTCATAAAGAGAAAAATTTGAGATGATTGGGAAATATTGTGCTTTTTACCAAATACATTGATTTGACAGCATAAGCTTTTGATACAAAGAATAAAAACAAACGATAAATAGTAATTGAAATCATTTTTAATTTAAACGTAATCAAAATATGAACATAATTTCTACACTGGAGTAGCCAGTTACTTTTACATTCTTAAAAGATGAGTTCTTGAGTTTAAAGATATGTTAGTGTTTTTCTTTTTTAATGTTACTGAGCAAATGAAGTCCTTGATGCTTAAAGAAGCAGGATGACGTCTTTTTTGAAAGCAAAGGTATAAGACTGCTGAAGAATGCTGATACATGGCTTTTATCATGAAGGTGGACTTTGATTTTAGGACTTTTACTTCGAAAATTGTGCAGGAAATAGATTTTATTCATAAAGGGAGCAGGATCTTCAAGGTAAAACACTCTCTGCCTCATTTATTTAAAAAAAAAAAAAAAAAAAAAAAGGAACACAGCT
>JAQLOL010000021.1:9310354-9324453 GCA_029783665.1 Naso thynnoides | reverse complement strand
AATATTGTCAGGGGTGGGGGGGTTAAAATTTTATCCTGCTTTTAGGATCGAGTGGTATTGGCTGAAAATTACACAGCAATATTTTAAGGCTCGGTCTTGATACTCATATATTGGTAACACTTAGATGTACACATCGTTATGTTTACATCTCCTCAAAAGCATTTCATTAATAGTAGAATTTGGAGAAAGGATCGATTTTTTATTTTTTTTAAAATTCCCTCTTTCGGGTGTCAATATTGTGGGGATGTAGTCTAATGTATATATAATGACTCATTGGGTAAAGGCAAGTATTAAAGCAAGTAGAACTGTCTGATAAGTTAAAAAAATTACAGAACTTTACTGTCACGCAGCCTTTAAAATCAGGAAAAAACTCAACTTATTCCACATCACAATGTAACAATATCCAACATCTAAGATGATATATAGTCTCATACCTTACTAATAATATAATATCTTTATATTGTTCAGTCCTACCTGCTTTAAACCAGAAATATGTAATATATTAAATGTGTCGCCATAGTAGCTCCGTATACATTTTCTTTTTAAAATAAAAGCCCAAATATGCTGTAACAACGGTTTGATATTCGATATTGTACAAAATATCACAAATATCACAATACAAAACAATATCTAATATTGGCCCAAGCCTATGTATGGTCATAAGGTTGCCTAAGGTGTTACCTGGTGGTTCAGTGGGGCAGGGCTGCAGGGTGCAGGTCTGTTTGGACACTGGTTTGGTGAGGGGGTCGCAGCCTCTGACCAGCTCCCTGCCCTGGTAACACTTCACATCCCGCATTCTCACACCCACACCACATGTCTTGGTGCACTGAAGGCACACAGGAGCAGAAACACAGTCATTACACACCACAGATTAACTGTAAAATTTTATTATAAATGACCAAAAACACTGATTAATTGGTCAACACAACACTTGACACTGCTTTTCTTTGCAGGCTTTACACACCAACAGTTTGGTTTAGAAGAGTTTGGCTGGTGCTGAATGTGGTGGAATAACATTTTATACTGAACTGAAAAGGTTGATATTTGTCAAAGTTTTTTGGTGCAAAAGACTGTTGAACATGCTTCTTTTTTTTGTAAATAATTTGAAAGCACAAATTATTTGCCTAATTTATGATGTCTTAAAGAAAAGATGACAATTAAAAATTTTATTTTAGACTCAAATGAAGCACTTAATGCAATCCTTGAAGTACGTCTCCGTCTTCATCTTCCTCTGCTGTTTACTGGTGCGCATGCTCCCTGTGGTTTACTTTTGTTACATATTTGATTCCAGTATTACATTAAGTGGTAGTCTGAGTATAAAGATAACATAACATGGTAAATAAGTCACAACAAGCACACAGGACCGTTTAAAATTGTCGGAAAGTTTATCTGATGACTTTAGGCGGAGGCAGGCTAGCACTTCCTACTGACTACCAGTATTTGAGCTAAGCTAATTAGCATTGGGCTAGCTCTGCCCATCTCGTCCTTGTTACCGCACGCACAGTTGAAAGAATGGTATCTATCTCCTTGTCTGGAACTCAGGACAGAGGCAAATAAGTATGTGTTTTCACTCAGAGTCATATGGTGAAACACATCATCCACGTTCAATATCAGAGGTGTTAAGGTGTCCTGCGTATGCCTCACCTCAGACCAGGGGGTGGTGTACCATTTGAAGCATGGCCTCTCAAAGCAGGTGTTTTCCTCCTCGGGCTTCTCACTGCCTCCACACGCCTCATCATCAAAGATCTGGAACTTTCCTCCACTGATGCCGACACACAGGATGATCCTTCGCTTCACACCACGACCACAGGTTGTGTTACACTACAGAAAACATCAGAATATTACAGCTGATTCTCTTCCAGAAAACTTACAGGACATCCTGTAGTACTAAATTTTTCAACAACACAGTTACCAACAAAGTGTTTTCTTGCTGATGTGAAAAAAGATAAAAATTGTAACCATGAGACATTTCAAACATTATGACATCGACAAAATGCCTGTTTTATCCAACAAATTGTATGAGAAGTATGAGATTTTCAATTTTTAATGGTTATATAACACTGAAAAGCACAAAGTTCTGACTGATTATTGTTAATCAACAAATCAGTGTTCAGCCTGCGGAAGAAAAATTTTTCAATTTGGATTTCAACACTGTGACGAGGACTCACCCTCTCCCAGTCCTGGCTCAGCCAGTGTGGAGCACAGTCTCTCTCCCCACAGGGGTGGATGGCCAGCGGCTTGTTTTCTGCGGAGCACTGGTTCTCAGGAACCACTCGACCCTCCGGAGCCTTACAGTACACATGACGAACCATCTTCCCCTGGCCGCATGACCCGGAGCACTGCAACAAGAAGGGTTGAAGGTCAAACTGGATGATTCATGATCAAGAGGAGACATAGCTGTTTACATTACATTCTCTTCAGCCAAGTTTAGTCATGAGGCTTGGATGTCACACAAAGTCAGATCAGGTCGTCTCATGTTAAATGAAAAGGAAGCATCATATGAAAATGAATGGCATCATGTCCCATCACACCTTGGCAGAGGAAGGGAAAAATCTTTTCATATCATGTCGAATTAAAAAAATTTCTCCCACATCAATTTAATAACACCCAAGAAAGTCTGATCATTCCACTAAGCAGAAACATGTTAGAAGAATTCTTTATGTAGTTAAAGCTGAGGTAGGCAATGTCTGAAAATTAAGCTAGTTGTAGCATTAGACTCCTTAGGAAGCAGCTCCGCTGCACCCTCCCCTCCTTCTTTTTGCTCTGCCTTGTTTGCAGGGAAAGTTGCAGCGGAGTAAACCAGTCCGTCTCAGCTTGACTCAAGCAGGCTGATGGTGTCGTCTGAAGCTCAGCTTGTCAAGTTGCCAGAGGCCAGTTTTAGAATGTAAGGCACATCACAACAGCAACAGCCAATCAGCTCATAGTGATGTCACCTGTAGCTAAGAAGTGTAGCCAATAGGAACACAAGCTCTCTGAAATGAACTGTATTTCACCAAAAAGTGCTGGACACGGTTTTTGTTTTCTGAAGTCTGAATGCAGAGCCATGGAGAGGTGCAGAAGTCTAGTGTTCTTTCGGAACACCTGAATTACAAAGTGCTGAAAGGTTATTTTGAAATTTTAGCACAATGACACAAAAAATAAACTGCCTACCCCAGCTTTAAACCTTTATCGATGTTATATGTATTTTACCACAGACAGCGGTTAGTTTTTTAGGCAAGATAAGAAAATCCTTGCGTTATGTAAATGTTGGCAGTTGGTATTCATGTTAAGTCCTGCAAACCTCCAGAACTACAACCCAATTAGCGGCCTACTTGATCAACTTGATCAATGTTTATTCCCCAACATGCTCATGACCATGGCTTAAAAAGAGACCAAATGCTTGAAAACTACAAAATGCATTTGTTTTTTTTTAATAACTCATTAAAATTATCAGTGGATCTTTTGGTTACCACAAACTCAATTCCATTTATCTATCCGAATTGCATTGTAGTTTTCATTTCACTCATCAAAAAAATTTAAATATAAAACCAAAACAAACTACATGGACAGACACCACAAAAGATAGAATCTTTCTGTTTAATGTCTAATGTCATTTATTTTTAAAGGATGTGTGCAGTTACGTTGCTTTATCCATGTCATTCATATGAAATAGGCATTATATTATGAACATGTTTTTGATTTACTGCAGGACTGTTATATTGGTTTGCTCGAATTGCACAGGTGTACATAATAAAATGCTAAGGCAGAGAATGTTAAACATTAAAAATATTCATGTGCTCACGATGAATAATTTTTAAAAAACGCTACTAAGTAATACTGACGTAACATTAGCTGTTGCATGGGGAATCATATTGAACTTTGTGCAACAAAGATTTCACAACCATCCATGTGTGTGCCTGGTTGTACTCCATGGTTGTAAATTAGACCTGCGAGTTTCCAGACCTTGACTTTGAATGAAACATTAGAAACTACATTTGCGTCTATGATACAAAGCATAAAGTTACACTGTGACCTAACAGCTTCTCGATGAAGTCATAACAGCTGGCACAGGTGCTGTTTTTTTTGTAACAACACTATCAAGCTCAAAAATGTTCTTTTTTTTTCCAGTGAGAACCGTAGCTACTGTACCATACCATCAGCTAATGTGATAAAATACCAAACATATAGTGTCACACTTTACATGTTACTGTCAATCATGCACGCTGCCATGCAGTGCAGGTGTATGAAGAGTGCAGACACTTACAGGACCCCACTCGGACACAGTCCAGTGACGTTCGCAGGGTGGACCGGTGCAGTTTTTGATGTTTGGCGGTTTGGTCATTGGGTCACATGGTCTGGCCTCATCAGAGCAGCGGACATCACGAGTCACCTGAGCTTTACGGCCACATTTAGCAGGACACTGGTTCAAGGAAAGGCACACAGAGAAACACTGAGACTTACGTTAACACCTTTTCTTAAAATAAAATTAACATTAACAATTGCCTTCAGTTGAGCCAGGGTGACCAGGGGAGTTGGGGGTGGGCATAGTCATGGGGGTCAAGTTGGCCATGAACAGTAATACACATGACTGTCAAAACTCAACACTCTTAATTTTTATTCATATATCAGCTGTCTATCAGCCTAAAAAAAAAAACACAATGACTGTGTTCTTTTATTGCAAAACACTTTGTTTGCATTTCGTAGAGCAGCAGGAATCCATTGGTGCTTCCCTCTCCATTCCCTCCAGTACCTTTAGTAATATTTCTGCTTTTTGGCTGAGTGTTCACAGGTCCCAGGACACCAACCTCCATGTCAGCAAAGGATGGTTTAGATTGCCTTCGCAATTTTTCAAAAAAGTAAACATGTCATAACTTTGCCCTCGCAGAAGCAGTTATCTCGGCACTACTGCACAGCTAAAAAATAAACAGCAGCCATAGTTCATATAAGAAACAAACTGTAGCAGCCAAAGCAGATCCAGCTGCTGGGTGACACCAAAAAAATGATTCACAGTGTTTAGTATTTCATGTTTTATTAGGGTGTTGCTAATCAAAAATCATGGTTTAGTCTAATTTTTGGGACAATTAAGACGAGATTCAGGATGCAGGACAGATGATGGCAATTTGGGACTGTCCAGAATTTTTCAGGATGTTACAGTTACAGTAAGGCTGTTGTTTCTGTGCTAATTTGTTTCCAAGTTTAAATATCATGCTTGACAGATGGAAAGGAAAAAACTATCATAAATATTTACCACCATTATTTTGCCAACAACAAAAAAGACACCTGATGTTAAGTTACAAGACAGCAACATGGAATTTACAAAAAGTACTCCAGAACTTAAAAATGCCACGAGAACAGCTGATCCCACTGAATCTATATCTGTTTAAACACTGAATAGCTCCAAAGAGAAGGAATGATCAGTCAGCTGTTCATTTCACTCATTTTTCTGATGTTTTTCAAACCCCATCATCTTAAATCACATCGAAGTTTGTTTTGGTGTCTGCTGTTTAAGTGTCTCTGAAGAATCCATCAGTGGCCACAATCAGCAGACAGCTGCTAAACCTGAGCCTGACATGAGCAAAGGAAAGACGTCTGCGCTGCAAGAAATGTCCCCTGAAACGATTGTGAAGAAAAAAAGAAGAAGAAGAAAATCCAAAAGTAAGCAGCTGGCGACAAAAACATACCACTGATAGGAGCTGCAGAAAGAGAGAGATGCTTCAGACTGAGTTGTTGTAAACTTGTGAAACACACACCTATCGTCTTTGTTTACTTGCTCCTCATGTTTTAAATGCTTTATGTGTTTTATTCTCAGCAGAGTAATTCATTACACACGTCTTATACCTCAGTCCACTCGGCCACCTCCCACTGGGGCCCACAGGCGGGGCTCTTGCAGGCTCGTCTCTCCACTGGTCTTTCCAGGTCAGTCATGGTGCACAGGTCACTGTAGACTGAGCTGTCCAGGCCCGGCGACAGCATCTTCCAACAGCGAACTTGACGAAACTGGAAACCTTCCCCGCAGGTCATTGAGCACTCGCTCCAGCTGCTCGCCTCCCATCTGGAAGATAAGAAACACATTGCACAATGTTCTGTTAAGGAGTTGAAACAATTTTTGATTTCTTTAAATGCTTGTTCCAGTGGATTCTACCTGGGCTGACATTCTCTCCCGATGCAGAAGTCGTGGACCGGCTCCGGTCGGGTCAGAGCATCACAGTACATATCGTGCACCTCGACGCCATCATAGCGAATACATGTGACAAAGGACTTTGACACTCCTGGATTGTGAGCAATAAAGAATAAGCTGAAGGCAAGGCAAACTTATTTATACAGAACATTTTCTTAACTGGAAGAGAAGACTGTGAAATATGCTTTATATGAAAAATTAAATGAGAGATGTTGTTACTAAAAAAAAAAGTGAACAAACACAAGAAAGCACACACAAGAGATTCAGTTGGCAGCACCAAAAAAAGTTTTGAGGCTACTTTTGTGGGAGTTGGGTTACTTTTGCATGTTGATATTGTCTCTGTCATCTGTTTTCCTTTAAAGCACTGAACTATGTTTTTAGAAAATGCACTACAAATTAAATTTATTATAATAATTAAATAAAATGCAGCCAGTATTAATATTATTCACATCTGTGTTTGACAAATCAAAATGCTAGGAGGAAGCTCTGGTACTTCACTTTACAAATATCAGCGCCTTGAGTGTTGCAGTGACCTGGTCTGCAGGCCGCTGGGTTTGAAGGCATGCTTGAATTATGCCTTGAGCAGAAACTATGATGGACAGCTCAGACAAAGAAGTATTAGAAACTGGAGGACACAATGATGATGAAGAAATTGTGCCAAAGGGAGGAGCAGTGCCTGTTGTCTGGAAGTTTTTCTGTTGTAAAAAGTCCGACGTGTAACAAGCAGCTATTTACAGCGAATGTTGTCAAGCTAAAGTTGCTGTCAGACGAGGCAACACCAGCAATTTTCTCCAATACCTTAAACAAAATCAGGTCATGGAATACCAAGAATGAATGAAATTTAGAACAGCTTCCACGACATCGAGTAATGCTAGTGAAATAGTAAAAACAAACTCAATAAAAATCCATCTAGCCAAAGACATGGTCCCACAAAGTACAGTGGAAAAAGATGGTTTCAGGTATGTGTTACCGGGTTGAAAATACCTTTGACTGCAACTGTTTCATGTACTCTGATTTCTTCATCACATAAGACTCGTGAGCTCCTTTAAACCTTATCCTTTTGTGGGGCCAAGCAAAGCAGTATAAATACATGTGATGACAAAATGCTTTTCTATATTATGTGCTCCTCCTGACAGTAGAATAAGTTGTTATAAACAAAACTCCTTGAGTAATTCATCACTCAGTCTGTAAAAAAAAAAAAAAAAGATAAAAAACCCAGTCATGCAATAAAAATACTGTGAAATATCGTGAAACCTGGATATTTTTTGAAAAATACCCTGATATAAGTTTTGGGTCATACTGCCCACCAGTAGTTTGAGGTTTGATCAGATGTTGTAGATCTTCATCTGGTTGTAAGAGGGTGATGAAGTGTAGAGAAGAATATGACACTCCATAATTATAGTCCATGCAACTTCAGTGTGTGTGTTTGCAGGTACCTATGGAGCAGGTCATGCTGCACGGCTCCTGAGAGGAAAGTTTCCAGCGGTACATGTCCGCTGCACTCAACTTCAGGTTCTTGTGGTAGATCCTTTGATTTCCCCTGTCGATCATGCAAACATTTCCAGTGAAAGATTCTTTAAAGGACATTTAAGGATTCGCAGTCATATAGATCCTGAACACACACAGACAGTCACACGCTGAGATTGTCTCCCTGGCTTCAGACGTTCACAGTGTGACAGCTTATTCACAGCCTTCATCCTGGCAGACGCGCTTTGTTTTTTTCATCACATCACATAAAAGTCATGTGCACATTCTTGTCATAACACCGGTCGCTCCGTCGGCCTTCTGCAGCCGCCAGACGTTTATTTGAAAATCACAGGCACTTTGAGTTATACCTCGCCGGCATCCCTCCATGTAAGCCAGACTGATTCCTGCACATTATTTCCTCCCCAGAGGTGACTACAGTCTGACAGCACACTTTCCCCCTTTGCATCATATTTTTCACTTTTCTTGCGAATACCTTGAATTATTTGATTCTATGTGTGGCTGAACCCCCCCCCCCCCCCCAACCCCCCTGCTCCTCTGCTCTGCTCGTTTCCTCTCCTCTCTGTGTCTCTCAGAGGAAAGGGCGTGTCATTGTGTATTTTATAGCTGCTGGCTGCAGAACTGGTGAAGCCGCGTTTGGACGCAGCACTGGGAAGTCAACATGAATTATGAATATGATGAATGCAAAGCCTGCCAGGTCTACCTGTCTGCCAGCCCTACAGCCTATGTACCCCTACAGCCTGTATGTACCTGTCTAACTGCCTCAGTGGCTGTATATCTACCTGTCTAACTGCCTGCACAGAGTATCTACAGAATTGGTCCACCTGTACTATACTGCATGTCTGCTTACCCTCTGTGCATGTCTAACCAACTGCCTTACTACCTGTACATTGACCTGTCTGTCTGTGTTACTACACATTCCAGTAACTGTCTACTTTTTTACTGCCTATCTGTCTTCATTTTACTGCTTATCTAATACCATTCGTTCACACTTAAATATGTCACTGGTGTCTGTGGAGCCGTAAATATACAGATAATGCCCCTAGTGTCCAACACAAGGACATGCAACTCTTTACGGCATTATATAAACTACCTGTTTGAGCTTGCATTTAATATCAAACTGATAGGCTGATCTGACTGCTTTTCCTACTGAACTGATGAAGACGATCTGACGGTGATGTTACAGTCGTAGCAGAGTAACATGAGTCAAAACTATAATGTGTTGGAGCTGTAAAATAAATATTTTTAACTATACAAACTCACTTGACAGGCAAAAGTTTAAACTTTTGAACATGCTCAAGGCAAACTTCAGACCGAAATATAACAGAGGGGAGGAGTTTTGAAGGCACATCAGATGTCGGATATCCTAGATTCCTGTTGGAATAAATAAATGGATTTCCGGTTGACTCACCTCTGTACACATATATAATTGGAAACAAGGCATTAATCTCTCTGTGTACAGTACGTATGTACATATGTAACTAGTGTCAGCAGGTCCAGATAATGCTGCTAGTGTCCAACGCAAGGAAATTAATTTCTTTATGGAAGGATTGAAACATAACAGTAGCAGCATCAGATTCATGATGAGTTAAAAGTACTGACTGAAGAAAATAAATAAGCCAGCATACTGTCATTCGGTCTCTCCAAAATCCAACGCTAAAAGTTATAATTTTTTTCAATCTCATTGAGGCAAATTCTGGACCGAAATATTATGGGGGGGAGGAGTTTGGCAGACACATCGGATATCATGGAGATTCTCATAGGAATGAATGGATTTTTGTTATCCTGTCTCCCTGCCTCAATGCGTCAGTGCACTGGTCTGTCTGTACACTTTCCCAACTGCTTTACTGTCTTCCTGTTTTGCTGCCTGTATAATCTGCCTGTCTAATTGCTTTACAACCTGACTGTCAAACTGCATATCTGCCTCCCTGTCCCTCCTACTACATCTCATTGAGTAAAACAACTGTCCTGTCTGCCCAACCTGTTTTTCATACAGACTGCATCATAGTCCTCTCAGCTAGCAGCAGACCCAGGGGCTTGTCAGTGCATTGAGGTCCGTTGTACTTTTACCCTAAAAACATTCAATTTTGGCTTAATTTAGCCTGAAGGAAGACAACATTCTCCAAACTTAAGCACCAGTGTGAAGAGTGGACCTCCGCCTTACATCATCTCAGCGTTCATTTGATGGGCTTTACTTGTGCTCTACTTGTGTCAGATTACCTGGTCCTGTTGGAGCGGCTGGAGGTTCTCCCACCACCCGGCACTGTTTTGTTCTGGTACGAACTGTCTCCGCTGTCATTGCGTTTCCGACCCAGAGTGTATTCCAGCGTTTCGTTGAGACTAAACGCCCCGTCTTGTTCCAGGCTGCTTAGGTCTACATCTGCTGGCCCAACCTCTGATGAGAACAAACTGTCTCCCTCTGTCAGCAGCTGATTAGTTGAGATGTTGATGAGCAGCTCATCGGGGCCAATTCGGCCGTCCAGCAAGACCCTCCAGATGAGGTTTGGGGAGTCTGGCCCCGTATCCAGGGGCCCACCAGCTGGGGCAGGGATGACAGTGCTGCCTATATGGCTGCTGTTTCCTTCTGATGGATCAAAATGGGGAAAAAAGAAAAAAAATCAGTTTTGCCTGGAAAGCAAATTGATTTATCGTATTCAAGTATGATGTAGCTTTTGGTCATGTATGCACTTGAGAATGTAATTTTATATTCAGCTCGGAATGGAAAACTTTGCAGCTGTTCTGGTCCTTATTGGCTTCCTGTGGGAATGAACACAAGTTAAACAGTTTCTTCTGTCACAAATGTGCATTAGAGGGTTTTTACCTAAACTTTTCCCAGCTCCCTTTTAGTCAATTCTTCCTGTTTCTATGTAGCTGTTGATGTTTGAACAAATCATAACAGTGAGTAATCAAAAGTCAAAGCCCAGATGTTTATATTTCACATTTTCAAATATGCTAAAGCACCACTTTATAAATTTTACATGGACAATGTCATGTAATCTCATGATTAACATACTCATCTATGCATTAAACAAAAATTATACTTGAACAGGGTGAAATATAGCTGTATATAAATAACCTGGAGACTTTCTGTTTCTTGCAGTAATCTGATGTCTTCAAGACTGTGAAAAGAAAAGGACAATTTCCCCAACTTAGTTTATTAAGAAATGAACATGAAGAGAAACCTAGTTGTTCTGGTCTGGGCCTAACTGATCCACCGGTACAGTCACAATGACCCAAGCGAAGGTTGCTAAAACAAAAATCTGTTTAAATCCACAGAATTTTACACTGAACTGTAGAAACTTGGGAGATCCAGCAGTGAGACATCATCTAATTTTAATGGAGCGCTGGAGTGTGAAGGTATATGTGTAAAATACTGTTTCCAATACTGTCAGACAATTTGGAATTTTTTTAAATATTTTTTTCAACACGTTCTTCACTGGTAATACAAGGGTTTAAGAGGTTTTAAGCTAAGTTTCTGGGGGGATAGAAAAATTTCAATGAAATCTCTCAAAGCTATGCACTCAAATACAACACCATCACATCACTAATATCTATCTGACATAGCTGTATGGCATGATGTTGTACTTTATGCAATAAAAGTGTAGGTGATAAACTCGTAATTCAGGGTACAGACAGACACTGATCTTATTCAAAACTGCTAAACGTGTGCATTTTAGCAGGATATTTCAGAAACATTGAGCAAAAAAAAGAATCAGAGTAGAAATAAAGCAGAAATGGAGGAAAAGATAAAAATCTCAGCTTCAACTGTCTTTAGTATGACGTCAGCCTATGTGCAGAAAATGTATGGCGAGCCTTTAAACCAGCTCTCCATCTCATCTCACCAGCCAGGACTGTGGCGTAATGGACTCGACAGTCAGCTGAGTGAGCTGAGAGCTCGCAGGAAGGCCATTACCGCTCATGTTTGTGATGCAGTCATTTTTAAAAGGAGAGAACACCAGCAAACTCTGAATTTTTCATCTGCCGCTGATCCTCTTTATGTGTCTGTACTATGAATAATGCAGAGCTCCAAAAGGCCATCTCACAGGCACACAGAAAAAAGACAGCAGGATTGAAGATCTGCTATAAAATCTGACCTATTTTGTCTCATCTGCCAATGGGCCACTGAACCACCTTCAAATTGATTCTTACTTTCTCCTCTTTCAGTTTTTTTTTTCTATTCTCATATGACTTCCAGCTCTCTCTTTGTCTTTGCTTGAACCTGGTGTATTATCATGACAACAATATCTCATCACAAAGGTATTGATATTGACATTTACAGTCAGCTAGCTGATAAAATAACAAAAAAAGCAAAAGATTTGTCCAAGGTAGTTGAGAAGTTGTTTCAACGTGATCAAATCAGTCCAATCATGGGTTAATGTAAAGGAAAAAACGGTGAAAGGCTTCACTTTCACTTTCATTTTTGACACAAATGCTAGAATAGGAATCAGGAATCAAAAGGTTCAGTCAAAACTCTCTCCATAATGACACTAACACTACCTAATTAATAGTCACATAACAAAACTCTCCGTACATGGCATGAAACGAAAAGGACAAGGGACAGTTTTTTCTGCTGAAATTACATCATTTTTGTCAAGAGACGTTTATCAAATGTGTTGAATCATGAAGCATAAATTGGCCTGAACTATGAGTGATGGGCCAACTGTGGCCAACTATTTAAAATGACATGCAGTAATTTTTAAGATAAACTAGAATAAGTCTTTGGTGTATTTCTTTTAATTGCACTATATGTACATTGCCCTCTCTGGTTACATTATATTTATTGGCTGGTAACTTTGGTGCATGGCATGTGATTTTAGAAAACCATTACCCACAGAGGCAGATGAGCCAAAGATTAATGACAAGTCCTGCAAAAGGGTAAGTAAGTAAGAAAAGGGGCTACCTTATATAATACCTATTGCTTAAAAGACTAGCCGTTTGATTGATTAGCCTGAAGAACAGAAGAATCTGCTGGACTGTGGCAGATGTGTTTGGTCTGTTCCCATTCAAGCACATTCTCAACCCTCCTGAGTCAAAGGTGGGCCTGTCATTACTAGGGCTGTGCTAAAAAACTGATACGGAAATATATGGCGATATTTATTTCTGTGATTGATTTCAAACTCCAAAAATAGATATTTTAAATTAAAACAAATTGTAAATGGATTGTGAACTACAACCTTCTCTGTTTCAGTGTGTCCTGTCCAGTTAAAGTGCATTTAAATTGCATGTTTCATTTTGATGTTATGGCAGCTGCATCAGTGTTTGGTAATTTGCAAAAACCAAAATAAATTCGAAGGGAAATTGAAAGAATTAAAGGAGGTCTTGAGTTCGATACTTGGCTGAGGTAGGACCTCTCTGTTTGGCGTTTGCGTGTTCTACCTGTGCCTGCGTGGGTTCTGTCCAGTTACTCCAGTTTCCTCCAACGGTCTAAAGACATGCAGGTTAGGTCAGGCTAATTGGTGACCCAGGCTGTATTCAGACCGAATCAGGAGTCCAGTGAAATGCTGCAGGGTTGTCCAGTGGTGCGAGTGTCATATAATTAACATAATTGGAACTGTTGTGTGATATCAAGTTGTGTGCCCTTTTCTCTCCCAATCCCACAGCCCCTTTATGTGACTGTTTATGTGATCAGGACCATAAACAGATCCGAGGTGTTACAAACAGTCCCTACCTGAGTATTTTCTGGCAGGTACTCCATCCTGGTCGCAGTCGATGGCTGCTGTCTCCTCGTACACCTCGTTGGTCTCTTGGCCCTTCTGCCCCTCTCCACCTCCTGGCTCCAGTTGGCCCTCAGGAGCTGTCTGGTCATAAATACTGCTGTTAGGGGCCAGTAGTCCCCCCATCTCCACGGAAACCTCTCCAGCTGAGGTGTCTGATCCGGTGTAGACAGGAGGAGGTGGGACAGGTGGCAGAGAGTCTCGGAGGACAGTGTATTCATACGTGATGTACGGTGTTCGTCCATTCTGGTTCCACACCTGAGAGACGAGACAAGAGTCAAGTCAAGGTCAGGTTAGTTTATACCGGTTTCAGACCAGTAACAAGTAGAGCCAAACACAAAACCAGAACCAAATTAACTCCAACTGGTTTCACATTAGGACCCTTGCACAGGTTTGCACTACTAAACCAAGGAAAGAGTTCATCCAGATAACTTTATGAGGAACTATGTGACCTTGAGAGCATTGTAAGCACTTTAAAAGGTAGATAGTTTTTTCTGAGATATGTTGTCATGGTAATTCACACTGTATCCTATAAATAAATTTATAGGGTAGGGTATACAGGTAAACTTGTTGTTTTCCTGTATACCCTATCCTATAAATGTATTTTCACATATTTACATTGATTTGATTATTTATCATGTCCATTCTACGACGGGATACTGGGGCTTTCTTTATTATTATTATTATTATTATTATTATTATTATTATTATTATTATTATTATTATTATTATTATTATTATTA
>JAQLOL010000021.1:9287691-9303352 GCA_029783665.1 Naso thynnoides | reverse complement strand
CAGAAGATAAAGGCACAATACCACAAAAGGCTTTGTTCTTTGATGTCTCAGTATTTGATGCCAGTGTTCTTTGATGTTTCTGTATTTGATGCCAGTGTTCTTTGATGTCTCAGTATTTGATACCAGTGTTCTTTGATGTCTCAGTATTTGATACCAGTGTTCTTTGATGTCTCTGTCCTTAATGTCAGTGACCTTTGATGTATGTGTCCTTTGATGTATGTGACCTTTGATGTCAGTGTCTTTTGATTTGTTTGTCACCACCTTATATGGTCATTATTTGAATTATTTCTTAGGCCCTTTCCCTTTGATTATTGTTGCCATGCATTTGAAACTGCTGTTTTTTAAATTTTAGAAATTTTGCAAAAAAAAAACCCAAATGCTTTTAGCAACATAAAACAACAGTATAAGCCCTTTAAACACTAATATATTGTCCAACAACAGAGAATTTCCTGAAGTTGGCAGTTGTCTTAGAATGTATTTTTAAAAGTAACCAGAGGCACACAACACTAAATATGGCATGTCACTGCTTTACATTTACCATCTCAGAGTTTATAATGGTGTGTATTCACATGGAGTCTCTCATGAAGGTAGATATGGGGACGTACAGTGGAATAGTGTGCAGATAATCCAGACGATGCATTGTGAACAACATCGTGGTGTGAGTGATAAATGTGCAGAACCGAGTAGTTTGATTGCTCATCTGTGCATTGTTGAAATCGATGTATTTTGTTCTCTTATATCATTTAGGAGAGTCATTTGCATCCTGCCATTTCCATTTCAGGACTGGTGCATCGACAGTGTCACTGATTATTGCATGTGAAGCCCTGTACCAGACACTTACGGGGGAATTTCTAAAAGGAAAGCAAAGCTACTACATTTTGTGACATACAATTTCAATTATATTTACTTATGTCCAACATGAGATCTATTGACACCTTGGGAAATTAATATGTTTAATGACATTAGGGAAAACATCTCCACATTTTACTCAACATTGTAGAGGTTAATGCCATTACAATATTTTGATTTCCCTGCAGTGGGAAAAAACTAAATTGGTGTCGCTTATTACATTAAAGCAGGGGCGTTAAATGTACGGGCCGTGGGCCAGAAAACGGCCCGCCAGGGGGTCCAGACACAGCACACTGTTCGTCACGGAGTAACACTCGCGACTCACTGCATACTGCTGGTCACAGACCACGGCACACGGACTGTAACTGTCCACACAACATGTACTTCTCGTCACGGTACACGGAGTAACACTCGCGACTCACTGCATACTGCTGGTCACGGTACACGGACTGTAACTGTCTACACAACGTGTAACGTTAGGCTACTAAAGTTGTCACAGCACACAGACTCCCCGCAGTAAGTTACACACAGCAACACGGGCTACACACCTTGTAACTTACTGCTCATTAGGCTAACGTTACACAATTACCAGGCTGCCAACAATACATTACATTCATAGCACCATTTCCAAGAACATAATAAAGTACTCGGTCCAGTACTTGTAACAGCAACACATCCTGCTCGTGATGAACAGAGTCACTCACTAATCCAGCAGTATCAAGGCAACATCGGTGTCAGACCTCAGTCCAATCTCCTCCTTCAGGGCTCTCCATCGAGGAAAAGCGACGCCGATGCAAATCCGCGTTAGTCCTCTCCGTTTGTCACTCTCTTTCTTCACCAACAGACCTTCTGCCGAACGGGAAGGCTTTTTCTTTTTAGTAGGATCCACTTCTGAACCTCTTTGTCGCTTCTTTGGGTTCTCCACCATTTTGCTTTTAGCAGCGCTCTCCTCCCCCCTCCCTTCTCGCTGTCAGGTAAAACCGAGTAGAACGCGTAATTTCCTGTGCGCCAGCGCGGGAATGTCGCCAAAAAGAACAAATACTGAAAAATACCACGAGGTGTTAGAGGAGCCGAATGGCTTAATCAGCGTTGTGTCATCCCCTCTTGTAGTGGCTTGGGTCAAACGGATATTTACAGACACGTAGAAGTTACGCACTATAGCTTTAAGTGGAGGTAGGTTAGCACTTCCCATTGACTGGCAGTATTTGAGCTAAGCTAATTAGCCATTGGTAAGCCCTGCCCGTTTCTTCTTTGTTGCTGCACGCACGGTCCAAAGAATGGTATCTATTTTATTGTCTGAAACTCGGGAGGGAGGCAAATAACAAAAAGAAAAAAAAAGGTTGGCATATCTGTACCAAATCCAGAGGAAAATAGCCAACTCTTCAGGTAATTAATGTTTCACTTTCTTCACCAGTTAGTCCCCAACTGTGCCTGTTTGATGTTTGGTGGCAAGTAGCAGGTGTACAGTGAGTTTATCAGACATTGTTTACTGGAAACAGCTGCCAATTGCTGCTGGATGTTGCAAATGTATTGTCAAAAAGGGTAAAACACTGCACAGAAGCAAAGTCTGTGGGCTTAATATTGTGACTAACCACTTTCCCAGATTCTTTTGATTTCTGTTAATGTAAAACTAAATAAGTAAATAAAATGAATACATACATTTCTGAATAAAAGCCTTTAAATGTTTTAACTCAGACCAGGTTTTAAAATGACAGAATTTGCTAACTCTCAGCTACATCTGAAAGAGATATAAAGCCTTTACAGCATATCATAAGACAATATTTTTTTATGAGAAGTCATGCAAAGGATGTTACTGTTTTGAATTCAGGCCATGTTAAAGTTCAGCAGCTGAGACAGCAAAGACCTCAGTCACCTCTTGTGTGTTTAATGGGGTAATGAGAAGTTGTCAAGGCGTTTTACGAGTGTTATTACCAGGATACAGAGGTTTCCACTGGTAGTTCCTCCCATTGTAAAGCTGGGAGTTGAAGGACCAGCACTGCTCCTCTCTGAAGCTCCTCCCAGTGGCAGGGCATTCCTGCAGTGCACAGACACAGCCCAGACCATTAAAAGAGGTCCGTTTCACACTTGTTAAGACTTGGTTTTACAGTATGTCGTACAAATAAATTGTAATAAAACATTTATTTTGTGCAAGGATGATTTTCTGAGAGTGTACTATTATTCTCAGCCCCACCCGGCTGCACTTTCTAACACAGTCATGCCTGGAGGCTGCAACCACAGTCCTCTACTGTCAGCCAGTCAGAGGGACTGTGTTTGTTTTAACAGAGACGTGAAATAAGTGCTGAGATATTAACTGAACGTCTGTGACTCACTTTGGTGTTGCAGAGATGATATTTCTTAGCAGTTCCTGTACAGGTCATGTTGTCCTTCCCAGCAGAAACTTTCTTTCTTTGGACAGAAAACAAACATTTTGAGACATAACAGCACATTAAAAAAGATAAGATATAAATCTCAATGGAACATTATACAATGGCTGAAGGTACATTTTGCTAATACTGTCCTCTGAACTGGGACCTCTTAACTGAAAACTTTATGTAGACTTGATGTCCTGATCCTGAGATGTACAGAAGTACAAACTGTGACCTCCCTTTTCCTTTTGCATTACAATGCATATCTTTATCTAGTTACAGTTTAATTACATTTACATTTACACCTGTAAATAATATGTCTACAGTGTTTAAGGTATCTTTTTGAGATCTGATCAGTATATCTAGCTTCCTCTTCTCTTGTTCTTCTTCTTTCTTACATCCTCCTCTGGTTTGCACCCCTCAAAAAACAAAACAAAACAAATCAGAGCAATGATAGTAATCATCAAGGAAACTGCGCTATTGTACAGACTTTTGTTTGCTTATGGAAATGTGGGAAAAAGTTGCTTTCAAAGAACTACAAACCCAGAAGAGAATGCTATTTTATCAGGGTTGGGAAGGTTAAATTATAAATGTAAGAGGTTACAGATTACTAGTTACCATCTTTAAAATGTAATAAATAATGTAACTATTTCCATTATTAATAATGTAATGCAAATTATTACATTTGATTAATTTTTAAATACTTCTCTTTATTTCTGAGGAATGTTTTTAACTGTTAACCATTTTCAAATGTTTAAACCAAGCAGTGGCAAACGTCGGGCCCTACAAATTCAAACAGGAAAACCAATCAAAAGCATCAGAATAGCACCTTTTACTAAATGACCTTGACTGGATATGGCAAAAGGAACAAGATGAATATCATTAAACATATAGCCTAAGCTTTTTACAGGAAACATTCAGATGTAACCCCCTCTGTAATCAATAAAACTTTCACAAGTAACTGTAAATTAATTACACATTTTTTTCCCAGTAACTGTTACAGATTACAGTTACTTTTATTTTGTATTTAAATTATGTAATTTCGTTACGTGTAATTAGTTACTCCCCAACACTGTATTTGATGCACCTGTCTTTTTTTAAGTGGCCAATGCCACCATTGTTCAAAAGACGATCTAAATGCAGATATGCTTTCAAGGCTTGCGGGAGAGGACAGACACATGCAAGATGAAACATTTATTTGAGGAAGAAGGCAATTGGGGTTATTAAGAACAGACATACGCTTGCATTTGGCTATAAAGTGGCTAAGTCACGCCCCTTCCAATGGACCCCATGGGACCTTTTAAAAAATTTTTGAAAAAAGATCAGTGGTCGATGGAAAGAGACAAAAAAAATTTTGGTCCCATTTAAATTCAAATATGTTGTTTTTCAATGTAAAAGATAATTTTGCAAGTCAAGAATGTCGCAGTTAATCACACTGCTGTTAAAGTAAGAGACTCTAAATAAATACGTATTCAGAAAGAAAACATTGACTACCTGATCATCCCACAAGTGATGTCTTAACAATAATCTCTTACACTGATTAACTCTCTGTTTGCTCAGCTGCAGCTCTCAACACACCAAAGCTTGTAACCATTTTTACCTCTTTTAATACATTTTCCCTCATTCTGAAGGAACAAAAGAAACTGTGCTAAAGTTACAACCATGTTAACATTGATGATGTATAAAGTGCAAGACAAGAGACGTGGTTCACTGAGCAGTTCCACAAAAACTAAACAGTACTTAATATTCTTCTGGACAAACTGCAACTTTATTGATTTATAAAATTATCTTTTAAATTGATAAACATCATATTTGAGAATGAAGGCACAATTTAAAAGGGATCAAAAAAATTATTTGTCACTGTCCAAAATTTTTCCGAAATAAGGTCCCATGGACTGAAAGTAGAAGAGCAGGACTTAGGTACTCTTTACAGCTGGAGAAAAGAGAAAGTGACCATTTGGTAAATAGAAACAGGTTGATTTTATTTTCTTATGCTCATTTGCTCACACTGTTGTTAGGTAAGAATCTTTTCTTGATGTGCCATGGGTGCATTTGTACCTGCACTTACTGGTCAAGCATTATCCCATCGCAATCCAACCACCCAAAACACATTTTAATGCAAAGTGCAAAGGGGGTATCTGTGTTTGTGTGCAGACTGATTGACCTTTGTTTGAGGCAGTGTCTCTCCTGTGACATCACACCCCCTCCACAGGTGCGAGTGCAGGCTGTCCACTTAGCCCACTCCCCCCACCAGTATGTGGTCACCTCTAGCTCCTCCTCAAGACTGTTGGATGCCACGCCCTCCTCCTAAAAAACACACACAAACAGTTTCAGCTTTTAAAGACACAAAAACCATTTTAGCCTTTAACAGTGAATTAAATCAGATGACCTTTACTCTTCTATTCATAGCTGTCTCTAGTGCTGTGCACTTTCAGTTATTTTGTGAAAAATTATTTTTTTGGAGAGATGACCCACAATTTACCCAGTTAATCTGACACACACACCACCAGGGATTAAGTAATGACTCCATCAGATTGTGCCTGAATGACCACGGCCACAACTCAACACTGAGCTCTGAGGCCACAACATAGCCTTTCTATGACCAGGCCTGTTTCCTAAAGGCAGATTACATTTGATTTGCTGCATGTGGGCAATATTTAGTCCAGAATCTCAATTCTGTCACAAGTCCAATAATAAATCTTTCAGAAATGGTCCGAGGATATTTTATGCAAACCTAAATTAAGAACATATTGTTTGATTTAGTCTCTTTTCCAACCAGAGCCTGATGTCACACTCAACCTGACCAGAGCACAGACATTTGTTTTTGCTCAGTTGAGATGTGGTATCCTCCCTCTGGCAGCAGAGCACTTCCACTCAATTCCAGAGGAGGACAGAAAGTGTTGCCTGTGTGATTTGGGAGTAGTTAAAAAAAAAGAAACACACTTTTTTTTTTAACTGTTTGCTATACCATACACTTGGATATAGACTTACTCTTAAATTGTCTGCAGACTATACAGATTTGTTTTCTATGTCAGATGAAGGTAGACTTCAGTTTCTGTTTACAAATAAAGTGCTTCAGTTTGCTCAATTTTTGCTAGATGCCTACAAATAGTGTAAGAAGACGCTTTATACCTGATGTGATAAAGGCACGTTTAGCTTAGGTGTGATGTCTGTGGAGAAGGGTGATATTTATACCTGCTTCTTTAATGTTTGAATACCTGCTCTTTCTTATGTATGTACTGTCTTGTAAGCCCATGCAGGCTGGAATCCTTTCAGTTTATGACACTGAAAAATTTTATCAATCAACTTTACATGTGACTGGTTACTTTAAAAAATAATAATAATTTATCCACAGAAATTTAATTGAAAGGTCAACTTCACATAGCCAGCTTTGGCTCCACAGAACTGCTGCTATTGCCATGGCTGACCGATGAGCGTCAAAACTTCACTTTACCTAGGGCATATCGGTACTTTAAGTGGGCCAGTACTCACCAGTATGCAGTACCTCCACTTCTAGATTTTATCCCCTGGTGTACCAGGACCTCTCATAAGCTCCCAGTATCCTCTCCTGTCCTCTCCATAGCAGAGTGTCTCTTAACATTCATAATGACTCTTAATTACATTGGGGTGTACTATGCAATGCTCGCCTCTCTCTTTTCTCACAGACTATATGACTTTAACTCATTTGTTCTTGCGGAAGTGGAACATCACATTAACGCCAACTTAGGTGTTACAACAATGCTGAATAAACAGGAAAAAGTAACACTGGCGTGACTCCAAAAGGGCACAAAGATATGACACAGCTCTCCAAAGGTCAAATACTAAAGTTACCAAGGCAGAATACTAAAAATAGCCTCACTTTGTCACTTCTAAAAAGGTGTATTTTCCTCTCTTGCACAAGAAATGAATATTGCTTTATTTTGAGCTTTGTATCATATGTCTGCAGGGTAAGAGTATGCATACTGTATGTAAATTCCACCACAGAAGAGACTTAATGATCTCTGTAATTAGGTGTGGGGAAAAAATATACATATATATCTGTATCGATTATTGGCCAAATGAGTTGTAAACTATCGACATATCGGATATCGGCAAAAAATCCAAAATCATGCATCCCTACCAGATACTGGTGTAATAGTTGTAAATTAAATAGGTTGTTGCTGAATTTAGAGCAATCTAGTATTTGTTGTGAATAAGTTGTGGTACTATTACTGACAGACACGCCAGTTGCAGTTTAGCAGTACTGTAATTCCATTGAGCTGTAAAAATGATTAAACGTCAGAACAGATTGCGTCAGAACTGAGCAGAATGACAGTAAATGAACGTTGTGTTGACAGAGTGTTTTGTGTTGGGGCTCCAGCGTGTGAAGACGCTCAGCTTTACACACATTCCTGATGTGCAGGAGCAGGATTAATCCAGTCCGATGGCTGCGTCCCTTCGGTCAAACAGATTCATCCGTGACCGCTAGAATGTGCACCGAGCTTCTTGTAAAGGTGTGAGGTACAGCAGCTGTGAGAGAGGGTGAGAGACACCGAAAATACCAGACAGAAAGCGTAAGTGAGAGGGAGACAGGGGGAGATAGAGGGGTACAGAGAGAGAGACAGAAAAAAGAGTCGGAGCAGAGAGGAGAGAGGACTGACGGACTGTTTGACAGCAACTCTTCACAGTCAGGTCACTTTTTAAAGTTAATATTTAAACTCAACATGTTGTTTCTTTTTTGAGTTTAATTCTGTTAGTCTTTTGGTCTTTATATTTTTTATCAAATCATTTTTCTTGTGAGGGTAGATTTATTAAAAGTGCACTTGCCCATTTCAGTCTTGTGTCTGAAATCATTTACCATGTTGACATTCACAGTCAGTTACTAACAGTATCTTTCACAGTTTTTCTGAGCAGTTGCCAGACCTGCCTTCCCACTAAACTCTGTGTGTACAGTGCCTTTGGTGTGAACAAGGGACGTCCTAAGAATGAAGATATCGTTTGACATTTGATGTAAAAGTATGAAAGCCGCTTTAAATGAAGGAATACAAGTAGATTTTCAAGAAGTAACATTTAAGTGCCTGTAAGAGATATCTTTTTTCGTCTTGCATCCTGCAGACAGCATGTTATCGGTAAAAAAAACTATAAACTGTATGTCTGCTTTAAAATTACATCTCTGCATCCTGCTTGGAGAACAATAAACACACAAGAATGATCAAAAAAGAAGTGCTAATTATGTTGGTGTACCTAGACCCATCCAGTTATCAACTGAAGTGGCTGCTCACAAAATCTCTGGCTACACCTGTGGCAAATTGACAGATTCAGATTCAGAGAGGACTGAGGAAAAGTAAAATTGAAGAACTAGTTTAAAGTTAAAAGGGCCATCAGCAGGAGGAACAGGAATTGAAAATCAGTAGAAAAGGTGACCCCACTCTGCCTGGTGCTGACCCGTACCGTGACTCTGATCTCTAATGTTTCCCTCATCTTCTATGTCACTGCTGAGGAGGTAGGTGGTGTTGAGATGAAACCTTCAGAAATTTTAATGTCATGTTGGAGGGAAAACGTCAGTGGTGGTGTGAACTCTAAAAGTGATTTAATTGAAGTGTAATGGCACTGTCTCTCGATTGGCTGTCCTGTATGGCTGTCAGGCTAGGGGGTGGGCATACTTAGTTAACGCCAGTGTGAATTTGATAAGAAAGGTCGAGTTTATGAGTGTGAGGGAGAACAGATGACGCCAAGAGAGAAGTTGCTGTCTTGAGATTTTGTGAAAAGAAGACTGTCGGAGAGAAACCCTCTTTCACCGCTTACTTAAATTTCGAGTTTTGTCTGCATGTTAATGCTAACAAAATAAACTGACGAGTTCAGAGGATCAAGGACGCCACCGGACCACAGGCAGAGCTGGTCAGAGAGATCCAGATCCGTGCTGGAGAAGCACTGAAGGTAGTCCGACCTCCCTTCCCTAATCTGAAGCCAAGTCAAGCTAAATATATGCACGGGCATCCAAGTCTCTGAAGTCCTAGACATTAAAGCCAAGACCCTGGAGTTGTGGTGCTGGGACACAAAGGGTCTTTTCAAATTCAACACAATTGTTTCATACCTGAGCATGATTCCTCTCCCTCCTCTCTCTTCTGCCAGATGGCTTTCACATTAGTATTGTCGTTCTGGGCCTGAGTACTCTTAATTGTAAACAGTCCAATACAGCAGGTGGCAGTACAGTTGACTTGCAATCCACCAATACATACAGAAAAGGGAACAGCAACCACTTTTTTTTTCAAGCGAAGATGAAGGAGTGGCAGTAGAGGAATATGTTTGTATATAAATAAATAAATATATATGTATGTAAATGTAGCAAACAAAAATTTTCTGGCTCCATCTTTACATGCACTTAAGTTAACTGCCACGTCATGGTTGCTAAGCCACGAGAGTGATGTGTTGTGACAAAAACAGGGTGTGCTCTCTTACAACCAATCACATAGCAGCCTACTTCCTTGTTTGGGCATGTTTGCTTTCACATCTCATGCAGATTGTGCCCAAGTACAGATGAATTGTGCCCAAGACCGCCTTTTCAAGCTGACTTAGTCCAGAACGCTTGCACCTGGGCCCCTAATGTGCCACCATCCAAAGTTTAGAATTCAGGTTCACTAATACCAGAGAATGAATTCACTATATCTACAACTGTGTATAATAAGGAGGTACAGCACGCTAAAACATTTTTTGAGCTATAAGCTAAATTATGAGACGATACTGTGATAAAATATCTCAATGCAGGTGTCAATACTGACATAAGTAGGCCTATCATTTTTGTAAATAAAAGTCTGCATTTTATTGGTTAAAAGTGATATCTACTGTTTCAAATCATCCTGTATCTTGCAATGTCAGTTCTGACATGGAGTCATCCACTTATTCATGTCATGAAATTAAACCTGAGGTGGGTGGCCCACCTCCCTCAGCCTCTACCCTTGAATGGAAGCCCATGAAACCACGCTCATTATGCTAGTCCTCCCCTTAGTGACTTTCAATTTTTTTCACAGTAGTTTGGATTTGTGCTTTCGATGGCTGTGGAAGAATCAGCGGACTGCATTCCTTCCCTTAATGATGATACCATGATGAACAGCAGGGCCACAGCCACACACTGACACTCCCCAAAGACACACACTCCAAACAGCTTCCCAGTCTCTCTGAAAACTAGCTCAGACATAACCCAGGTATTAGACAGAAACATTTACAATGGGCCATGAAAGTGCCTCTAGTGACTATCTAAGCTCCAACAGACTTCAGCTCCTCATGACTGGTTAGCTCTGACTACCAGCCCTATATGACCATTCTTATTGGTCACTCTGGGGATGCTACTGTGTCACACGATATGTAGCCCCAAAGCCATGACCCCTAAAGTGGCTGTCCTGTGCAGTCATTTGGAGTGAAGATACACTTAAAAGTCCAGTGTGTAGGATTTAATGGCATCTATCTGTGGAGTTGCAAATTGCAGGAGAGCTTAAGGCCTGTTCATACTTCCCACGTCTGTGTGTCCATGAGTGTCCACTTTGGTATGCATGATGTGAAAATCGTCATCCGCCAGTGTCTGCAAGGGTCGGCACAGAGCCCAAAATTTGACCACACGGACTGTCCGTGTGAAAAGAGCGCCAACTCCGCATGCTATAGTGCATAATCAGTTGCTCCACACTCCAGTCCAGTTGTTAAACGGCAACATGACCTTTTCAAGTCTTTTTTATATATAATATAATATTTTATATATAGGTATTGTCCTACCCAAATTTACTCAGCATGACACCTGGCAGTTTTTGTGGTCAACAGTCCTTTTAGATCAGGCTTATACTCTGTTGCAGCCTCTCAAAGCAACTTCTTCATGTGTTTCAATAGAGCAATGTTTTGACTTGACTTGTTTTATTTAAAAAAACCCTGATTCACAGCATAAGTCATTTAAAGCTGAAGGATTTCTCATTTTGTTCAAAGAAAAAAATATAATTCCCCCCACTTAGGTAGGAATGTGCTCTTTTTTATGGATTTAATGAAAACATACATATGGATGTTATATTCTATATTATATTGGTTCTGTCATATTCTGAAAAAATCAAGCTAAATCCTGCATGCTGAACTTTTGAAGCAGGGTCTCTCCAATACAAATCGGGTAGGTCAAAGGAGAACTTGGACTAAGCAAGTTTTACATTTATGTTTTATGTTAAGGTGGGATAGCCAGACAGATGGACAGATGTAAATGATCATTAGTTTGCTGCACTATGTTCTAACCAGCTGCAGGCGCATGGCTGATGTTGTTCTCATCTTTGGAGTCTGTGTGTGTGTTGTCAGTGCGAATTGGGCTCATAGAAACACCTAGAGAAGTGGAAATTACCACAAAAGCAGTTTGAATAATTTGCCAGGAGTTTATATATTTCTGGAGAGAATTTGTTTAACAAATAACTTCACCACTGAGCATGATCATGACACTGTATAGGTGGGCGTTTGGGATGAAAATGTGGTGTTCGAAGGTGGTTATTATGAACACTTTCATCCAGTTGTCCTACCTCTGACAAAAAGTTTACTACCTGCTGCATCATTTAAAAGATTAGCCATAAAGTAATGTGACTGCAATATTCTACTTTTGAGCCTTCATTAATTGCTGTGATAAAGACGTGTTTTTTTTTTTCATTGGCTAGTCTGAAAAGTTTTGGATATCATGGTTTTGATTTTGCAATGTTCCTGGGGAGCAAGTTCATTAAAAGTGCTGATTTCCTGAAGCATCAGTGCCAGTTATGAGGTAAAAGTAGATTGCCTCCTTGTCAAAGAATATGAGCAAAATCCTAGTGTCATGTATCGGTTCTTAGGAAAGAACAACATAAATACAAAAAAAATTCTGATAACCAAATGATAGAACATGCTCTCTAAATCCTCTTTGATCAGGACTGATTTGCTGAGGTGCTGTTCAAAGACATATAGACTTTCAGGCTAAATCTCAGATAAATTTGACTGAAAAGTTTCAGGGTTTTGATGCTATCTTGGACATCTAGTGTCGTCACAGAAAAAACCTTTAGACTTTTGAAATTTGTCCTGCAAATCCTGGAAAAAAACTAAATGTGGTGATAAGAGAGCAACTCAAATGTTGCCCAAAATTTCAGAATACCAACAATGCAACTCAGTTTGTCAGTTGTCATTACAGTACAGTGAATGGATTTCATGTTTGTTAAAGCTGCAGTTGGTAACTTTTGCTAACGAGCAATCAAGCTAATGTTATCTGTAGCATGAGATTAGTTAGGAAGGAATACTGCCTCAACATCCCCTCCATGTTTTTGCTCCACCTCACGATTTATTTTGTTTGTTGTTGCTCTATCTTTTAAGTCCAGTTTGAACGGAGACGAAATGGTTGCAGGGAAAGTTGCAGCGGAATAATCTGGTCCGTCTCAGCTCAAGCTTGAGCCGACCAATGGTGTTGCCTGCAGACACTCCATTGTCTGCAGAGGCGAGTCAGAGCATAAGGCACAAACAGCTAATAAACTTGTACTGACATCACCTGTCATTGAGTAGTGCAGCAAAGACCAGCCAATCAGGACAGAAGGTACAGAGAGCGTCACTGATTGGGCAAATAGAATGGGAGTGATAAGATTTTTATCAATCCTGAATACAGAGGCATGGGAAAACACAAAGATCTTGGGATACTCTCAGACTGTGTCACTTACTCAGAGCTGGCTATTGGTATTATGACATTTTTTCCAAGAAGAACACATTTAGTTATTAATGTTTTCTGCAAAGTTACCAACAAGAACAAATTAGCAGCGTTACTCTGTATGTTGCATACCTGCAGCCCCCTGGTGGACAGGTTCCCCACAGACACTGCCAGAGTCAGGAAGCCCAGCAGGATCACCCCCGTCTCCCCGCACTGTTCCCATGACCACACCCTCATCCTGGTTATCAAAGAGAGATAAGCAAAGAAAGACAGAGTTAAAGTAAGTGCAAAAAAATGGATATCTGATGGATCAGAAACTGAACCCTGACCTGTTCCTTCAGGCACTGTTCTGTAACTGACCCCTAATCTTGCGAAGAATGTATAAAGTATACAATAAAGTATACAGGCACGTAAAGAAAAGGAAAACATCTCTACTGTCTTAAACCAGATTCCAAAAGACTGTATTCAATGTGTCATAGTAAAAACTAGGATCCTTATTGCTCGATAAGTATTGGTAAAATATGAAGGCAAGTGTAATGCCTCTACCTAAATCTGCCTTGTGTCCTGGTTGGGATGAAAGACCATCAACTGCCAGAAATCAGCAACCTCTCAAGTGCTCAACACTCAGACCAGCATCATACACGTGACACTTTTAACCAAACACAAAGCAGCCAACGTTATGATTAATGGAGGAAGTTTGGGCCAGAAATCTGTCTGTGTTTTTAGATGGAAGCTCCCAGTGATGAGTAACAAAAGCTGAAGGGTATGAGGGGAAATATCATGACCACTAATGAGATCTCGTGGCATTTAAAAACCACGTCCAGGCGCTGTTAAGTGTGGATTAAAGCGTATTACTGAGACATGTGGTTTTTTCATGTCTTTTCCCTTTCCAAATCGAGGCCTCTCAGCTTCCAAATCCACAGAAAGGCTTGAAGTTGGATTTTTTTTACACCACGAGAACACATTTGTGGTTGTAATATTTCCTTTCTGACTCTCCAGTGAAATCTCTCGCCTCCAAGAACATCTGTGGCTGTTTAGGGGGGATACCTGAAGTGCCACTGCTGTCTTTTACCTTTGCACACAAAAGAGGGTGTACGACAGTAAACCACTTCAATGTTGATCCAAGACTCAACATTCGAGAGCACATAGCAATAGTTAAAGTATGTGTTTAAGACAGCAGAAAGTAGACAAACGTCCAAGTCTGGATGAGGTGATGAAAGCAAAGCTGCTGCCTGATTAAGGCATTTATCCTGAAAGGTTTAATCTAAGCCATTCCTAAAAAGTAAAGATTATAAATGAGTCGATAAAAAGACAGTCCTCTTCATTCATAGTTGACGCGAAGATCAGACTGAACTGTTTCATGCTACTTCAACATTTTCAAGAAATACGCTTATTTAATTTCTTTAAAATGTTATGTGCATCAAGTATGGAGATTAAGTCAAGACATGGTTACGTAGCTCAGCACAAAAACTTGAAACAAAAGGAAAGAAGTCGGCCCTGACTCTGTACGGTTCAATAACACCCTCCCAACACCTTTACAGCTCTTAAATTTGCTTTACAGTATTTTTGTTTGTTCCTAACGCCTCCAGCTGTTTCATCTAACCCTTCTCACTGAATCTCCTTAAAAGGATTCTCTGTCTGACAATGTCTTGAATGCACTTACATTAACAGAGTTTACAAGTGTTTATAAAGCTCTTGTCTGACCCATGTTATTGACTCAATTAAATTAGAGTTGCATCTTGAGTGCATATAAAGCTGGTGGCTGAAATATGTTCTGCATTACGGCATCAAGTGAACTCTGCTTCAAATGTAGCTCAGTTTGCACTATCAAGTTTCAAAGCACGTCACAGAAACGCCAGTGAGACAACGTCAAGACAAGTGAAAGGCATTTTCTCAGACAATGCTCGTTCGCCTTTACGCCAGTGTCCCGGCTGCATGTATCTGAATGTGCTGGCAGTCCGTGGCGGGCCAGTGCTGGCATGTGGAGGGTGACACAGACAGGCTGTTGAGAGGCTACAGGTGTTGCAGACAGGAGTTGGATAGCAGAGGGGCCCAAGTAAAAGTTAAACAAGCCCCGATGTGCTGGAAGGACGAAGGTAAGTTTCCTAGAACTTAACACAGGTAGGCCTTTGTTGGGCTCTTCAGACTATAAGGAAATGTAGATGTCTGTATGTAAAGGCTAACATGAACATGCACAGACACACAGGAAAAGGAGGGAACTTCAAGCACCTCTCTTTTCATGGCTCAATGAAGCCTTTGATTAAAAGGAACATTGAACCAAAAACCAATGCTATGTATAAAAGACTTATCCTAGCAGTCTGCGGAACGGTGGCTCCCAAAAGTTTGCATCTTGCTTGGACTAATACCGTCTCATTGCAGAAATAAAAGGTGAAATAAATGAGAGATATTCCAAAGAAATTCCATAAGCCCCCCCTGCAACATAACCCAGTTTTCTTGTGGCATTTTGTGGGATCAATATGTAGGAATATATAGTAACGTTTGACTATCACTGTTTGCTATTAACTTTTATCATACAAAACTATGTTATATAGTTTCATAATTTCATGTCATGATTATCCATCCAAAAGTTGTGATTATCAATATTATCCAGATAATCATCAGAATATTCTTACAATCTAAAATAACTTACATCACACTTAAACACACTGACATCACTACGGTAATTTGTTAGGTAATATATTTTTATTGCAGCTCAGTTAAAGGTAGGGTGGAGGATGTTGGAAAAATGGTTCGAGCAAGCAGCATTTTGAAAAAAACACAATTCAAAAGTCCA
>JAQLOL010000021.1:9247038-9262305 GCA_029783665.1 Naso thynnoides | reverse complement strand
TAAATATTTGACTCATCTTAATTAAACTTTCTTTCCTTGCTATTAATGTAAACAGGTGTTAAACACTTTTCAAAAATCATTAGTTAAGTATTAAGAAATTGTCACTGGGTTCAATAAATGTAACTGTTTTTAATTTGTTTGATAATAGGATAAAGACAAATATTATTAAGTGGCTGAAAAAAAGAAAAATTTTAAGTCGTTGTGTCACTTGTACTTATTTTACTTAATTAGCTTTTTGCACAAATGTATTTTCTTTTTCTATTGTTCTTAGCATTATGCTAAAATTGAAGCTGGATTGATTAATCTGCATAGCCAATATATCTGGAAATATCAGCCTACTGCAGATATATCAGTAACAGTGTTTTTGTCGAAAAATAAACAAGTACATACCTGAGTAAAGTAAAATTACCTTACTGGAAAATGAAATTTGTAAAAGGGAAAGTCACCTATTAGAGCAAAGCTTGAGGGAAAGTCTTAAAGTAGCTGGTATTTACTGTACTTAAGTATCAGAAGTACAGTGAATATAAATGTACTTAAGTATCAGAAGTACAGTGAATATAAATGTACTTAAGTATCGAAAGCAAAAGTACATGTAAAAATGCTGTTAAAAAAAGCAGTCAAGTCTGACTTTTCAAAAATTGTTTATTGTTCATTTTTGTGGCCTCTGGTCTACATAAGGACAGAATATCCAGTCATAGAACAAAACGTTTTTGTTTTTTTTTAAAGCACTTTCAGGGAGCTTTCTAAACTTTCTAAACTCCCTTGGTCAGAGGTTTATCTCGAGCAGAATCTGCAACTGGGTGACTGCTGCTGCATCATGACAACAAAATCATCATTGTCTTCAGTTCATGCAGATGGATGACATAGTAAGGGACATTTAGTTTGATATTACTGCCTGAATGTGGACAATGATCCACTTCTTGCAGTCTGTGATCCAATATTATTGGCTATTGAAACAAAACAAAACAAAACAAAAAAACATACCAAGCACCGAATTTCTTCCAGTATTATTTAGTAACAAGTAACAAAGATGTTTATGTAAAATGTATAAGAGCAAAAGTATCCATTGTCTTTGGAAAGTGTCGTAAAGTAAAAGTGAAATTCGACAGAAATAGAAATAGAAAAGTACAGATATTAAAAAAAAAACTACTTAAGTAAAGTAACAATATATTCTTTTAGTTACTGTACAAAACTGATAACAACACACTGCAGTGCAAAAATGCAAAACTAGGTTTGAGGTCATTTAGAAACAGTGTCACCATTACATTGTTTGTCCACTGTAGAGCGCTGACATGCAGATTTTTACACTGAAAAATATCTTAGTATGTACTCAAAAAAAATAAAAAAAAATAAAACATTAAAAAAAAATCTAAAAGAACCCACATCAAGTTTGTTGTTTTATGTTAAGCTTATATCATTATCATCACATCCTAAGCCCTGCAAGGTCGACACCCTGACATTAAAGACAGCCCAAACTGTTCATCTGGACTGTATAAGCAGTTTACACGTGTGGACATGTCCCCAAATAGATACCTAACCAAGTATAAACAGAGCTGCATGTGCAGACGGGGTCCACCCTGCTGTCCATGCCTGTGTCCGTTGAGGAGAGTTAAACTATAACCTTCTCTCACTTTCTAATGGTACATTCCACAGTAAACCCATGGCTTGACCTCTTGATCAGGTCTTACAGGGTCATGTAAGGTCATCTGACTCATGCTGCCAATGACAGTGGTACTAATAAAGACTCACTGCAACAGTTTACCTGACTGTAGCAAATTACTTTTCACCCACAGAGGAGTTGGACACATGCACATTCTTCTCAAGGAACGTGGCAAACCTCCTGCTGGGTGCTGCAGTGGGAACCCAGAGGTCGCAGATACTTAGTGACCTGCACCCAAAGTTCAACTGCGAGAACAGCACTTTTGATTATGCTGGGCTAAGTGCTTCTACATGTGCAGATTATAAAATATATAAATATGTCTTCCCATGCTATATGAACACATCTTATCTTAGTGATCAGTTTTAGATGGGAACGCAAAGGTTCCAGATCTGTTTCAAACACAACAGAGGGATAATCTGCAGAGAAGTTCCCGGCAGAGGGCGTGGTTAGGCCACGACAACGTGCAGAAAACCCATCGGGTCTGAGAGTTTGTTTCCAGCTCAGGCCCCGGCAGCTCGGGTTACAGAAACACTCCGAGAATCTGAGGCGTGGGGTGAAACTCCTCAGCAATACTGCACCCTTTGTGTCACTGCCTCAAGCCCTCGAGCAGGTGTAACAGCTGAGAGGAGAACAGAGGAAGGCAACTGCTGCCTCACCACCATCATGGGATCATCCAAGACATTCAGAGAAAAATCCTTTCTGGGAACGACAGCGCAGTACAGAGTCAAATAAGGCTACACTAAGAAGAGTCAGGCAGAAATTAGCCTTACATGGCACATGACCCCTGTTTTTTAGATAAAATGTATGATATTTTGACATATTTAACTCACAGGGTCAGTTCTCTCAAATATTAATGTAGTGGTAGGCGCTATACAAGATCTTTGCGGGGCCGGCCCCAATCATTTACAATTCCAACAAATTAGGAGAGAAAAATCCTCCACCTCTTTTCATGTGGATGTCCAATCAATATTGATGGCAATTGTTGTCATGTTTGTGCTATATTGACAGAAAATGCTTCCCAAATGACGTCAAACACGTCATTTGGTGTCATTTGATGAAGATAGCAAGAGAGCTAGGCCCATGGAAGATTAAAGGAAGATGATCAAAATTTGTTGCAGTAAACAGCTGATTTTGGAACAACACAAAGCTGGTTGCTAATCGACAAAGTAACCCTTTAATATGTCCGTTATCGGTATAAGTAATCTATTTCAGATGGTAAAGCTGATAATCATTACCACAAAAGAAATATTTGGTTGATGCAAGCTGAATGAATGATGTGCGGTGTAAACTGTGAAGTGAAAAATGACATGTAAATCTGCTCTCTTTACAATCTCAGTTGTTGGCTTATTGACCTTTTGCTAAGCCACACCCATCTAAGTTACTGTTGCTATGTCCAACAAGCTTTCAGAGCTAGCATGGAGCTAACGCTGTCACTATTTGCGCTGCATATAGAAATACTGTCTAAGTTTTGTGAAAACGAAACTTTAAACTCTGAAGGGTTCAGTGAGGAATGAAGACATGCATACAGTTTTGCCCGTAGCAGTGTTACGCTTCTCAGCGTTTGATTTTGGAAAGGTAAAGAACGCATCTCCCTCAAACTTCGCAGATTAATGAGCATCATTGTTAAGAGTGCCACAGACTCAACCTTTAACCGCGACGGGCTCAAAATCCTCAGAATTGCCCGACAATGAAGAAAATCTGAGAAGATTGCGGGAGTTTCAGTTGAGCACAGTCATGTAGTTGTCAGACTCTGGTCAGGGCTGGCACATGTTACGCTCTTATAGGCCCGTTTGCATTAGAGGGCGGAGCTTAGTGACGGGTGACGAGGTGCTGAAACAAGCTCAATTTTGCTGTTCCACATTACAGTCTGATTGTTCTCAGTTCTTCTCGTACTGTCATTAAATCCCTTAAGAATCAGGTTTATTTATATTGTCAGGTATTAATTCATGTGCATCAAGTTTGAATAGTTTTCAAATGTTCCCTTTAGGTCCAAAGTCCTCTGTTTGTAGTCACATCTGGTTTGACTTGTGAAGGTTGTGAGGTTTTTTAACTTGACCTTTTTGCCTCTGATTTTTCTGCTCCCTCCACATTAAAATCAGGGCACAACAATGAAAAAATGAAAACATAAACAAACTGAACAATGGCGTGTCATACCAGGATAAATGTCAGAATTTCTCACAGACGTGATGTACGGGGTAAAAGGGATACGAGAGCAGTTTCTTTGCCCTTCTTGCAGTCTGTTTTTTTGCAGATTGATTTTTTTTTCGACAGTCTCAGCTGTTGTGACTGAACGGATGATGTAAGAATATTTTCAATTAGAGCCATGTAGAAATGGAACTGAGGTGATGTCTTCGCTGGGCTTTACAATGATCTTGACTGTTGATGTTACTTTCAAGTGCTACAATGACTTCTGAGACAGTTGAATCAGACAGTTTTGGGGGCAAAAACTACATTTAGTGATGAATGGAAATGGCCTGTATGTGGTCAATGCCCAATACAATCAGGAATCTGTTTTCCAAATGCCAAGAGAGCAGCGGCAGAGTCAGCTGTGTCAACTGAATCATGATGAGATAATGGCAGCGAAATCCATGTTTTTACTGCTCTCTCACAGCCAGAGCAGCAGATTGTGGCATTTTCCACACCACCCTTCCCAGTGCTGGCTGAATGTCTTTAATGGGAGTAATTTAGCAGGGTGGGAACAATGCCACGACAAAAACCGCCACAACACACAGAAAACCACAACAGTTTTTTAAAAGTCATCGACAGGATTTCATCTGTTGACTCTAAGTGGTTAAAATGTAACATTCCTCTCCTGAGAAGATAATTGACTATCATGCTGCCCTTCATAAGGAGATCATGGGTCAGATGGCAGATGTACATTAGCACCCTTGGGATTCCATGTCCCGCACAGTGTTGGGATGTAACTAGTTAAATGTAATGAAATTATGTAATTTAATTACTAAATAAAGTAATTGTAATCAGTTACAGTTACTGAGAGGGAGCTTGTAATTAAATTAGTTATTTGTGAAAATGTTAATGATTACAAAAGGGATTTCATCTGAATATTTTCTGTAAAAAGCTAAAGCTATATGTTCAATAATCATTTTGTTGCTTTGCATGTTTTGATGAGCACAATGTCTTCTTTTGTCATCTCCAGTCAAGGCTGTTCAGTAAAGTTTGACACTTTTCTGATGCTTTTGATTGGTTCTCTTGTTTGAATTTGCAGCACCCCACATCTGTCATTAACACTGCCTGGTTTAAACATTTGAAAATGGTTAATAGTTGAAAACATTCATTAGAGATTTCGAAAAATAATCAAATGTCATACATCACTTTGAAAGAAAGTAACTGAAAAAGTTACATTACTTATTACGTTTTAAATAGGGTAGCTAGTAATCTGAAACCTATAACATTTCCAAAGTAACCTTCCCAACCCTGCCCACACAAAAAAATCTCTAAAATCATGTAGTACTTTCAATGACATTTTTCAGGTATTCTTCCTTGATCAGTCAGATGGTCACGAGTATGGTGAACTCCCCTCAGAGAACTTAACACCTTCAGCTCCTTACATCATCACCTAAAACAATGGATGATACACTCACAAATATGTCAGCACTGAACTATCCCATCATGCCGAATGCTTCCGTGTCATGTCTAGGTTTCCATTGTTTGCTACAAAGTGTACTTTTCTCTTAGATATTACTAATAGTACCTTGTTGCTATGTTTAAATGCAGCTAATGTTAGCTGTCATGGTTGCCGCATGCTCTATGTCTTTGTAAACCACTGACCTCTCTTAAATAGTGTAAATGTTTCTCCTTCACCTTTTTTGTCATTAGAGCCTTGTTGTATGTTGCAATTATCCCCTTACCTTTTTTATAAAGGCTTACGGCGTCCTTTTTTGTAAACTATTCTCGCTCTGCAGGTCTTACCACTTTTATGTATTTTTTGTATATCTGTATATCTTACTTCTTACTTTCTGGTTCTGTCTTGAGGTTAAATTTTACAACATTTTGGGCAGGGACAACAGAAACTGTGAAAATTAGCCTCTTATCTAAATGTGGCATGTTTACATTTTAATGTTTTATTTATATGCAGTGTCTCTTATTGAATAAACTGAACTGAACTGAATCACTTCAAGTAATGCATGACAACTGCTGTATGGTTAAGGGTGTATTAATAGAGCTGGACCTGGATACAGCGTGGCTGAGTCAGTCTTGCTTTCAGCTGGTCTCACTGCAACAGAAAAATCCCCTGCAGATCCAAAATACATTTTCCAATTAAAAAAGACACTGCTGACAGGAAACCTAGAATGACAAGCAAATTTTCACTGTTAATCATTTCTCAGTCATGAAGATTTAATAGCTATAAAACTGGCTGAGATTCTGGCAAATCTGTATTTTTTGCCTGACACCCTCTGGATGTAAAGTCAACGGTCATTGGGCCTACAATGAGGAAGACATTCAGGAAGTACGAAAGCTTCTTCGGAACATATGCTGGGGATGCTAAATGTAGCTACTGAATCGAATCGACATCATCTTGAATCATGGACGAACTACTTCCTGTGCTAGCATTGCACATTAGCATTGTATATTAGCCATTATTCTGTATGGAAATTACAGGCATAATACTATTATGGAGATCTGATTGGTAGTCAGTGTCTTACTGTGGCAGGGCGAAGGAGAGCCAGGGCGGGCTTCGGACCTCAGACTCTCCGGTAAGAAGTCATGTGCACTGACCATGTTGCCAGGCTCGTTGGCAAGGCAGCCAGTGCGCACACTCATCTTGGAGGCATAGCGACAGGAACCATCAACTGCCACATTACTAAAGGCTGGATTGTCATTGTTGACCGACAAAGACAGGAGAAACTCCTCCGGTCTTTAAGTCGTAATGTAACACCCTTTCAAAATACTATTTCCAAGTCCAAGCTGTACTGTTTAAACAGATCGGAGTTTAACAAAAGAAAAAAAAGGATAAAAATTTCATTCTGCTGCTTTTCTAGCGAGAAAGCTAGCCAATGAGAAAAAAAGAGGACATGGCTGCGGTTGATAAAGTATGTTAAACAAATTAACCCATTCACTAAAACCAAACTGACCCTGTTTAGACATTCCTGATAAAGGTTATGGGTTTTAAAGTGTTTTTGTTCTAACCAAGCAAGAGCACAGCTGATTCTGTCCACAGCCAGATAGGATTACTGTATCCCTAACAACATAATGTAATAAAAACCATAACTTTGAGAGGGATATTTGCACATGGTCAGTTTGGTTTAAGTGCGTGGATGCTAAAGTTAGCTAGCTAACCTTAGCACCCACTTGCAAAAGTCAAAACTTTTTCATCATTCATTTAGTGTATTTTATCAACTGCAGCAATTTCCTTTTGTCTTTCTCATCACTAGAAAAGTGGCACAATAAAGGTTCGAATGTCATTTATTTATTTATTTATTTAACTCAGGTCTGTTTTAATAACACAAGACAGGGCACCGTGGGATATTAAAAAGACAGGGCTTGGATCCAGATATAGCATTTTGAAAGGGTGTTATGTCAGATTTAAAAATAAAAACAAACAGATTCTGCCACAAACAAGTAAAACAATGACTAAGAATAACTTAGCTGTTAGTGTTCAACCCTGGCTCAGAAAAGTCCACAGATATGTTACAATATGGCTTGCCAGTCCTTGCCCTGCTTGCAGTCCCACCCATGTCACACTGGTATGCAAACAGCTGCCCAGTCATGACACTGCACATTAAGGCCCCTGTGGACCTGCCAGCCTGAGGGACATTTAAACTTTAAAGGGCCAAACAGGACAGCTGGGGGTCTTAATGCAGCCAGAGATTACCTTTGTGCTCTCGCTCTTCCACTCACTACTTGCCTCACAAGTCATCCACAGTAAGGACTGAGACACCTGAGGACATCTACTTTTTTTAGCTAATATCACACTGTGTACACAGCTTACACTTTATTTTCTTCACTAGTTTCTGCAGTAAGATAATTTCAAAGACAAAGGAACTTCTGAAGCCTGAAGATATTTGTCAGCATCTCATCTACAACACTTCACAGCGTCTGAGTTGCTTGAACTGTCCTTCCACCATGGGTGCATTTATTGCCAAGATGCTGCTTCCTACAGTCAGCAGCCTGGTGTTTCTGCCAACAGCCAGCGTGGCTGCCAAGAGGGGCTTCCACATGGAGGCCATGGTCTACTTCTTTACTATGTTTTTCACCGCGGTGAGGATGTACTTATGGTTCTGTTTGATGTGCAAGACTAAAACTGTGTTGCCTGCACTGATTATGATTGTGGTGTTTTGAGTGAACTCCTGGTGACTAAGCATGCAGTTAGCTGTTGTCTCTGGTTCTGATTAGAATATTTTGTATTTTCAAAAAAATTAAATAGAAGTCTTTGTTTTTTTCTATTTGCTTTTTAACTTGCCTGCATTTGATTTGATAAGCATAAATATAAGGAAAGTTATAAAGTATTAATGCATACAAATGTAAGGTTAAGGTTCAGCAGCCTTTTATTCAATCTGTATGGAAGAAATCTGTTCATCAAATCAAAATTCTACATAAAACCCTTTTAAAATGTACAAATAACCTGATAGAGCTACTTTAACTTGAATATTTATGCTAAGTTACAAAACATCTAACCTTTAGTTAGAGAGATGATTTATTTGTGTGTGCCAGCATACAGTTCTGTGTATCACTCTTTGCTGACAACAACAAATTCAGGTATTTTACCAAAGTGGAATCAGATCCAACATAGAAACAGTCAAACCAATTCACAATTTGTTTATAGTACATATTGATTTTAATTAGAAAATATGATCTGTTGTTGATCACACTATAGGCACAAGTTATTTTGCCTAGATGCTGTGACTGTTTGACTTGAGCTTGTGCGTCTTTTATGTAGATCTACCATGCATGTGATGGACCCGGCCTCTCCATCCTGTGTTTCATGAAATATGACATTCTGGAGTACTTCAGCGTTTATGGCACAGCTCTCTCAATGTGGGTCACTCTTATAGGTAAGCTCTAGTACACAGTTTGCCTCAGATACAGCAGCAGAATGTATTGTGGTTTGACTAGTTAGCTATTGCAGCAAGTTGTATCTTCCAAAACAGATGTCCATAATCATGACCTTCACAAAGACACTAAGGTCAAAGCCTGCTCACATAATAACTACCTATATATGTCTATTTACTCGTCTTAATTCCAAAATTTTGCATGTTTATTTTCTTTAGCTTTCTTTAAAAAGAAAAAACAACAACATCAACCTACTCGTATTTCATTAGTTTAGAAAATAATGAAAAATGAATTAGTATTCAACAACAGCACTGCCCCAGCACAAGGTTATGAACAGCCAGCTATGCAACAGTTGCTGATAACATATGTTGTGTCTTTGAGTTCAGGCCACATGTGCGAAGATATGCTTGATGTTTCTCTCTCATATGATCACACACAGGCACACGACTGCATTTCCTTCTCTCACATAAACCCATTTAAACAATGGCTTTAAAATGCCTCAACAGCTGACTTCACTGGTTGGTCCTCTTTATTGGAAGGTGTATTGATTTTTCTAAAAAAATGGTTGGTTAAATATCAAATATATCAAGTCAAAGCTCAGCTTAAAAATGTTACCAAGCATGAAGAGGAAAATTTTCAGTCGTGCCAAGGCTTTTTTACTTTAAATCTGCTCTGATGTGGTGCATTAATTTTAATTGGCTTGCAAGTTTATTATTACTTGTCAGGTAGCCCTCCACAATGTTTATCTATTTTCAGTCATGTTTTTGTTTTTTGTTTTTTTGTTTTGTCCCTATGCTTCATCTGTTAAATATTACATAGCACTCAAAATACAGAGGTATGTATTCCTTATAGGGGTTAAAATGCAAAATGGTGTCATTTTGTCCAAATTTAGACCTTCAGACTTCAATGTAAGAATTCTACTGGCTTAAGGCCCCTACATAAGTATAGAATAGCACAGCATTGGTCTTCATTTACTAAAGAAATGAAACCAAAATTTCAGTAGTTAAAGGTATATGCCAACTTCTTTTTTCTTTTGTTATTTGTCTCCCTCTCGAGTTTCAGACAAGAAGATATATACCATTGTTTTGACTGTGCGTGCAGTAACGGTGAAAAGACGGACAAAGCTCACCCACCACTAATTAGCTCAGCTCAAATATGAGTAGTCAGTGGGAAGTGCTAGCCTGCCTTCACTTAAAGTCATTAATGGTCCTGTGTACTTGCTGTGACCTGCCTATTTAACACATTGTAATTTTTAGAACATTTCTGGTTATTTTTAGCACTTACTGTCATTTTGAATAATTTTTTAACAGATGTTTTGTTTTGTTGACCTACTTATAAGCACATCCGCAGTGGTCTGCGCATATGCCCTGTGGATTACCTCGGGTATGTATTTGATTCTAAAATTGTATCCAAACTGTGCCCAAAAAATAACAACATGGTAAATAAACAAATCACAACAAGCACACAAGATTGTTTAGAGTTGTTGGTAAGTTTATATGATGACTTTAGGCGAGGCAGGCTAGCACTTTCCATTGACTACCAGTGTTTGAGCTAAGCTAATTAGCAGTGGACGAGCTATGCCCATCTCTTCCTTGTTACTGCAGGCAAAGTCAAAAGAATGGGATCTATCTTGTCTGAACTTAGGAAGAAGATAAATAACAGAAAGAAAAAATAAGGTGGCGTATCCCTTTAAAAATTGCACTTTCTGTTAGTGCAGTATCCAAAAAAAAGTAAGCTTGCAGTTACACTGAGTTTTCCCTATGAAATAGTTTAAGATCTCCTGTCTCACATGAAGCATGTGTGTCCTTTCCCCAGCTCTGGGAGACTTTGATGAACCCCAGCGCTCCAGTATAACCATGTTTGGAGTGCTGACGATCGCTGTGAGGATCTACCAGGATCGCTGGGGCTATGGGATCTACTCTGGACCCATTGGATCAGCTGTCTTTATCATCACTGTCAAATGGGTAGGCAGTCAAATGGGTGGCATGTTTTTGTTTATGGCCAAATATAGTTATACAGTTACTATTCTACAGATAAAAGCATAGCATATGGGCATGTGGTAAAAAGAGTATATGGATATTTCTACAATGTCAGCTGATTTAAATTCTTCTTGCTTCTTTCAGTCCTCTTCCTGTTACATCTCTTCCTGAGGATAATATTCATTTCTTCCATCTTCTTTATCCCCCTTTGACAACTTTTACTGTTGTCCTCTCTTTGTAACCTCTTCTCTTATTCTGCATTTTGTGTAACTTTTTCATTTCTTTCCTTTTTTTTTTCTCTTTCAAACTCTTGGCTTTCTTCTTCGTCTTTTCCATCCTTGTCTTGTGTCCTTATACTTGGATTTCACATGTGTCTAATCTGTGGATATCATTTTAATTTCAGCTGCAGAAGATGAAGGAGTTGAGGGCAGTGTACCCAGAGAAGACAGTGTACACGCAGCAGGTCGGTCCAGGCTGCTGCTTCGGTGCTCTCGCTCTGATGCTGCGTTTCTACTTTGAGGTGATCAAAATAAAACTCATCCTAACACATAACTACAACTATTAGAAAATGCCAAGATCATGGCCAGGCAGTCAGCCTGTTTTCCATGTGGCTACATTCTCACTAAGTAGGTCATCAAAGTAGGACATTAAAGAGTTACTTTGCCTATTAGCAACCAGCTGTGTATCATTCGAAAATCGGCAGTATGTCACAATGAATATTGTTTATCTTTCTTCGGTTCACCATGGGCTTTGCTCTCTCACTATCTTTTGTGCCAAAATCTCCCCAGATGACATCAAATGATGCATTTGAAGTCATCTGGGGAGATTTGGGCCGTCCTGCTCTGAACTACAACTTCTTATCCAGGCGACCAGGCGCCATGTTTGTTTTGAGAGCAATTTCAGGCTCTAGTTGGTCAAAAAAAAACCTTGTTATCGAAAACTACACAGTATTAAATAAAAAAAATGTTACAGTGTGACAAATAACAACCCTGGCAACCTGGCAAGAACTGCTTTTTTGTGATTACTACACATAGGGAATAATAGGAGCCTTTAGTATGAGTCTCTCTAACGATCTGTGTGGTGTCGACCTTGGACTCTCAGCAGCCTTGGGTACAACACAACACATTCAAAAAATACTAGACAAAAGCACTAAAACTGATGTAAATAGCTAATATAACAATACAATATTACAATACCAATGTGTTTACTTAACAGCTTGTAGAAAAAAAACGTTATCCATGCCACTTGTCTATCTGGAGGCTAGTGTAGACAAGCTACAGCCGTGGCTTGAGTCACTGCCTCAGGCCGTAGCCTGCTCTCAGCAGTTTAAGTTTAGACCTCCGATTGTACCGGATCTTACATCTCTCTGTGATAATGTCATGTTATTTCAAGAGAAAAAACATCATATTGTCTCTTTTCACAATGCATGGTGGGTCAGAATACAACAACATCTAGCCTATGTTATTATTTCACAGCTGTGCCACTCTGGCTTTTACTGTTATTGTGCTTTGTACACTGATCCGCGTTTGCACGCAATGCATCTTGGTACATGTGTGAGCAGGGCAAACTCAAAAAACTCAGCTTTCTCTGAGAAATTTACTGCTTCAATTGACTACATTTACCATCAACAATGATTGAACATCCACATGAAAAGTGTTGAAGTTCTCCTTTAACACATAGTTTTAACTTCTACTTGCTGAGTCTGAAGTTGATCATAAGCAGTTTGGGGGTTTTTTGTGTGTTGCTCATCAATACACAGCTATTAAAAAGGCATCTTACAGTTTTGTTAACTATCTTTATATGTTGAAATAAATTAATGACAACAAACGAAATCCCTTTGAATTAAAGGTGCTGTACTCTCTTCACTGCAGGAGTGGGACTATGCCTATGTCCACAGTTTCTACCATCTGTCTCTGGCTGTGTCCTTTATCCTGCTGCTTCCAAAGAAGAACCGCTATGCAGGGACGGGGCGAAACGCTGCAAAGCTCAGCTGCTTCACTCTCTGCTGCTGCGTATGTTACTTGTATTACTTTTAAAAAAGAAAGAGGAGTTGAACGTGAGGGCAGTTCGACAGATCATATGAGGGCAATGGAATAGATTAAAAAGAGAAAGATAATATTATTCAGTTCATAAACCAACACTGTCATAGATCACTGTCATCTACTTGTCAAGCATTAATGTCCTTTATGTCACACTTATCATGCTTTCTCGTTTTTCCTCTCCAGTCCATATCCCCTGGTACTTCTAAAGAGAAGACAGACAAGCCGCAAAAGAAGTCGTCTCGGACTGTGTGGACAGTCCCCACCGAGAAGCTGTGGACACGAGGCTGCAGCACCCCCACCTTGCCTCTTTACAACCCACCATCAACACCTATCAAAGGGACCAGCATCAGCAAGCTCAAAGAGATGAACGGCTGGAAGTGAACCCACAGACATTTCTGTCAGGTGTAACGTAAGAGCACTTCATCCGCAAGAACAGGCAGAGATCACTTGGGCTATGAGCGGGAAATGGGAAAATCACCAAACAACTGTCAGCCAAATGCTGATAAACTTGTTTGTGGCTGGTAAGTTAATCTACTTCAGCAGGAAACCAACCATCATTTGGACGTTCCTTCCTACTCTAAAAAATCATTTAAGCTGGTAGAATATTTAAGGTCAGCTGCGACTTCAGGAATCCACCAGCTACTGTTGCCAGCAAGTAGAAAAACCCCAAAAACTTAAGGGCAAGAGCAAAGGCAAATCAGGCCTCTGAAGCCCTCAAAGACCCTCTGAAGCACTTGTCCAAAGCTGAGGACAGGCAGCACGCTAAGAAGGAACACACACAGCATGAACAGGGAGACGGTGGCTGAGACAAGCCAGTAAAACTGACTGGAAAATTTATGAGGAGAACAAACAGGCAGATGTTTTATCTCTCCAAAATATATAAATTGTCTTAAGAAATGGTCCTCAGGGGAGACCCTTCGTCTGCTCGTGTCTGTCTGTCCGCCTCCCACTCTTTCTCTCTCCTATCTCTCTCAAGGCTGAATTTGTTTAAAAGAATTACAAGACTGTAAAGCAAATTTTACCATTTTTATACGTCCCCTAGGTGCCAAATGTGTCATGTATGTCATGCATCAGATGGCGGAGGGAGGGAAACACCAGCCCAGACGAGAGTCTGTAAGCCGATGGAAGCATAGTGATGTGTTTTCTGGATCAGCAGGTGGAATCGTCTGTTAACTCTGGTTCACCGACCGCAAAGCTTTGGCTATGACCTGAGTGTCTATGTGCATTGTTCAGACTGTGTATTGTTCCTGGTGAATACTTTTATTAATATATTCCTATTTATTTAAGTAATGGAGAGTTTATATTCACTGTAGTGTGTTTATTTTTCATGTGTTTCTTTAGTATTTTGAAAATTAAATAAAATGCTGCGGTCCTGTTTTTATCTGTTTTTTAGGGATAGAATGATATTTTAACTGCCTCCAGCCATTATCATAATGCAATAACAGGTACTTAGGAGAAGCTGACCACTGACAAAAACCCTGACTGGCACATACTTCAAGGCCCACTCCAGTCTAGCAACATTAATCCAATTCTAAACCCACATATCCCCTTTCACTTTCACTTCTGGAGGACATGGAGTTGTGCGTCCATGCACGTCACCCGCCCCGAACACTACCCAAAGACTACAAACGTGTTCTGAGTACCTTAGACAAAACAGTCTCCAGCTAAAACGTGAATGAACCTTCCCTCCAACGGGGAATGTTTTGATCTGGGGCCAAGCCACCAGCTCCTGTGCCCAGAAAGGTGTTTTTGTCTGGCCTTAGAAACCTGGCTGGTTGGCTGGGCCACCAGCACGACCCGGCTGGCTGCGCCTCCAGGCCCTGACAGGAAGGTAACTTGAGCCTTTTATTGCACAAGTGTGAAACACTTTTCAGGTCCTTTACGGCCCCTGTCTGTCCCGCATTACGTTGCTGAGTGGCTGAAGCCCACACACACATTTTAAGACAGATTTACTGTGCCTTTGAAAACTTTCTACTGTCTGCAAATCCTGACATTAATCGAATCCCACTATTGACTCTAAATTCAAGTTATGACCTTAAAGTGCATTTGAGGACCAGCAAAACATCCTCTGTTTTAAGAATTTTCAGGATCATTTGATGCTTAGAACAAGATGTGGTCCTAAAAAAAAAAATGCACAGACTTACAAACACACACACACACACACACACACAAACACTGTCTGAGGGTCTGAGCCCAGGGCTGTCCGCCACAGGTCCTATTGGACCACTGCACTTCTCGGCAGACATCAGCAGTGTCAACACAATAAGACTTGATGGACAGGAGTGTGAGCATGGACGTCTCCTGCATGGTCGCCTGCACCTACATTCCACAGAGGTGTGGATTTTCGGTGGGTATTGAAATATGACAAAAACAAAAAGACAACCAAAAAAAACATCTGAAGATATTAAAAATGTGACTTTGACACCACAAAAGCATCCTTTTCCAGATATTCTACATTTAACGACATATTCGGAGAAGGTGAAGACAAAATACACTGAGTTAATGAGGCACCAAAGTGCACACAGCATGAAGCGACTGCGACAGACTTCGGTATGTTTGGTATGTTTGTGCTTTT
>JAQLOL010000021.1:9196103-9217730 GCA_029783665.1 Naso thynnoides | reverse complement strand
GATGGGCAGGATGCGTTTTTCAAATCTGTCTCAACAGCCAAACTGGTTTTCAGATCGTAGACCATAGCTTTAACATTGTATGGACTAAAAGACAATCAGCCACCCCCAATGATAATCAAATGACAATGCCATTTTTGGATTTTGACACAACCTTGCAATGTCACTGTGATCATAAATACATTTTTTAGAAAAACCAACAACAACGTAAAAATTGTGTTACATCTGTGTCCTTACTCGTTACCTCGGACTCAGGGTTGTCAGGTCAAACGTTGCTGGAGCTCGACAAACGTGATGCAGCGGTGCCCTCCTGCTTTAACCACCGCGACATGCTGAGGCTCTGCCAGTTAGCTGATCTTGACCGAGGGGATAACGTTAGAGAGACCTCTGCCGCGGAGAGATTTCGGAACCTTCATCGGTCTCGTGCTGAGCAGTGAGCCAGTGATAGTGAATGACCGTGTAGTGACAGCATGAATAGATGTGCTCTGATTAAATCAGCGCAATGTTTATTTTTCATTTGCAGAGCAATGGATACTCAAACGTACACAGTGTCCATCCAAAGTCCCTTTTGTCCCAGGAAAGATTTCCAATCACCACATTTTCTATCATCCCCCAGAAGACAGGACGCCATTTCTTAAGCCCTGGCCTGCGTGCATAGAGCAGAGGGGAGGGGCTGATTGACTTGAAGTTAAAGGAGATTGAACAGATGTGTTTTTGCTAAACAGCAGCACAAAACACAACATTAAAGATCTTTCATGTTGGAATGTAAAGCTATTTTTATTTATTTCGCTTTATGATTGTGGCAGGACAAATTAGACTATGGCGGGCCGCCACAGTCTAACATATAAGTGGGAAACACTGTGGCATGTTACCATATATTTAGTATTCATTATTGTTTATACCTACATATATAGATCAGTGAAATAGTGTGTAACCATTGACAGGAATGTGCATTGCATGTACGTGACAAGAAAAGGAAAATGGGGGTTTCAGTGTGTCTGTTCTGTTTGCAGATGTGATGGACGTGGCGTGGTCTCCTCACGACATGTGGCTGGCCTCCTGCAGCGTCGACAACACCATCGTCATCTGGAACGCTCGCAAATTCCCAGGTAGGAATCACCAACACCAGAGCTCACCCTGAAAAATAAACAACAACAAAAGGATCACTCCTTCAGAACAAAAAAAACCAAAAAGAAAATCAAGCTTGCAGATGAGAAGCTCAGAAGCAACAGAGATGTTAGCTCATGTGATCAGGATAGGTTAAACCAGGCTTGTGTCAGATCTGTCTGCTATACAAAATATTTTCCAATCTTCATCTGGGTGAAGGAGCAAACATTAATCGTCATAGTATAAAATTAACCTGAAAGTTCATCCACTAACATCCGCAGTAAATATTGACACCAGCTGAAAACAGCTCAGCGTGAGCTCAGCCGTTAGCTGGATTAGCTCGTGATGTTAGCGGTGCTCCGATTAAGATGCTAAATTTTCAACTTTTAAGAATACAGAGGGTTAATGGCTTCGCTGGTGTTGAACTGCTGCTACCAACTCATTGTCAGCACACACGCACACACACGTTCACTCTCTCCTTTATTGCAACTGTCTTCAATTTAGCGGCTAATGTTACTTTAGGCTACTTTTATTTATTTATTATTTTATTAATTTTATTGCCCACAAAAAATTAAAATAGATCAGTAAAAGACAAAAACAAAACAGCAACAAAATTCAATTCATACAATACATAGAAAATGTGCAGGAGAAGCCAAAAAACCCATAAGGGCTCAGATGTTATATTACTTAATTGGACCGATAAAAAATTGACGGTTTGATTCGTCAATGAACTTAGGGTGGTGCAGTTTCTGACTTGGCAAACTGTTCCAACAACGAGGACCTCAGAATCTGATGGAAAACTTGGAGAAAGTTGTCCTGAAAAAAGTGCGATGAAAGTTATTGGCTGACCTCGTGTTGAAATGATGGATTTGTGACTTGTGCTTGTACTTTAGGCTACATCCAAAGTCCTGTTTACATTCTAACTGTGACACAACAGGATGATCCTCCTCTTTGTTAGTTATAGTGGCGAACCAAAGGCCACACTGCCACTCACTGTATCAGAGTATATACCATCATGCTATGCGCAGCTCTACAAATCAAAAATCTATATGTGGCAGACAATGTTAACACCGTGGTGGCCCGTCACAAATAAAAGAATGTGTGGGAAACACTGAAATATGCTTGTCTGGAATTAAAAGCAGCCAAATCTTAGAATATAGAGTTTGCAATAATATAAGTAGGACATCAACATTTTGCACAGTTGAACTTAACCTTGTGTTATCAATCTCAAGCAGAATTTAAAGGAAACTTTGCATGGTCTACATTATTAAAGGAATAATTTCCCTTTTTGGGGAATGTGCCTTTTTTATCATCTTGCCGAGCTTTGGATGAGATTGATGCTACTCTTGTGTGTTTGTACGGAAAATATAATGCTAAAGCCACTGACTAATCTAATCTCATTGTTATTATTAATTTGATCTATAAATCCATAAATTCTGGGTGGGAGGGATTCCCTAAATCCCAAGCTGACATCATCAAGTCACTCATCATTCCCTGACCGATTCCTCTAAAGCTAAGTATTACCTTGACACCTCTGTCTCTGTCTGTCCTCTGTCTCTCCAGAGATGGTGACGTGTCTGCGAGGACACACCGGGTTGGTTAAAGGTTTGACGTGGGATCCGGTGGGGAAGTACATCGCCTCACAGGCTGATGACCACAGCCTCAAAGTGTGGAGGACAGTGGACTGGCAGATGGAAGCCAACATTACCAAACCATTCAGCGAGGTACAACAAAACTGTCATGTTGCTGTGGGAGTTGTTGTTGTTTTGGTGTTAAGTATCCAAGGAAACATCTACATTTAGCATGTGTTCTTACCTTTTAACTCAGATTTATTTTATTTTGTTTTTTTGCCATGTGTAAATTTATCTGTAATTTATGTCAAATGTTGCTTCACCAGTGAGGGTTTGAATCATTTTCTTTCTGCTTTCTCCTGCATCTCAGTGCGGCGGGACGACCCATGTCCTGCGTCTGTCCTGGTCTCCAGACGGTCAGTACCTGGTGTCGGCTCACGCCATGAACAACTCTGGCCCCACCGCTCAGATCGTGGAGAGAGATGGCTGGAAGACAAACATGGACTTTGTGGGCCACCGTAAAGCCGTCACTGTGGTGGTAAGGACGCTTTAGCCACATGCACAGCTGTTAAACTATATACAGTAACTAAATTTGTCTGCACACCAATGGATGTGGTTTCTTTCTCTGTAGAAATTCAACCCAAAAATCTTTAAGAAGAAGCAGAAGAACGGCAGCTCTCCAAAACCCAGCTGTCCATACTGCTGCTGCGCCGTCGGCAGCAAAGACCGATCGCTCTCCGTCTGGGTGAGTTCACCCCTCACTTTGTTTTACAGCAGATAGGTGATACATGTAGTAACAGGTGTAAGTTAGAGCCTGTGATACAGACTCCTCAGTCTAGCTGCTAATTTTACAGTTAACTTTAGTTAATTTCATGATGTTTGAATCTGTGTTCAGTACAAAAAGCTTCTACAGAAAAAAAAAACAAAAAACATTAAATACAACATTAAATAAACTCATCGATTTAGTAACTGTTGTTAGAACTGTGTTCTAATGTTTGCTCATAGAAAGTTCTTAATTGAATTTCTTGTAATTGTCCAGTGAGGATAAATCTATAAAGGGACACACGATTAATGTTGATTGTCCATTTCTCCTCCTCAGCTGACTTCTCTGAAGCGCCCTCTGGTGGTCATCCATGACCTGTTTGATAAATCGATTATGGACATTTCCTGGTGAGTTTTGGACAGGCGTTGTGAGGTTTAACACACATCCGCATTAGTGTCTCTCCCAGAGCTTTCCAGCCTGTTGCAAAGACTTTGAGGTGACTTCACTCATGAAAAAAGTACATTATCATGGTTTAAAGCTGAGGTAGACTGTTTACCTTTGGTGTCATCTTGTTTAAATCCCATAATAACCTCTCAGCATATTGTAATTCAGGTAGTTTGAAAGAACACTAGACTTCTGCACCTCTCCTTGGCTCTGTATTTAGACTGTGACGGGGTCTTTACAGCCAATCACGGGTGATTTCAGATTGTAGTTTCCTTTTGGTTGAGCTGTGCTGTGCCACTTAGCGACACGTGATGTCACTGCAGACTGAATGGGACAAGTGACATGCCTCTGGTGACTTGACAAGCTGAGCTGCAGGCGACAACTTCCAGCCGGCTTGAGTCGAGCTGAGATGCACCAGTTTACACCACTGCAACTTTCCCTGCAACCGTTGTGTCTTGTTTTGAATCTTTGCCGTAAACTGGCCTTAAAAGAGAGAGGGGGAGTGGAGGGAGCAGCAGAGCTGCTTCCTTAGGAGACTCATGCTACAGCTATCTTGATTTTCCGAAGTTGCCTTCTCCAGATGTAATTGATTCAAAACAGAACAAGTGATACCTAACCTTGTTTGCAGTCTCAGGTATCCAGTTGGCAGGTTTTACAAGTGTGTATTTTCTTAATCATAATCAATCGATCTTTGGAAAATTCAGCAGATATTTTGTTGCTGTGCCAGAGTTGGCCACTATGATATGGCTGACTCTGCCGCACGGTATCCAGCTCTAAGCCATACTCTGTCACCCATGGTTATCCACTGAACAGCATAATAAGACATCTTTGGTGCACTCCTTTCCCATTTCTAAGTTTGATGTGTGTGTCAGGACTCTTACAGGTTTGGGGATGTTGGTGTGTTCGATGGACGGCACCGTGGCCTACCTGGACTTCTCACTGGATGAACTGGGAGACCCGCTGAGCGAGGAGGAGAAGGTTAGACACATGGTTGGCTTCTGATTACGTTTTGATGTTCCGACTGCATGTCTGCAGCACCACAGGAAATTAGTTATGTAACCCAATGAACCAAAACAAATTACTTTTCAGAGTAAAACAATCTGGTTTCAGCATCATTAAAAGAGAAGGTCATTTTTTGGCACATTCAGCCTTATGATAAGAATATTAACGATCACATACAATGTTCTACAGCATTAGTACGACAGCCAAAGCAGTTGTGAGAGCTGGAGCTCGATGCGTTTTGACACTAAAAACAAAGTTAAAGTTGAGACTGTTTGTTTGTTCCCTGAAGCAGCCGAAGTGAGCCGTTTAAAGGCTGCTGTTCAAGATCGCCTTTAGTGTCGTGTCATGAGAGGACGCCACTAAACATTCTGCAATTGTCGCGTCTTTTAAAACAAACGTTTTTCGATAGATTGTCGAGGAACTTGATATGCCCTTAAGCCTCCGTTGTTCTATGATGCCAGCATTGAGCTCCAGCTCTTGTGACAGCACCGTTTGTCATAATAATGCTTTAGAACTTCTCTTTTAACTTTAAGTTTTCCCTTATATTGACAGTTTTTTTCCTTGTTAACTTACTGTTTGTTCTCCAGTTTTAAGGCCCTACTTGTAGACAGTGTTTAGTTTGGCTGTTTTGGGCTCCTGTAGAAACTCTGTTAATACAAAAGGCTCATTCTACATTAATGAAAACACTACCATTATTATTATATTCCATGATTGTCAAATTCTTACAGCACGCTGCATCTTTTAGTGTTTAGCGTTTTTTTTTTTTTTTTCTCAAAAACTGGGAATAAACATAAAAGGTCTGGATTGAGACAGGAGTGAACAGCAGAGAGGGAAAACAGGACAAGGCTGTTATAATGCAAGATTAAATTCAAGCAAAAAGTCATTAAAACCTGTGTTACCTCCCCCAAAAAGCAGATACCATAACACAACATGGCAGTTCATTTCAGCTCTGCCTCAGTCCAAAAAATTGTCACCTGTTTTCTCCAGCTTTTTTCTTTCTTCTTCATTTTGTTCTTGTTTGGATGTCGTCCCTCCTTTCATTATTCTTTATTAAGGACATTAAGAGCCCAAACAAAACTTTGTCTCTCTCTTCCCCGACATACAGAACAGCATCCACCAGAACATCTATGGGAAGAGTCTGGCTATAACAAGTACTGAGCCTCAGCTTTCCACAACCATCATCGAGAACCCTGAGGTGCTTAAATACCAGCAGGAGCGGCAGAACTCTGCCCAGGCCAACGCGGGACCGGGCAGTGCCGGACCCGAATCCTCAGCCCCAAAACTCAACAGCGTGATGAACGGAGAGTCTCTGGAAGACATCAGGAAGGTGAGAAAGTGAAAAGAAATTCAACAGCAAGTGCTAAACCTGAATTTTTAGGGTTTGGGAAATACATGGAGTTCTGATATATCTGTACATAACTTAAGAGAATTGAAACAGTTGTTAATTTCGGGTCAAACATAGAGAAATGTCGTTGGCCAGTTGGGATATTAGTTATAAATACATAGTTATGATGTTTTATACTGAAAACATTCTAATGTTTTGTCTCGTCATCTTGTAGAACCTTCTGAAGAAGCAGGTCGAGACAAGAACCGCAGATGGCAGAAGACGAATCACACCACTGTGTATCGCTCAGCTGGACACGGGGTAAGAAAACATGGAGTGACTGTTTTTGATAAAATGAAAACTAAAATGACAATCAAGACCACATAGTTAAACTCAAAGATATTTTAGATTAGATGTAAGATAAAACATTAAGTTGTCAGTTTAAAACTCATTCTGTAGATCTGAATTTATACTTCTGTATAGCTCAGCATAAGCTGAAACTATTTACCAGAAAAAGTGGTAATGTAGCCTAAGTCATAGTGATGTGCAGGTAGCGGGTTTCTTCCTGAGTGGATTCGGGTCAGGCTAATTAACATATTAATTAATAGTGGACCAGATTTGGGCGGATTAAATCATGCAGAAAATATATCAATATAATATATCACTGTATCAGCCAAAATGACTTGAAATAAATGTTCATTTTTCTTAAACCAGTCTAATGCTGTCTAATATCATCAGCTTATATATCCAGCTGAGAATTAGCCAATGGTAACGTGTGTGATCATTTGCGTGCACTGCGCAGAGCAGCAGAGACACGGTACTAATGATCGTTTAAATCTCCTCTCAGATCGGCCCCTGCTGAGCGCTGCCACACAAAAAATAAACATTGCATTTCAGTCATCTCACAACAACTATCTGGGAGTACCAGAAATAATAATTATTTGAAATCCCCTCACAGATGAGTGCGGGTTGCGGATCTGTAAATGGGATAATTAATTATTCCAGGTGGATGATGGGTGGATTTTTAATTTGTACATGCGGATTCGAATGACGTAAAGCCGATCTGCGCATCTCTACTAAGTCATTTTGACTGATGTTGAACTGAATTAATGTTTATTAGCTGCGACCAGCAACTCAGTAAGTCAGTCAGTCAGTTAGTCCACAAAAATTCCCCACTCTTTTGCGGCCATAGTTTTTACCCTAGGAGGCTGAAATTTTGACATGCGGTCAAGTTTATGTGTGTGTGTGTGTGTGTTTCTGTTTGGCCCAGCTGGCAAAAAAGAGGGCGTGGCAGTGGGAGTGGCCTATAACAAAAAGGCGCATAACTTCTAAATAGTTCATGTAACATGACCAAAGTTTATAAAAACACACACACAAACACACTTTCATTGGTCATGGCTTGCCCCTCCCCCTTTCATAACTCATCACCCATTTGTCACAGACCGTAGGTTCTTGTGGGAGGCATCATTGTGGACAATAATTTTTTTATTTGCAGTGCGTCTGTAACTTGATGATAACATGTTATGCCTGAGACAGCTAAAATGTTTAGCTGCTGGTCGCAGCTATTGCGCATGTGCACCTGTTTCAATAACTGTGTACACAGAATACATTATGATCGATATTTTCAGTAGTGAGAAAAACTGATAATTAATTAATGACTTGATGTAAGAAATTTATCAGAAGTTCTTGTACGATTAAAATAAAATCTGAGTAACCTTTTGAAGTTGTTGCACATTCCTTGGTTAAAATCTTTCGACCCAATTAAAAAGATACCAGTGGAAAGATTAAAAAAACAGACAAGAGGACGGTGAGACCCAAGCTGAAATAACTTTGATTTTTCCGTAACAGACATTTTTCAAACATGGACGCATTGTCAGCCCCACATCCATCCCATTTCCATTTAGAGCCAGTGGGCTGCCTTTTTGTCAGCCCCCTCAGCTTGAGACAGCCAGGGTTTACCTGCTAACTACCGCGTTCAAATGCTTCCAGAAACAGTCACTTTGCTCTCTGCACTCACAGATTCATTTCCAGTTAGGGAAAGCTTTCAAACCCCTTTCATTTCCCTCAGCAACATTCACCTGCAGAGAGCAGCGCAGAGGAGAAACGTCAAGTGGAGCAAAACACTCATTGCAAAATAGAAAAATGAGGTTGTTTAATCTTTCATACAATTCAGCTTTCACTCATCCAGCCAGCAATCGTCCCCCATCACATTAGGAGCCATTAATTCAGTGTGTGGGGTGTGTGTTAAGTGTTGTTGCTTGCATCCTTTGTTTTTTGTTTTTTAAAATGACTCTTGACTTATCTTAAATGCCAGGAGGCAGACTTGGCTACTTAACTAAAAACAAAAAAAGCCAAACCTCTCCACCACAACTACATAAAGGCACGACAGGTCCAATTAGACCAGATATCCAAAACATGTAGACTTAGATAGATCCAAACAGAGAGAGAGAACAGCAGCTCTGGCAGCAGCATGATGCACTGCCAATTAATGAGCAGCAGAGGTGGAACACAGCAGCAGTACATGTCATCTTTTTCCTGAAATTCACAGTTCACTCTCTCTCCCTCAAAAAACATATTTTTGTACTGATGCCAGCGATGACGACCATGTGATTAGAGCTGGTTGAGATTGGATCTACAGGGATTGTAGAAATATTGACACACAGATCCAAGACAGGATCCTAACAGATCTCATTGGACTGACTCAGGTTGTAGAACAGGTCTCTTCTAGTTAGGGAGGATTCACGAAGAACTCTGTTTGAGTCAGAATGACCCCCAGCTCGTGCTCCTCACTGTAAACGCTGTAGAAGTTGCATTAGCAGAGGTAATCATAGAAACCTTAAATGATCACGGTCCCTCTTTCTCTGCAGAGACTTCTCGCCGGCTCTGTTCAACAGCGCTCCCATCCTGCCCTCGGGCTCCTCTATGTCCAACCAGCTCTCCTCCCAGCTCAGCTCCGACTCCAGCCCAGGACAGGGGCAGTCTTCTCTGGGGCTCAGACCCAGCCACGACCCCATGCTCACCTCGCCTCCACCCAACAGCGCCGCCAAGGGCCTGGAGGACAACAAGGATGGGTACAAGCTGCCAGCACGCTGCTACTTTCCTCCTCTTTATTTCTTCTGAGATTCTCAAATTAATCTCTGTATTGCCTCCTTGTCTCATTTATTTTGTGGTTTCCTCGTGTTCCAGTGTGAAACAGTGTCTGCTGCTCACTTCTGCCTCCAAGATCGAGCCAATGAAAGCTTTGGACTCCAGGTTCACAGAAAGGTCAAAGGCCACACCGGGGGTCACGGTCGCCATTTCCTCCACTGCTGGCCTCACGCCTTTAGACAGGTGATTATTTCAACATTAGTGAAGTAGTTAAGGAGAAGTGTTTTTTTGTCACACATTAAGCCTTATCATAAAGATATTTCTGATCACATATCCCAGTGTTCCACAGCGTTATTATGATGTACGGCACAGTCCTGAGAGCTGGAGCTTGTTGCTGACGTCACCTAGCTGAAAAGAACGGAGGAGCATGTGCACCCTGCCAGTCCTTTGAAAAAATACAATAAACACTTGTTTTAAAAAGATGTGAAACTCACCAGATGTTTAGTGGTGTCCTCACATGTACTGACACTTAAGCACAAGGTTCAACACCGATATATGACCTGGAAGTGGCTCTTTCTGCTGTTTCACAGAAAACAAACAGTGCTTCTGGGTTGTATATCAGTGTTTAACTTGGTGTTTTAGTGTCAGTACATGAGAGGACACCACCAAACATTTAGCAGTTTCACATCCTTTAAAATGAGCGTTTATTGAAATTTTTCATAGGATTAGCCGAGTACACATGCTCCTTCATTGTTTTCAGCTAGTGGTGACATCCAGCTCTCAGGACTGCGTCGTTCATCATAATAATGCTGTAGAACATTGTATATGATCATAAATATCCTTAGTTTAAGGCTTAACGTGCAAAAAAAAAAATCTCCTTTAAGATGAAAAAAAGACAACAAACTGTAATCTGTTGGTCCAACAGGCCAAAAGACACCATCTCTGCTCTGAAAGACTCAAAAATAAAAGAAGACACCAGCAGCGACAGCGAGGACAAGATGGCTGTGATCAACAAAAACACGTCATTCAGCAAGAGGAAGCCAGAGCTGCTGATGGACGGAGGAGAGGTGGTGGAGAAAAGGAAGAAGGGACGGCCAAGGAAAGACAAGATGGCCGCTCCCATCAGCCAACCCTTCACCCAGGTAGAGAGATGGAGGGAAAACATCAGTGGATAGAGGTCACAGTGGTCTGTTACATCACCGAATTCTTAAGTTGTTCAGACAGAAAGTGATGAACATGGTTTTATTCGTAATAACTACAGTAGTGTGTGCGTTACTCCTCTGGATCATGTTGTTTTCAACAAGACACGACTTGCTAATATTAGCCCATTTGTAGGAGGAGGGATTTGCGATTTCATGTCATTTAAGTGACTATGAGGATTTTTTTTGAAGTATTTATGAAACAGTCTCATGATTCCTCTGACGATTATAAATTTCCTGTTACAGCAAATGAGACCTTCGGTGAAAGACTGCTAATTTTATGTAGTTACTATTAATGCCGTGATTGGGTCCAAATTTACACAAACTCAGACGGAACAATTTTTTTCTTTTTTCTTTTTTTTTAAATTTCATTGTTCTGTGCAATGACAGTAACATAATTATATTCTATGCCTGCTGCAGTTAGTTTGCATCTCAGTGTGTAACATTAATGCACATGGCTCTGTGCCGTTAGCCTACAGAAAAAGGAGGTCACAGGTCTCGGGGGACATTACAGCCATTCAGCTGGTTCATGACTTATTTCTTAGTCACATATAAATACATTACGTCATCGCGATCCATCCTGCGGTCTCTTTTTTTACTCGCTTCCAAAACAAAGGCATGTGTTGCCGGTGTTTATTGCTGAGTTCCTGCCTAGCAAAGATCTTAAAAACAGTTTGGCGTTTGTGTCACTGCAGCTTTTGTCCAAAGAGGCCGCTTGAATCAACCGAAACTGAAAGCTCCTCGTAGTCAATTAAACTAACTGACATAACCATTATTATTACTGCACTGCATCAGTGGTGGAAGCTCAAGAAACAGTGGAAAAATTAATGTGTCTGCGTTCGTAACATAATCACGTGGTATATAAAGTCACATTGCACAGCTCAGTTTATTCTCACACAGCAACAGTTTTTTTTTTGACTGCCGTGTCTGATTCAATGTCCAGACATCTGGACGTTCCTGCCATCAGGATGTTGGGACGTTGACAGAATCTCAACACTGATTGGCTGTCATGACACAGCATTGATAATTTCCAGCTCGCGTGATGGGAGCCACATCACGATTCGCATCGTGTGTATTCGCGTCACCCAGCATGAAATCGCACCTGACTGTGTCTTTGCATTGACTTTGTGTAATCATGTGGCGCGATTTTGAAAAATCAATCATTTTCTGTGTGAACTCAGTGTTGTGCATTGTTGTAATATATATGGAGCACCAATGAGAAATAAGAGTGTTTCGTCCTTCCGCAGATCACTCCTCCAGCAGAGCGAGAGCCCAGCAGGGTGGCTGCTCCTCCAGCTGCAGCAGCTGTTCTCAAACTACCAACACCGAGTATAAAGAAGGCCTTCAGCCTGCAGGTAACGTTCTGTGACTCTGGGTGTGTGTGTTTTCACTCTTGTGAAACAATGTGTGGTGAAACAAACTTCTGCCACGTCTGTATGAAGTTATACCAGCAGTCTAAAAACTTTCCTAAAACTGTGATGGTGTTTGTTTCCTGCACTCTTACTGGTCACAAACAGGGGAAACTAACAGAACTCAAGTTGCAGTGATTAAACTGTAGACTGTGTGTCACAGTAGTTGTACGTTTTGTGTTTTCAAGTACACTATTCTGATCTTTATCTCCCTCTGATGGTGACAAGTAGGAACTACAATGACCAACTAGAGCTGTTCTATTCATGGAAGTCTTTTCTTTTTAGTCTCTATTTATACATAACTTCTGGTGGTCTAATACAAAGCTTGTTCATGAAGAAGTTTCACATCTAACCAACTAAACTTTTCTTAGTGATGTTTTTGTGTTACACACATATGGATTTATAAAACAAAGGGAGGTAATTCTGCACTGATCAAATGAAATTGCTGCGTGTGACCGTAGTTGATTTCACTTTTTAACTTCATTTTCAGTCAGTAAGGATGAGAATGTCTCTAACATATATTTAGTTAACATATCTGTTTAGCTTAAAAAAAAATAAATGTGTGTGTGTGTGTAGGTCAGCATGGAGCCATCGGTGTTCCTGGAGGTGGAGAACGAGGTGTCGATGGTTGCGGGTTCCAAGCTCAGCCAGCTGCGATGCTCCAGAGACGGCCGAGACTGGAACACACTGCTGCCCAGCTCAGTGGTCACTGCTGCAGGGAGCAGGTAGGAGACTCCACTGATGTCTTGTGATGTGATTTAGAGAGAGAGCTTTGTCTCTCGGCTTAAAATAATACTGACACTTTCGTGGAATAACAACGTGCCATAAGTCAACAACACTAAATCAGCTTTTACCGCACTTCCTCCGCCTCAGTGACGTCCTTGCCGTCGCCTGTCAGGACAAGATGTTGTCGGTGTTCTCTTCCTGTGGGCGGCGGCTCCTTCCAGCCATCCAACTGGCCACGCCTGTTTCAGCTCTGCACTGCTCTGCCCACTTTGTCATGGTTCTGACCGCTGGAGCGACATTATCCGTCTGGTCGGTGCTCACATGTTCTGTTAGAAATGATGTGGCTGATATTTCTAGACCTCTACACCACCTGTGTAGACTGATTCAAACATATTATATCAAAATTGTGGTACAATTGTGTGAGTGCTGTGTGAGCTAATCAAGAGCTTTAATGAGTTTGTTAATGTTGTTTGTTAATTTGTTATCTGCAGGGACGTTCAGAAACAGAAGGCTCTGGTGAAGAACGAGTCTCTGCTGACCATTTTATCTGGTAAGAAACAGCCGTATGCTCCAGCACACACTTTCATCATTCATGTTTTTAAATCTTAATACATATATAGGTATCTATGTAGGTATATGTGTGTGTCTGTACATATATATATCTATATTATATTATATATATATACATATGTTGTGAGTCTGGAAAGTCGAGTTATGCTATTTTTCCTAAAAACTTTGTGTGTGTGTCTTCAGGTGCTGACATCACAGTGTCTCAGTCTCTGCTGACTCAGCAGGGAGTTCCAGTCATTGGACTGTCCAATGGGAAGTCTTACTGCTTCAGTTTGTCGCTGGAGACATGGTAAGAAACTAACGAGTGACAGATAATACTGATGATGTGTAGCTTTAAAGGATACTTGTGTAACATATTCAGTCTCGTTTTGATTTATTCTGCCATGAGTATGTGTTAAAATGCAAGACATTCATCGAGGACGCTGGCTGATTTTTCTATCTAAACTTAAAGACTCACTTTCTGTCCCTCTCAGGACTCTGATAGCAGATAAAGGAGACTCTCTGGTCCAGTGTGCTGACTTCAGGAGCTGCCTACCTACTCAAGATGCACCTGTGTCCTCAGGGCCGCTGGCTGTCATGCAAGGACGCAACCTCAAGTACGACAATTGTGTTTAAGATAAGATAATCCTTTAATCCCACGTTGTGGAAATGTAAAATACCTCTCCAGTCACCAGCATCTTTTACACCAGATAAACTGTAACAAAGAAGTAAATAAAACAAGTCTCTCTGGTCCCTGCAGTGCTGGTCGTCTGGCTTCCCGCCTCTCCTCCACACCTCACCACTTGCAGCAGAGCATGACGCTTGCCTTCCTGGAGAATCAGCTGGCGTCTGCTCTGACCCTGCAGTCGGTGCAGGAGTATCGCTACTGGCTGCTCATCTACGCCCGTTTCCTTGTCAACGAAGGTAACCAACTGTTTGTGTTTTAGGACGCTGTCAGGAGTTAAAAAAAAACAAAAAACAAAACACTAACAGTTGGACACTGAGGCTGCTATAAGTATGTTTGTGTGTTTGTGACCCATCCAGGTTCCGAGTATCGTCTCAGAGAACTCTGTAAGGAACTGCTGGGCCCCGTCCACAAATCAGCAGCCACAGCCTGGGAGCCCACCACTTTGGTACGACCCTCTACCGTCTGCTGGTTACATTTGTTATATCTTCACTTTAACTCTTCTGATTGTTTTCAGAACATGTTCCCCTTTATATGGTGAAAAATTGAACAGTCATGTTAAAATCACTGATGAGATAAATATCTCTGATGTTTATGCTGTACACTAATATCTGTAATTTGGGATGTCTAATGGCATTATGTTGATACAGAATCTGATACTTATAGAAGTATATCATATCAATCCGTGCTGCGGAAGGATTTGGAGCAAGAAACCATTGCTTTCGGTTGGTTTTAAGGTGGGGCAGATGGTCTCAGCCCCCACCATTGGATGGTCTGCCTGTCTGTCTGTGCCAGCCCCCCTCCCCCGGCCGCAGTAGCCTTATAAATTCAGCCATAGACTGACTGACCGAAAATTATGCTACAAACACTCAAATGCCTAAATAGGCTGTTGTCTCATTCGACCTGCTTGGTGTACTTTGATGGTGGCTATTGCAGAATGCGTTGACTTGCATTAGCTTTTGCCTAGTCACCGCTTTCACCGGCTTTCTGTTTTGTCAGTTTACACAGCCACAAAAAAGGTTGCAGTTTCAAAAGTTTGCTATTTCAGGGGTGCTGTCACGCCTTTGCCGTGTAAAAGAAAGGCCATACTGCAACAAAAGTTGCGTTTGATGCAAAAACTTGCGCTGTGTAAACTGCCCCCGAGTGTAATCTATGGCTGAGTACAGACATGCAACGGCAGACAGGTTGGGCTACTTCCTGACATAGTCTTGTATTTGAACCAGTTAAACTGACTGTCAGTGTCAGATGAAAATTAGAAACCGGAACCTAAATGAATGAGTTAGCCAAAGTAAACGCTGATACCTCATCAGCTGTTGCGTGCAGGTTGGTAACTGTTTGTTTTTATTGTTTTTCTCCGTTCAGGGTCTACGTAAGCGGGAGTTGCTGCGGGAAGTTTTACCCGTCATCGGGGAGAACCTTCGATTCCAGAGACTGTTCACCGAATACCAGGACCAGCTGGAGCTGCTACGCAACAAATAACACACACTGCTAAAATACACACTCATATGCGAAGATGCATTGACTGACACAAACACACACTTGGACTTACCATGAAACCAGTCTGGTTCGTCCTAGCTTCTCTCGGTTGGGGTAAGCTCTGACTGCTTTGCTCAACTTGGGAAGCTTGAAATGCTGTTCTGGCTGGAAAAACACGTTCGTGGTGTTTTGTCAGAACTTAAATGACAGCCAGTCACACACAGCTTTTCATCGCCGTCACTCACTGGTGGGAGGTGGGTGTTTTTTTTGTTAAGTTTTTATAATAATGATTTCACTTTGAACTTTTGTCTTTTGTCTTTTTTCCTGCTAATTTTTTTTTCTTTTTGGTCTGGCCTTTGCACTTCTCCTGCACTATTATCATGAACTTAAAAAAAAAACTGACTCAAGAGAGATTGTGTAGAAAGGTCACAGGTTCGTTTCCTGCCACGTGCAGCGTCAGCAGCTGTGAATCCTGTTGAATCGCTTTCGAGTCTGTTTCCCTCCTCAGAGACAAGGAAGAGAAGTGAGACCCTCATTCAAGAAAAGTATAAATCAGAGCAGATGTCGAGGAGCAGGATGCTTGTACCAAAGTGATGCCTTTAAGTGAAGAACCAACCTCATCCTGTGTCAACAGAAGGAAATGAAGGGCATCCAGTAAAACCAGCTTTTTCAAGGCTGATCACAGTATTTCTTAACTGAAACTGCCAACAGGAGAAGTTTTGAATTAAAAGTGACAAGCTAATACCAAAATGTGAGGTCACAGTGAAAAGGACTGAGAATGACTTAATTTAGATCACAGCTGGAAACTTTGTTTATATACTTAAAATGCAGGATATACTTCTGGGAAATGGAGTCAGAAGGGATGGGAGACAGTCAAAGAACACTTCAAGGGGTTCGGATGTCTGAGAATAACAGGGAGCACAGCAGCCAAATTTCTGTTGTGATTGAATTGAAACAAATAAACCTGCAAACATGATCACAATGTCAGACTTGAGCATAAAGTTAAAAAAAAAAAATAAATAAAATGCAATTCAGTCTGATTATCACGTGGTAACGCAGGAATCCTTTGTAGATGTGCAGTAGCATGAATTAGTCACATCTTGATCCGCAACTACTGTAAACATCTGGACAAGCTGTCCACTAAATGCCGTTTTTGAACATCTGTTTGAAATCATGTCACCAAGCACAAAGTCCATTTTTTTATCAGCACCTCTAAAAATGAAGATAATCAAATATTTTGAAACTGTTTTTGTACAGAAGCCGAGAGTGGCCATGGTCGCTAATATCTTTTTAGAAAATTCTGTTATAACAGATCATGAAAAAAATAATTTCATTATTATGAGATAATGGCTCGTCTTCGCGTCATAAGGGAATAAATCAATGTATTATCACAGGATAACAAGGCTTATTTTCCTGTAATAACGGGATAAAAAATAAAGTTTGTTGTTTCTTTTTTCTAGTAATTTTTATTTTTTTCTGGAGTGGCATCAGCACCAGCATGTTGATGGCTCTTGATACCTGTAAGTAAGCTTGCTGAAAATGTCACATAACGGAGTATTGATCAATATATCAGACTGTGCATCCGTCAAGGTCTAACACAGGCAGAAATTGCACTGTGTCTTTCTGTGGGAGATAACATTCAGATCAGCACTCTAGCTTGGCTGAAGCTTTGCAGATGATCACACTTCAGTGATGCTGCTGACAGTGATCTCGACATGCCAAATCTGTCTGATCATGAACCACACACTTGCTTTCGATCACATGATGAAAGCTCACCTGATAAATTATACCGTTATCACAGGAAAACGAATCTTGTTACTCTGTGATAACACATTAATTTATTCAGTTATCACAGGAAAACGAGCCATTATCTTGTGTTAACAAAATTATTTTTTCGTGATCTCAAGATAACAGAATGGAAAAAAGAAGGTAGCGACCATTGCTGCTCTCGGCTTCCGTATTTTTGTAATGTGTCGGATGAATGAATTTAGCACTAAACTCAGTTTTCAGAAGGTCTTAACCTTGTTATAACAACCTGGATCACGTTATATTAACTCTGTACCTTACTGTCGTCTCCTCAGGCCTGTCTGCAGATGTTAACTCGGAAAAGGAAATTATTTGATTTAATGTTGACTTTTTGAACCTGTTGTGATGCGGTCACATCCAAACAAATTGCTTGTAAATACCAGTAGCTGCTCAAGAAACATGCTTATGTCAGCTCTCAAGTATCTCACACTTGTCTTCACAAATCTCCAGGGTATATTACTGCTTTGTTTATCAAACAAGCCTCTGACGTAATCAGAGACAACAGTCTGTCTTACGTGTAGTTGTTCAAACACTAGCAACTCTTCTCACCATATGTAGTAAAGCATTTTTACTCATTAAAATCCAACAGAAATGATTTCTCTGATAGCGAGTGAGTGCTGGATGGTCTTACCGTTCTTGAAATCATGAATGTGTCTTCACACCAGGCAGCGATACCAGAGGGCCAGTGGAGAAATTGTATTCTTATGTCTTGTAAATAATCAGTTTATTTTTGGTGCAACCCTTGGCCTGTTTATCTCTGTTGCCGGGCAAAAACCACTGCAAAGATCTGTTTTTCAGGACATTTATTAACATGATATTTTAACAGATTTCAAAGATCCTAAAGCCCAACAACACCTCAGTGAACTTCATGGAAAGCTATGTGTTAAATCTTTTTGCGAACATCAGCAGTAACACACTCCTCTGCCAGTTAAATGTGTGTGTGTGTGTGTATGTGATGAGTGTAAGCTTGTTTACTGCTGTAATTCACTGCACAGTGTGGAGAGCAGCATTGAGGTAGACGAGTCCAGAGGAAGAATGGATCCTCTTTCTTTACTGATCTGTACAGCATTTCTTTGTTTTTGTTGGTTTGTTTTTTTGCTGTAAGTCATTTTTAAATGTTTGTACAAGATTTTTTTTTTCATTTTCTATAAGAAAAAGAAAAAATGAGCTGAAATTTTGCTTTTGAGAAAAGAAAGTGAAGAAATAAAAAAAATGAGGAACAAATGGAGTTTGGTAATTTCCTGTCTTACATTTCTTAACTGTGTATTAGTATTTTGTGTGTGTGTGAGAATAAGAGAAGGTAATTAGAGAGAAAGCAAAAAGCAGTAGATGGTTGAATTTTTCTAGAGAATTTTGTTTATTAAAGGAGAACCTGTTGCCTAACTTGGCGCTCTTGCGCTATCGTGGTTTTGAACAATTAACGAAAACAGTGAAACTTGTGTATAGACAGCACATGTTTTTCACTGTTGCTTTTTATATATTTACATTCTAGTCTTTTTTTTTGTATTTATGTACGTGAAACATCTAACATTGAGGCATTTACTTCAGAATTTATGTTTTTTTAACATGGACCATGTAAGATTTTCAAGTGTGGTCACACTTAAATGTATTCATTCACTTGGAACATGTTAGCTTATGTCTGTTAGCATGCTACTATGATCATGTTAGCATTAATTTAATTGTTTCTCTGTTTGTGCTATTAGAAGTGTCCTGCTGAAATGCTGGATAATTTGACCTCTTAGTAGTAAGAAATAGAAATATAAAGAAGCTGCTGAGATTTCATCCTTGGGGGACCATAAATGTTTGGACCACAGCTAGAACGCTAAATAAGCCCAATCCCATGTATCAGCAAATAAGTAGTTTTACATAGCACCTTTCACAGATTAAAAAAAAAAAATTCACGAAGTGCTTTACAATAAAACATAATGCAATGAAATTAAGACAGAAATACAATGAAAAGACATTAAAACAGATTCAGACTGCCATACAAGCCCACGTCTAACAAAGCCTGAAAGGATGTTCTACTACATCGGGTGGGATTTTGCAGTATGCAGGCCAGCATGCTTTCCTGTCCATTCTGACCCATAATCCTCTGCACAGCAGAAAATATGTCACATACGTCACCAGATAAAGCTGAGACAGACAACAAAAAAGCACCGCAATGACAGATGACAGCACATTTAAGTTGAAGTAGGCTACTACATAAGTTTTGTGACTCCTATGTACAATTAATATACTATCGCTGCACAAAGCTGAGTGAATGAATGAGTGTAAATGGTAAGTTACATTTGAACGAAACCTGCCTTAGTATGGCTTAGAAAGCATTTTGGCTCAACTTGTACTCCAAATTTTCGCACTAAGGCTGCAATGGATAAAGGAGCATTAGAACTAAATTTCAAGGCGCACTATCATGACGGTGTAGTATGCAGGAGTAGTATGTCCCATTTGTATGCATACTGCATGCAACAGTATGTACTTTGTGAGAGAAGATGAGGTACATAATACAAGTAAAAAGCAAAAATATGCGATACAGAGCACAACCTGATTGTGAGGGACCACAAGCAGCCTCTGACCTGATGACGTAAGACTGTGGGTGGGATTGTGAAACTGCAACAACTCTAAACTATAAGAAGGCGCTCCGAGTAAGGACCGTAATTGTAAAATTACGTAAAATGAATTCTAAAATGAACTGGTAACCAGTGAAAAGATTGTAAAATAGGATGTGTGCTCAGCAAAATGTACAGTACAATGATGTACGTCACATTTCACAAAAAACAACAGTAAGACTGCACCATCCAGAGTAACTCTTACTACTGAGGATAGCCTAATATAATAATAATAACAGTAACAACAATAAAACGACTTTATTTATATTGCACCTTTCATGCATCTCAGTGTTCTCGATACGCCATAAAATGTCCCCCCTGTTTCTTGGCTGTAGTTTATTTATGAAATTTAGGAGAACCTTTAAAAAACTGTTTTGCTACATGCTTGTGTAAAAAGGAGGGAAAGTCGGTCAAGCTATCACCATCAGAAATCTATCTGCGGTTGTGCTTGTTTTCGCACCATTATGACTCACCGGTACACTGTCGAAAGTGAGATTCTTACCCAAACTGTTATTTTGCAGTGATGTGTTAGCATGACATTAAAATTATGTTACTGTAATTGCCTCGTAAATTTACTGCTGTGCAGTTATATTTGCATTGAGGGCTGAAGAAACTTAAGTCTTATCACATATAAAATGTGGTAGTGGGTGTCACTTGTTCTTAGGCATTACGCAATTTCCTGAAGACTGATGCTGCAGCGACTCATCCGCTGATTTCCTCAGTGTTAACGTATTAGAGTCAGAGATAAAAGCAACACCTTCTCTGTGGGTTTTCCATCTGTCGTTAGGTAAATTAGATGGCGGGGTAGAAAGTGGGTGCTTTTCGAGGTATAAAATTAGCTGATCTATTGAATATATGTTTTCATTTTTCCCTGTCAAGATGGCTGTTTGGTCTCCTAGACTGCATCTTGCTACCTGGACGGTGATTAACCTCCTCTGTGAGTTTTCTCATGGTGAGCTGCCCACAATTCTTTCTTAATAAAAACCACATTTTGTTCTTTGCTGTTTAATTGTTAAGCCGTGTGACTCAGGCATTATCCTATGTTCTGGACTTAAGTTTTTTTTGGCCTAGAATTTAGGTTACCTTTCTCAAAAAAAGTTGAGAGTTCCTTCCAAAGAGAGCAAGTTTAACTTCAGATTACGCTGTACGTAGTACTTTATCTTACCTTTTGCTTTAAATTGTCTTTCAGGTTTTATCAATATATGCATGTGACTTGTCCTGAGCTAAATGGGATGTGTGTGAACCAAGTGGCCTTAAAATCAATAAAGACATTTAAATTAAATATAATAAGCTTGAATGGGTAAAACTACTCTGTATTTTACAAGAAAAAAAAACACAGACATAATCGTAATTTAATACATAACTTAAAAAGATTTAAGTCAAGGTCTATTATGGTTGAGTTTTTAACTTGTCCAGGAAAAAGAAGCATCATCAGGTTATGTTTTGATGTCATTCATGAACGTCAGTCTTGTTTTCTGCATGTTGAAGCGTCAGAGGTGAAGGTGAGGTACTCTGATCTGAAACTGTGTGAAAAGGATGAGCAAGTGTGTGTGACTGACCTCAGGGGCTGTGGCCCTCGACCTCCTTCATCTATACAGCGTGAGTACACACACCTTCATACACACACACACACAAACACACAGTCATGTTTCCATTAGTTTTGGGGATACTACAGACATGAACATTTCCAATAGATTTACCCTGACCATAACCAGGGGCGTAAATACAAACTGCGGGTAGTGGGCTTGCACTGACAGGTGCTTGTAGGGTGGGGGGACCCTGCAATAATGTGTTGGGCACATGGATGTATTATAAGAACTGGATACCGGACCAGAAAATGGCCGCCGTTCATTTCAATGAAAGTTGCTCGCCTGGC
>JAQLOL010000021.1:9179195-9192233 GCA_029783665.1 Naso thynnoides | reverse complement strand
ATTTTAATTACTTTAACAAAGTAATGTAACTTTCAACATTTGATTACTTTTCTAAAATTCTAACGAATGTTTTCAACTGTTAACCATTTTCAAACGTTTAAACCAGGCAGTGTCAATGGCAGACGTGGGACGCCGCAAATTCAATCACAAAAACCAATCAAAATCATCAGAATAGCATCAAACTTTACTGAACAGCCTTGACTGGAAATGACAAAAGAAGGCATTCTGGTCATCAAAAACATTCAGAGCAACAAAATGAACATTTTTGAAGATTTTTACAGGAAATATTCAGATGTAACCCCCTTTGTAATCGTTAACATTTTCATAAGCAAGCATCTAATCACACATTCTTTCTCAGTGACTGTAACTGATTTCAGTAGCATTTATTTTGTGATTAAACTAAACGATTTTGTTACATGTAGTTACTCTCTAACGCTGGCAGTAAGATGCAGAGATGACAATTGATGTTTCCGTGGCAGAATAATTCAAATATTTAGAGACTTCATCTTTTGCAAACATGTTAAAACAGAAAGTTTAAGTTAAATACATCTAACCTATACATTTTTTTAAGAAGCTAAAATGGTCATTTGTGGTCAGGCATGGTGCAAACCAGGCCCAATGGCTAAACGTATTTAAATTTAAATCAAGGTGTAACCTGCTGATATTCTACATTTTTCATGTTGCTATAAATCCAGTAAAAAGACTCAAACAAGTGCTGTCGGTATATCAGAGCTTAACACATATTATTCCTCTATGCCACTGAGCTTCGTTGTTGTCCCAAAATTGTGAAAAACAAACCAGTCAGCCATACTGTTGCTCTGTTCTCCTGTCCACAAATACTCAAAACCCAAAGCAGTTTCATTTGCTTGAAAATACTCCATGAATGCACAAATTCTCCTGTTTCAAGTTTTTTGTTTTTTTTGATAAAAACCGCAGTGAGCAACTGTTTTAGGAAATTACTTAGCTTCATTTCGTAAGAGTAACTACATATAAAGTTGCCACTCCTCATTCACACGAAATGAGACTTCATCTACAGTATCGCAATCTATGGACTGATGGCTAGAATGTTACAACCAGCTGCTGAGTTGCTGTTGCTGTTGCTGCAGTGCAGCAACTTTGTGCAGCTCCGTCGCAGTAAAAGCCTTTCAGCAGAGAAGTGTGATTATGAATCAGGATCAAAATTAAAAACAAAGACACGTCTCAACTGAAGGCCTGATTCACTCATTTGTTAGGGTGAATTATTTTTATGTTGCATTTTCTCATATTCCAATAAAGTCTATTCTATTACTGAGTGTTGTTGTGTTTACAGATGTTGATCCAGATGAGTCCTACCTGATCAGTGTGTTCCCTGTCTACAAGCAGCAGCGTGGATCTCCTCAGTCACTGCCCGTCAGTCTGCGGCAGGGAGGTAAACACACTTTCAGTCAGGAGAGATGAAAATGTGATAATGACAATAATGATGCTAGTATTGAAACTATCAAAATCAACAACGTGCTCGATGGATTCTGAAGTAAGACTTGCTAAGTCTTAGTGGTGTCAGAAAAATCAGTTTCCTTTGTGTTAAGGTTATGAATATATGGAAAAGGAATAAGTTATAACTTTGAGTGAAACACCTAAAAAAGAAAGAAAGAGAAATACTGAGACAATATCAGGACTTTTGCTCTTTGAACATCAAGGCTGGGGAAAAAATGTTCTTAAAGATGTGATTGTCTCTGGTATTCAGGTTTTTCTGGATGTAAAAGTGAAAGAATGAAAGAATTTCCAAAGAAAGACGTAGATACCAGAAACAAACAAGTAATTAAACTGGAGTAAGCAAGATGGTGAAAGCATGAGAGCGATTCTGGTGAAGGAACCACTGATAAAGTTTTCTGTTTAAGGAAAAAAAATCTTTTTTGTTTTTGGATGAGATTTAAAACACTGAAGAGAGCTTCACAGGGAGATTTGACTCTATTCACCGCATGCTCTGTAACAGGGGTTTTTCAAGTCTGAGGGACTCCCCCCACCCACACACACTACTACTACTACTTGTTTTATTTCATTCCTATTCTCATCAAAGGACTACAGAATAACTTTATACCAGCCCCACAGGGCAACGCTTTATTGACTCACTGACACCTGCCTAACATACAGGGCAACCTACGTGTGTCTCTCACTTCTGGTGTCTCACCTAAACAGGTCCGTGCAGACACAATTTCTACTGTTACACTACTAACAGTGTTATTTTTGTGTTACTGTTTCCTTGTTTTTATCATGTTCAGTTTCAGAGTGACTACACATTTCAACAATAAATGAGTAAACATCATTTTATAAAACAGATTATAAATAAACTGTTTTACTTATAAGGAACAAATGTAAAGTCCTGAGAGTTACTAGTTTTTACTCATGGTCAATGAAGAAAATCTGCACTCACACATGATGATGGAGCTGAAGGGGATGAGCACTTTCAGAGCCTTTTGGGAGAGGTCATTGTCATACTTCCTCTGTTTCCACCAGATTCTTTCTTTTCTCTCTCTCTCTCTCTCTCTCTCTCTCTCTCTCTCTCTCTCTCTCTCTGTCTCTCCCTCACACTCATTTTTCTTCTCGTCCTGCGCCTTCACCAAAGAGCTCTGGTGCACCCCAGGGGAGGCCAGCTTGTCTTTAAAATTCCAGACATAAATTTTTGACCGGACCAATCAGCGTCTAGCGGGAGTGGTTAAGTTTGATGGCGTAGAAGACAAACGCTTGTTCACAGTAGTTCAACCACAGCAGAGGCCTTCAGCTTTAGTTTACCAGGCTGCCAAAAACCCCTCCTTAGTGAAAACTACGGAATATTAAATACAAGCAATGTTCCGACCAGACTGATAGCAACCTTGGGGACACGAAATGTACTGCATTTTTGTGACTACTACATGTGGGGAAGAATAGTGGGAGTCTTTCTACCAATCCGTGCAACGCCGACACGAGACTCACACAGCCTCGGGTACGACACAACATGTTGAAAAAAAAAAAACACCATAAAAAAGCACTAAAACTGATGAAAATAGCCAAGATCACAACACAGTATAAGTAACAATATTTAAGTGACTATTTCACTACTTGTGGAAAACTAACGTTAGCCGCCACTTGTCTTGTCTGAGCCTGCAGGCGAACTTTACCCTTGTTTGAGCTGCTGTCTAAGGGGAGCGAGATACCGAGACTTCCAGTGTTAGTGGTGAGCTACGGCCTGTAGCTACATCAACTCGGTGATCATGTGATTTTATTTCAAACAAAAAACATTTAACTGTCTCTATCTGTGATGCATGGTAAGTCAGAATCACAATCATAACACAGTATAGTAGCATTTATGTGATTATTAAATTGATTGGACGTTAACCTTCCCACTCGGTCTGTTTTACCGAGTTTCACTGAATAGCCGGGCCAACAGCATACGTCATACAGTGATGTTAATGCCAACTGGTTTAAGGCTGCTCCAATAGTTTTACATTTATCTGATTAAACGCCTGCAAGCAGTCAAATTCTGCAAAGAATCCCCAGTGGAGTGTGGCCAGATCCTTTTCACGGAGTGGATTTATTCATGAAGTGGATTATGGGTCTGGTTTATCAGGCTACTGCTCTACATCATCAAATACATTTTTAAACTGCATTGTATTTGAGACTAGACTACAATTGCAGATAGTGTATATTGAGGAAGAAGTAAAAATGAATTTGAACAGTTGTGCTCACACTGGAACACTGGGGTCATGCTGCTGCCTTTTATTCACAGAATTTGATTTAGACAAACACAAACATCATCGAGTTTCCTCTTCCGGCTTGAAGACATCTGACAAAACTTTTTTGTCTGTTTTCTCAGTTCTGATGGAGGTGGTCAAGCTGATTGTGGTGGATGTGACCAAGACGAAAGTGACAATTGTGTGGACGTGGCAAAGGAAGTCAGGACCAATCAAAGTGAACAGATACAGAGTCATGCTGAGGAAAGACTCAGAGACACAAAGTAGGTTTTAAAAGGAGTCTTCTTTTGAAACATGTCACAGCATCAGTCACAACTGATTGATTAAACATTAAAGCTGCAATAGGTAACTTGGGGATAAATATCAATAACTTTTTTGTGTCATAACACCCACAGACAGCTATTGATGAGTGATGTGGTCAGAGAATATGGGGAGATCTCTGTGTTTTCCCATGTCTTTGTATTCAGGATTGATAAAAATCCTATTGCTGCTCTTTGCCCGAACGGTGTCACTCTCTGTACTCATTGGCCAGTCTACATTGCACCTCTTAGCGACAGGTGACGCTACTGTGAGCTGATTAGCTGTTTGTGCCTAACGCTCTGACTGGCCTCAGACGACAACAGGGTGTTTGCAGGCGACACCGTCAGTCGGCTAAAGCTCGAGCTGAGACAGACCAGTTTACTCCGCTGCAACTTTCCCTGTAACATCTCGGCTCAAGCTGGACTTTAAAGAGAGAGCAACAACAAACCAAATGAAACACAAGCCAGTGCAATAACAGGGAGGGGAGGCTGCAGCAGAGCTGCTTGTTACAGCTAACATTAGCTTGTTAGCTCGTTAGCTGAGGTTACCAACTGCAGCTTTAAAGTCAAAGTATAATGAAAAAAAATTGTTTAAGCTGATTTTGCCACAGCGCTTAGATCATTTTAGCAGTGAAAAGTTATAAATAAAAAACATTCAATACAAAATCCCATTTCAATGTTGATAGGTTGTATTTACAGTAATGATGAAATTTCTGCTGTTATGAAGCTTTAAGTCTGTTGGTTCTTATTCTTATTTAAGCTTCTGCTTTCATTATCTTTGCATGTATTTTAAATGACATCTGCAAGTTATTTTTTTGGTCTTTAGATACAGAGAATGTTTTCTCCTTTTCAGCTCTGTCTTTGTGGCCGGACCAACGGCCACAGCACACCTTCCTCAACCTGAAACCCCACACTGAGTATTCTCTTCACCTATTGGCCGACAATGTTTCCAGAACCATCATCTCGGTGAAAACAAACTTTGGTGGGTAAAATTGGTTGCTCTTAAGAATTCTTTGGTCTCTGCCCTTTAATCTAAAAGCAGAAAGTCAACAAGTACAACTTGTAAAAAACTACTATCATCTGGTAAGATATGACCTGGTGCTTAAACTGCTGGACAGAACTTTGACTTTATGTTGATTCCAGCACCAACTCTTGACAAAGGCGGTATGACCCTCCCTGCCTGGTGTCATGAAGTCCGAATCTGGCTGCCGGTTTCCATGTGCATTTGTTTTGGAAGAGAATGAGAGCAGGACTCAACACTTCTGTGACAGAACTCTTTAGCCTAGAAGTTGTTGTGATTTTGGTTCACTCATGTTCGCCCTGAAGCAGAGACGTGTACGGCGGCCCTTAGCTCGATGCACCGCAACTTCAGAAAACATATGCAAATAAACAAAACGCAAGAAAATTAGTAAAACACTGCCACGCATTTGACATTTGACAACACAAGCGCAAGTGCAACAAGAAGACACAAAGTCGGAAAACGCAAGTACAGCAAACACATATAAATATACAAAACAGCCACATGAGCAAAACGCAACCAACACACACAACACAAAGATTCAGAAATCCTGCAGTTTTGCACAGGTGACAACAGATGATGAGGACACAAGTGATGAAGATAGCCAAAACGTTTGTTGTTCTAAAATGAGCTAAATTTTGGTGCTGTAGGTGTGACAGCAGTTTCTATCGTTTGTGCTACATGCAGCATGTTTCTCTGTGTTTTTTTGTTTTTGTTTTTGTTTTGTTTATTTATTTTCCCCTTAATTTGCTTGCGTCCTCCTAAGCTGCAGTGCATTGAGCTCTCAGGCTGTAGGTACGGCCTGGGAAATGATTTGTGTCAGTTAAAATGCTTGAAGTGCTGTACAGTTGTTCTCAGTTCTGCTCGTCTTGTTTCGGCTTGAGGAAATAGAAGTCTTTACAAACATTCATCTTTAGATTCTGGTTTCAAAATAAATCCCTTCACTTCATGAGGGGAGTAAGCGAACCTTAAGTGTATCTTCCGTTACAGATGAGATACCAGCAGTCGCTGCAGTCACCCCTCTGCTGCTGCTGGCTGTTACTGTGTCCTTCATCACCATCCTGTCCAGGACTGTGTGAGTCAACACACACAATCACGTCTGCTTTCGATAAGCAACACAATACTGCACACTGCTGTTTTTTTGTCTTTTTAAGCAACAGTTAGTTCTGACTAAGTAATTTGATTGGACAAGAGGGATGCCATGAGTAAAATACAGTAGTACTGGGACTTTTATATATTTTACTCCACTTCACAGGTGCTCTAATCACTAATTCTCAGTTGCTAGGTAACTTAGAGGCCCGCTGCCTCAGCCGTGATGACAATCAGTACAAAAGCACTCCCTCTCGTGAGATATTGCTGATCAGTTACATTATTTTACCACATTTTGTGTGCTGTATTAGCATCTCTGTCATTTGGTTTGTTTTAAAATAGCTTATGGATGTTAGAAAAGTGTGATCAATCAAATGGACAACTTGACATTCCAGCTGTTCGATTAATTTTCCTCTGTCGTACCATCCTGTGCAGGTACAAGTCGTACTTCTTCCCGCCCACCCCCGACCCGCGGTGCTCTACGACAGGCCAGTGGCTGATGGACCCCAAACACGAGGTATTCTGCTTCTTACAGGAGAGTTTGGGCTGTTGTTGTCATTTTGGCTCATGTTTTCACAGCTCGTCATGCTCTGCTACGCTCAGATTCACAGCCAGATCCAAGTGAGTCACAGAAACAAAACATATTTAGACAGATTGACTTTTTAAACAACAACAACAAAAAAAGATTAGATTTCAATAGTCCTATTTAAAGGACAGATAAATATATCCTGTCAAAAGAAATTTACCTTCATTCAATTTAACACAATAAGTCCACCATCGTTTTATTATTACCTTTTAATCCTGCTCATTTTAGAAAATTGAAGCACTTCTGTTGGTAACAGATTACACGATTCCTCCCCAGATCAGACATGATTTTACCTTAACTATATATATTTTTTTTACCATGGAGAAGATTTTTGCGTTTTTTTTCCCCAACTCTTCACCGTGATGTTGCATTAAAATACTCCGACCTCAAATATAGCTTGGTTTTAAGGCATCATTCAGGCCAATCAGACACGAGGCAGGTCTGGCATCTTTGCAAACATTGAGATCTTCACTACAATACGTAAACTTTTAAATTAAGTGTTGTGTATTGCACTTATTTTGACAGCCACACCAGTGGAAAATCCAGAATGTCATTTCCAGTGGAAAGCCTGAAATGTGTTTTTTTTTATCAGCATCACTTCATATTTAGCAACTTTACTTTTTCCTGATTGAAATCCAATCAACAGACCGCGGATGTAAAGGTCCTGGATTTAAAGGGCTTCCAGGTGACGGATGTACTCGGAGAGAAAAGTCTCATTGTGGTTGGTCCCTCTGCCGAAGACGACCTACATGAAGACACCTCTCTCCTGTCCGTCAGTAAACTCATGATCAAACTGCCCGTCCTCACACTGGAAACAGAGTTTGTTTTAGATGCTCCAGCTGTCACAGAGTCTCTCGAGTCCTACCAGCCCCACCACGCAGAGAGTTCCCATCATCAGGACACAGTTTTCATACCTGAGGCGAGCCAAGCTGCTGATGCTGTTGTGCTGCATCAGAGACAGGATGCCAACAGCTGCTTTCCTCAGCGAGACAGAGACAATAACCAGGTGAACTTCTGTGAGATGCTGCATCAGAGAGAAACGGCTGTAAAATCCCTTTTTCCTGAATTCATGACTGACACAAACATTCACTGTGTTCGGCCGATGAGCTGTGAGGCAGAGTACATTGTAAATGCCCCCGTTTCCGAGAAAACTGATGTTGAAACAGAGAGGAGACAGATGCACTGTTCTTATCTGATCTGTGAGACTGATTACATAGCAAACATCTGCTTGACTGAAAACACGGCAGAGGAGGACAGAACCGGCAGCCTCAGTGCTGAATGCTAAATCGCAAAGATAGGCCTCGTTTCCACTGAGTGGCACAGTTCAGTTTGGTACAGTACGTTATGCAACGATTTGCATTTCCACTGTCAAAAGGGTAGCAAAGTACCATACCATCCCTATGTTGGTCACCCTTTTATTTGGGTACCAAGTGATTTCAAGAGGGTGGAGCTACGAACACTGCAGTCCATTGACTGCAAATTTTTTTAGTGTTATTGTATAACTGTTAATATATCACTTCAGTAAGTTTTATATATATTTTCTAGGTGGGATGTTACCATGTAGATTCCCAATATGTAGTCAGTTTATCTAAATAACTCTTGTTTGTAAATCTGTAAAGTTTTCCAGCTTACTAGGAGCTGCAGCTCCTAGGTGAGACCAGCCGGTCAGCTCGCTTCATCAGCGCGTAAACAAACTTGGAGAGGATTTAAGAGGATTTATTTGTCACACATGTATATCGTTCATGTACAGTAGTGAAATATCTGAGCCGTAATTAATTTGCTTTTGCTTTTCTTGCGTGATGACATTTGTTTTAGTAATGATTTGATCTTTAAAAACTTAATAAAATATGCATGAATTTCTACTGGTTTATGAAGGTGAGATTTCTTTACACCTGGAGAAAAAAAGTGGCAGAGTGCCATTACGGTGCACTCCTGCAGAACTACACGTATGCAGCTGGGATAAATCCCGCCCACTAAGTAAGGGTACAGTCGTCAGTGGAAACACGAGCCAGATCTAGGGGTACTGTTCCAAACCCAACTGTACCGCTCGGTGGAAACGAGGCAATGGAAAAAGAGTAACAGGCTAGAGATGTTTCTTGGTGCTGTAATTAAAAAAAATAAAAAAATCCTGGATGTATATGACTTGGCTGCTCTAACTGTATCCTGTAACCTGTAACAGTTAATCTCTGTAAGGTCGCCATGTTTGTGAATCTCAGATGAAGGCTTGGCAGCATTCAGACCAAAAGCAGCACTGCATTAAAATAATGCGAGCCCAGCGTCAGTGGGGGCTTCTTGCTTCAGGATTCATGAAACAGATCTGTTATAACGGGACGCTGACCTGATCTGTTTTCATGTTAGCATGCACGTCTTTGCAACAGAAAAAAACTCAGCCACAAACAAGGACAATCAGCCTGTTTATGCAACTTAAATTCAGGGTTTACATCAGTTCATAAAAACTTTGTACATGATTTGTTAGTGTCAGTGATCGGCCATTTTGCTGATCTTGCTGTAGTGAAATTGTTCATGAGGATTTATCATTTATTTTTGATCCTATAATCAAACTATCAATCTTCTTAACTCAGAAAAACTGTATTCTGAGTCATTTGATACATATTTAAGCATAAAGCTGAGGACTGATTGGAGAGAGTTTGAGATTGATGTGGTACTGAACAGAACAGAACTTAGATTTATGTCAAGACTTGTTAAAGGATGTGGAGGTGAAAAGTTTTCCCAGTATAGCTGTTTTTTTTCCCTACCTGTTAAATAAAATCCTCTTCACAAAGCTCAATGCTGCTTGAGCGTAATGCAAACTTACATACAGACATTAAACGGTGCATATTCATAAATTTTAAAAATGTCTTTAAAGGTGGAGTCAGTAGGATTTTCCTAAAAAATTAAATCTAGACTTATACAAAAGTAATGAAGCTCACTCATCACTTCTGGGCCTCTATACATGTGTGGTGGTGACTGTGCATGCAGACACGCTGCACTCTGTTTTTTGATGTTTTGGCCTTGACTTGGGACTTGCGCAGGACCAGTGTTGGGCAAGTGAATCTGAAACAGTAAAAAGTTACTTATTACTGATTACTCCTTATAAAAGTAATATATTTCCTTTACTTATTACTTTCTATCAAAAGTAATTAGTTACCTTACTAGTTACTTTACTATTACTTTTGCAACCCAACTGACTTACTAAAAAGTGACGCACAACCTGTTTTGCCAGATTCCAAAACTTATTTCACTTTCTAATACTTTCATGAGATATCTGAGGACAGATATTTTTTTCAGAGATAAGGATGTCTGCCAGTGTCAGCATGTAGATGGCCCTTCAATAAGTAACTGTAATGTTATTACTGTTTTAGCAACTGTAATCCCTTACTTAACTAGTTACAGGGAAAAGTCTTAAAATTAAGCGTTACTGCCCAACTCTGCTCGAGACAAGACTGGGCGTGGAGTGAGTGTGTTTCCAGCAGCCAATGGCAGCCCGCAGGTGAGGCTGGGAGCACGACGACTGGTCGCCACTCAGACCGGAGAAAATTACGGATGCAGAATAGTGGCGGAAAAAGGAAATACATCCCTACTGAGGCAAAATGCCAAGCGGATAAAGCTCGTTCCAGAACGAGAGTGAATCTCAGTCTGGCTTTCATCCACTTTGAAGCACTACAGGCGATGAAGAGCGATACAGAGTTGGCCTGCTTCCTGTTGAACAGGTTGGTGCCAATCACCAGGGATTAGCATGTTAGCTTGCAAAATTTTTGAATTCTTTATTAAAACAAATGCAATATTCCTACATAGCCTGCTGTGTAACCTTATGCACAAGCAGTATAACAGTGCATGTAGTACAAACTAAGTCACGATACTTGTGCTTCATTGAGTTCAGGAGGAGGAGCCCAATTTAAATGGTGTGTTTACAAGCAGTAATGAACAAATCCTACTAACTCCGCCTCTAAATTATGCTTCAACATTAACATGTTGGTTTGTTAAGCTCTAAGTGACTGTGGTGTTAATTTATCTGAAACTCAAAGTGTTCTGTGGTTGGTCAACAAGTTTGAAAAGCTGTTTCTTGAACAAACAGACTGCTTCTGTTTGAGCTATTCAATGTGAATACAGGTGTATGCTTTTTCTTGCATTTTGATTTGCTGATGTTGTGACCTAAAAATGCACAATATCATTTCTTCCTAACCACTGGGCTGTTGCCTTTTACTTAATCCACTGGCACACAGCGAGTTCCCAGCGACTGTTGCATTCAAATTAAATATATTCTTTGTCATCTTTTCCATTTTGTGCTCATCTTTGCCTTCAACTGCAGGTGTTGTGAAGACTGCGTCATTCCACATATACGCAGTGCACTGAAATGATTCTGCGACATTAACAGTAAACACACAAAGCACTGTGTCGCGTATGAACTGAAGAATCTGATGTTTTCCTCAACTGGCAGCTGGTTTGTCTCAATAAAGCAGCAACAGTTCAGACAGATGCTGTTTCCTTACACATGTCAAACTATCTGCAGGTCTGCCTAAAGGCCCTTTCAGACACAACATTAGCTCACCACTGGATTCTTTAGCAAGTTTGTGTCCAAAGGTAACAAGGCTGAACCTTGAATATCAATGAAAGTTGTCATGCTATGCTGTTGATGAGTTGTGTGTAAAAGGGCCTCAAACCGGCTTGAGGTCAAGCTCTTACATTTAGATATTAGAGGTTAGAGTTCATGCGGACCCAGTGTCTGATCAGCTGGTGGGCAGCAGTCTGTCTTGGCGGGATGGTAAACGTTGGATGGGCTCCTCTGAACAAGGAATCGATCACCTTGGCAAATAAAAAAGAAAAACAAAAAAGTTAAATGTGTGTTTTTAAGGAAAACCTTGCGCCCGTGTCCTAATTAAAACAGTAATGTTTGTAAAGATTTCTGTCCACAAGCAACAAAACAAAGTAGCTTTGCACATCCAAAAATATATAATAATATTTAAGGCAGGCGCTGAATCAAACAGTGGAACTAGAACTCAAAATCTGCACACTGTAGCTTCCTTTTACATGCATTTAGTAGCACATTTAGATCTTAGCATTTTGCTCGCAACGTCACTTTGGCGGATGTCCCAATAAATGCACGTAAAAGGAAGCTACAGTGTGTGGATTTTTCTTTTGAGTTCTTGTCCACAAGCAAACATCATTACATCTACTGTGTCACTCTTACTGTTTTCTGTTGTCAGACAACTGAGCGAGCAAGAAAAGTAATGATTTGATAACCAAGGAGTCAGTAACTCGTGATTTGCTGCACAGAGATGCTGATCAAACTATTATTTTATGCTAAAAAATTGTCTCACAACTACATTGACATGGTAGTGAAATAAAGCTGCTAGTTGTAGTATTACTATTACCACTATTTTCAGTTATATATTTGGTATTAGTATCAGTTGTGCCAATAGTAAAAGTAGCAGTAAAATTTTTTCATATATGTACCTCTTGCCGCGGAAACCACCGAGCTTCATCAATCTCGTTTTTATCCACCTTGATGTCAGTCGATATGGCCACAGTGATGCAGCCAATCATGAGACTTGAGGGCATCGGCCAAGGCTGGCAGGAGACATACTGAACCGGTCCAACCTTCACACCGCTCTCCTCCTCCACCTCCCTCCTCACCGCCTCCTCCATCGTCTCTCCTGCAGAGAAAAAGTCTTTTTTTGTTTCTATACTTTCATCATGTTGGGGGAAATAAACTTGTGCACAGTCCTCTTCCTGGTACACACGAAAAGCTGGTCCTGTATGTGTTTGCAATTACATGTCAGGGTTAGTTACCAGGTTCGATGAATCCAGCCAGACAGGAGAACATGCCAGCCGGAAAGCTTTTCTTCCTTCCCAGTAAGCACTGGTTTCCATCAGGGTGGATCACCAGCATGATGACCACTGGGTCTGAAACACACACAGGACAGAGGAAGACGTTTACTCACCACCACAGATTCAACCATTATATCTGTGAGTTAAAACTAACTTTAAATTCTTTTAGCAGCTGTTCTGACGGTACTTAAGTTTGAAGGTGACCAAATACCAGTTGGATGTTTTTGATACATTTACATTTCTACATTTTTGTACTTATAATTTCCTAAGTTTTCTTTTTCACATCAATTAAGCTGGTTTTATTTCAATTTAAGGCTGAAGCGCATGATTGTTTTCTGTTGATAGAAATTTTGATCTTATTTCTGTAAGTTTAATCCCCATGTTTCATTAAAAATGTTGTGTAGAGAATTGTTTTTCGGGGGGAAAAAACTTTAAAAAAAAAAAAAAGGAAGAAAAACACCCCATGCTGTGTAGAATTGTTCAATTAAAAACATTGCGTAGAAACATGTA
>JAQLOL010000021.1:9157622-9167672 GCA_029783665.1 Naso thynnoides | reverse complement strand
TAGCTCTGCAAGAAAAAAAATTAGAGCTGCATTGCAATTACACTTTCTCTGGTTTAAATAGCCTATTTATATTATATTATATTATATTATATCATACTATGTGCATTAGAAAAGCTCATCTTTGTGGTATTTTATTTTATTTTATTTACTGATTGATATGTCATTGTTCTAAGATTTTCTATTAAAATAAAGTCAGTAATGACATTTTTTTGTGTTCTCTTTTTATGTGAAAAAGTACCGAAAAGTATCGAAATACATGTTGGTACCGATACCAAAATGTTGGTATCGTGACAACACTAGTGTCCACATGGCATTTTTGGGGGGCAGAAAAGCACCGGCAGTGCGCTCGGCAGGGCTCGAATGAAGCACTTGTGCACTGAGAGAAAAAAACATTGCATGTGAGTCTTGTCACCATGACAACAATATCTTGACCATGGCTGCTGTATGATGGACACTGCTACGTTGCCTTTACTGTCTGTTCTCTGTTTGAAATCCTTTTTACTACGAGTGAGCATCAGACAGAGGATCCTTTCCCTCAGACCTTGTTTGGATGAAACTGACCGACTATCACGGCTGTGGCGAACAGACGCATATCATGGAGGATGAGGGTGTATGACATTAACAAACACAAACACACAAACAGGCTTTCCTCACGCTGTTATGACACACGGTACACGGAGACGACCAACACCAGCTTCTCCTCCATCTTTGAGTCCTGATCGATCTACCGCTCCTCGAAATAAAGAAACAACACAACGACACACTGCCCGTTGAAAAGAGCGCTAGTGATGTCACCAGCACTTTTCTGAAAAGTTGAGAAATTTTAAACTTTGAAACGCTCAGAGTAGCTGCACAAAAAATAAAAAGCAGAGCAATTTAAAAAAAAAATTTGCTGGGCGCTGCGCCTATTCTCTGCACGACCGCCTGCTCCCATCATTGAAATGAATTTCAAAAACATGCTGGCGGTCAGAAAAAAAAAACAGTATGTGGACACTGGCCCTTGAATATCTGAAGCAGAAGAGAGAAAACATGTAAACATGCCTGTACACGCACGTGAGCGAGTGTTTAGAAAAAAGGTGATGTAAAGATAAAAATGGCTCTGCCTTGAAGGAGCATGCAATTTTTTTATGCACACTGTTAATGTAGCAGCTAACAATAATTATCAATAAACCATAAATTCCCAAATCTGTTCAGTTCGAGAGCTGCAACAATTAATCAACTAAAAATTAATCGGCAACCACTTCAATAATTGATTAATGGTTTCACTAATTTTTCAAATAAAAACTTGACTTGCTAGTTTCGCCTCGTAAAAGGAGGATTCGCTGCTTTTCTGTGTCATTTACGAGAACAAATGAGGCGTCTTTGTGTTTTGAGCTGTTTGGAGAAAAGAAGAAATCTGAAGACGCCACATTGGGCTCTGAAATTGGGATGAGCATTTCTCACACTTTTGTGACATTAATGGGATAAAGGATTAAATGTGAAAATATTCTGCACATTCGTCAATAATGAAAAGAATTGTTAGTCAATAACATAGAAAATTCAGTCCCATAAAACTTAAGAATCAAATACAGACCTACTGGCAGTGTTCCTCGTCCCCATGAGGTCTTTGCGGGCTCGATGCCCATTCCTCTGAACATGGAGACCAGCGCTGATGTTTGACCAAGTTTTGGTATTTCAGCCTGTAAGCAGACAAAAAACGTCAGCAGCTCTTATTTTAGGACAACAGTATTTGTAAAATAAAATAAACTGCACTTGCATTGGACGTATTTCTGGTTCAAACCTTTTTTTCTGCAGAGGTCTCCTCTGTCAGGTGTGGTGTCGTGGTTTCACGTGGAGGCGTCTGTACTTCCTGTGGCACCAGACTGTCCAGGATTGCACCTCTTGCCACCCCCACCTTCGGTTCGGCTGCTTCTAGGGGAAGCCCTCTGGCTCGGCCAACTCCTCTGTCATCAGGCTGCACCAGCAGCCCTCTCGCTCGTCCAACAACAGGTTCGGCAGTGGGTAGAGTAACTCCTCGTCCTTGTGGGGTATCGCCAGGCAGGGGGAAACCTCTGGCTCGTCCTACACCGGGCCCTTCCGTAATGAGCAGCAGGCCTCTGCCTCGTCCTACAGGCACCTGAGGCTGCAGACCTCTTCCTCGTCCCAACCACGGAACGTCCGGCATTCCACTGGGGTTGGATTCTGGATCCATTCCGTCAACTGCTAAAGTTCAAACAACAACGAGTTAATTGCAGAGAGGAATCACAGAACAGTGGTGCCATCAAATGGGGTCGTGTTTACCCTGTTCATGAGAAAAGACCACATAAATCGCATTCACGACGTCAAAAGTCGAATTTATCACAAAGCTCCAAGTCCACAAGTTGTGACATGTTTGCTGACACTTCTAGAAATAAGGGAGCCCGTATTGGCCCGTACAGGACCAGAAGCAAGTGCAGACACGTTGTTAATCTAGAAAAAATTCTTCACCCTCACCGTCTTGTCTCTTGTTCCTCCGTGTGGTGTTTAAACACAAAGTAATAACGTAACATTTCCACATTGAAAGCCAGGAGGAAAACAAGAGATCTTCTGGCGACCATCTTACCGTTTCCTGGCAACGCGGTCACCACCTGAACGCCAAGCCTTTCCCGCACACAACTTCACAAAATCCATTTGAAGGCAGCATAAATATACGTGACGACAATATTTAGACTGTAATAGAGATTTACGGTATGTGATGTGGAAAAAAAAAATTCTGTGTCTGCCAGTGATGGAGTTTATTCTGACAATATCAGATTTATTTGGTCACAGTCAGAGCTCGGAAACAAAGTATGTACAATATATCTTTTGTAAATACACATGTACAGGCCTAGCACCATTACCTAGAATTTTACAAATTGTAAATGTGAGTGGAGCAAAAGCAACATGCCTCAGTTTAATTGGTCGAATAACATTAATTCTATTTCTCTCTGTCTCAGAATCAAAAATATTGAAATGACATGACCACAAAAAATGTATGGTAATATCAAAATATTAAAAAATCTACATCAAAGGAGAGTTATTACATTTTTAAAGTAATGTTAACTTAAAAATTACGTCCATCCTGTAAGGTGACAGGCACGAGACAAATCCATAAATTGTGGCGCGAAAATAGCTTGCGTCATATGAGCAGCAAAACAACAATTTTTATTGATTAACAGGCGAAATGAGCTTAACAGGCTGTAAGTTCATAGTTGGCCCCAAAATGCATTAAACTACATCTGCAAAAAGGTTGAAGCTAAAGATACACAAACACTTTGATGACATAAAGACAGGTCTACCTGCAGACACTTATATTTTAAATTATGCTCCAAGAAATGACATTAGCTTAACCGGCTTGTCTGACGTTAATTAGCCAGTTGACTAGCCAGACATCATGGCGCCTAACGGTCCCCTAATTTTTCCATTTGTAACAAGTTAACGTAGCTAACTAACCAGAGACTTCAGCATGGCCACCCGACGTCAACTGTAATGTTAGCTAAAAATAACAGGAGCCTCAAATTAGCTAACCAACTGAAACACCTGTTGGGGGAAATGACACAGTCGGCTGAGGAATTTTGTGATTAAATACACAAGACTTCCAAAAAATATCTTCCCACACTATGTTTCAGATTTTTATCAAACAGGAAAACGAGCAAATTATTAACGTCAAAGCAAAATAACTCACCTGAGTCACGGTTTACAGAGGACGGCTGTGTCTATTCCGGCGCTCTTCGTCAAATCCAGACTGAAATAATCCAATTATTGATCAGAAAGAGTTGATAAGATGAGATCGTCCCTCCTGTGCGCTTATTGGTTAATCAGTCGCGTCCGCAGCAAAGGCATTGGTCGCTGAACCTGTCAATCATTCACACGATGCAGGGCCACGCCTTTCTGTCGCCCTCTGGTGGCTGCACCCGTGTGTCACAGGCTTGGGCCCACAGATGGAGCAAATGGGATGTTATCTGTGAGACAGCAACTTTATTGTATTAATGTCAACTTTGTAATGCAGATTTATAAAGTTCTGTACAATTTGGCTTCCTTAGATAAAGAAAAAAAGAAGAAATTATTCCAGTCTTGTGTAAAGTGCCCATAAGCTGCTTGAGTGACAGTAAAGACACCTCACTGGAAAATGACTTCGGTAAAAGTGAAAGTCACCTATTAGAATATTACTAGAGTGAAAATGTTAAAGTCGCTGGTATTTACTGTGCTAAAGTATCAAAAGTACAGTGAATATTAATGTACCTAAGTGTTGAAAGTAAAAGTACAAGTAAAAAGTACATGTAAAAAGCAGTCGTTTGACTTTTTATGTAGCCTCTATATAAAGAGAGAATATCTCAGTCCTAAAACAAAATGCAAATAAAAAAATGATTTCAGAAAACTTTTTAAACTCCTGTGGATCTGATTTGAACACAAAAAGTTTAGCTCCAGCTGAATCTACAACTGACTGTTACTACTTCTGATCAACAAAATGTTTTAATATCAAAAAATAAAACAGCAACAGCAGCACACGAATTAAAAACCAAGTCATTACTTGTACAGCAGCTCAAGAGCGCCTGTTTGCACTTGTGCCCAACATATTAACCAACAATCCAACTTCTTGCAGTCTGTGATCCAGCTTTACTGGGTACGGAAACGAAACCAAACAAAAATATTTGCAAGTAGCCTGCACTAAATTTCTTCTGATTTTATTTAGTAACTAGTAACTAAGATGTTTTTTTTTAAATGTTACGGAGTTAAAGTATCCATCTTCTTTGGAAAACATTTTAAAGTGAAAGTCCACAGGAGTGATATCATCCAAATATAATACAACGTAGTTGATGTAATGTGGAAAAGCCAGAGGAGACTAAAAGCTGAAGTGAAGCAGGATGCTGTGAAAGAATTCATTGAAATTGCTGCTAAATGGATTTTCTAACGTTAAAATGACCTTTAGCTTTTTCTTTGGATATTTACATCTGTCTGTGTACATCATCTGTCACACTCATCTCTTGACTCCACACTCTTGGGTTGCCTTCTCAGATTTTCGTGTGCATTGCTTCCAGAAAAAACTAATTAAACCTGTTTCTTTTTGTAAAGTTTTCTTTTGTGACTCCGGCAAATACTGTGAGATTGAACTGGCGGCACTGTAGTTTATTTGGAAAACACCCAAACTCTTTTTTGATGTGTGTATTATAGATGATGATGATTAACAGGAAGTACTAATAATGGCAGGTTGAACAAGTTTCACCAAGTTGTCTCACTTCACAGCAAAAAAAACATTTATTTATTAATTTATTACAAAAAAGCTGAACTGAAAGGGTCATGATGATGGAAAGATGCTTCACCTGCATGCACACAGATTTGTGACTCTTCGATATTTAAAAACGTCCTCTCTAAAAACACAGAGGGATGTGTCCTTTGTGAGTCACATGTTTGCTTCCTGCTAAATCTCACTTTACTTCCTGCTTTCCTCCACAGACATCTGAGAACTGTTTGTATAAACTTCCCACTGAGGAGGAAGAATGACGTCAGAACACGATTAACAACGTTCAAAACGACAACATTTAGAATGTTTATGTTTGATTTCATTGCAGCGTTCTTGTTGTCTTGTCACCATGACGACCTTGTTTTACAGAGCAGCTGACTTATCTGAGGTGAGTAGCTGAATGCAAAGGTTGATCTTTACATTTTGTTTAATTGATATAATTTAATCTTTGATGTGTTGCGCTTGAAGACAGACACTGATTTCTGTTGACTTTAGATTTAATTTTACGTCAGTTTCTCCTTCTGTGTCAAATGAGCGCAGCATGTTTGGAGGACACGGAGGGATGTTCACTTTTGCTAAACCTCAGGTTCATACTTACTGTCAACAGGTGAATGTCAGGGACTGAACACAAGTGAGTCCTAACAGGAAGTGCTAATGTTTTTCTCTCCTGATCTGACCTGATCACAATTAAACACAGTGGTGAGTCACACGTGGTAAATGTAACAGACACGGCTCCAATAATCAAATGCAGCAGAAAAAGCTCTCTGCAATGCAGTGGTCTTCAACCAGGGGGTCGTGACCCCTAGGGGGTCCGTGGAGGTGCTGCAGGGGGTCCCACAAAATAGTTAGAATTTTTCATCAAAATAATTTATGTCTGGGAAGTTTTCAAAATTTGGACAAAAATTATATTGAGTAAACTCAAAGGTAAACTCTAATATCAATGGGCAATAATAAGCTACTTTTTACAAATATGATAATGACCGAGTATGAAATAAGTTAAAAACAGTTGGCTCGTCTTAAAACGCAACACTTTTTCTTAGAAAAATAAATTATCTGGGGGTCCCAGCCCTGTTTCTCAAACGATCAAGGGGTCCCTGGGCTGAAAAAGGTTGAGGACCCCTGCTGTAATGTGACGACTCAGAACTCCACAGGTTAAATTTTTTGTTGGGATATCATCCAAGAATTGAGTAAATCACAGCTAAATGAAACCAGCTTTGAGTTTTAGCTGCAGTGGAAGCTGCAAAGAGGATTCAGTTGTTATAAAGTGTGGGGGAACAAATAGAAAAACACACAGAACCTTCAGACTTCAAAAAAGAGCAAGAGGAATTGTAAACAAAACCTCCTACAGAGAACCAACAAACACTCTTCATCAAACTGAAAGCACTTAAATTCAAGGAGCAAAAAATAATCAGCTACCAATTAATACCCAAAGGTTGCTTCAGTTGAGGCAGGGGCGTGTCTAGGGAGTGACCGGGGTGGCCTGTCTGACTGGCCACCCCATTTGACTGGTTATGTGCCCAGTCAGAGGCAGGCCTGTTCGACGAGCGGAGGCAGTAAAAGCACATTATTAGTTCAGTCAATGTTTATTGCAGCAGCACATGCGTGTTACATGTTTGGCGCCCAGGCTCTGACCTCATCACTCCCCGCAGATAGGTCAACATAGAGATATTGAGGAGTGATGAGAAAACACATAGCAAACCCCCCGGAGCCTGCAGGTGGATGCTGGGGTGGAGGTGGGGGCGAAACAGCGAGCACAATACTGACGCAGGGCAGCAGATCGTTGACAGGCAGAGGGAGAGTTGGGAGATTGTTACTGCTTAAACAGACCGCCAGATTGAGAGGGTGCGTTTGACAGATGATTGTGGAGAGTGGGGCGTGTCGTTTTTATTTTGTTGACACTATCAGGCCTGATCACACTTTTCTAAGTCAAGTCACTTTTGTTTTTTATCTCTCCAAATCACATCAGAGTTGTCTCAAGAGACATACAGAGTAGGTCTAGACCACGCTCTATAATCAGAGTTGACAAGGTTATTTTATGAATGTAATAAGTTACAGATTACTAGTTACTCCATTTAAAATAATGATTATATAATAATTCAATTACCCCATTAAAATAATGTAACTGTTAAAATTTATTACTTTTTGATAACTTTTTAAATTTCTAACAGGTTTCCAACAGCTAACCATTTTCAAATGTTTAGTCCAGGCAGTGGCAACACGGGGCGCTGCAGATTCTTCATAGCACCAAACTTTACTGAACAGCCTCGACTGGAAAAGGCAAAAGTAACAAAAATAAATGTTATTCAACATGTAGCCTCTGAGCTTTTTACAGAAAATATTCAAATATAATCTCCGTTGTAAATCATGAAAATTTTCATAAGTAACTGCAATTTAATTACACATTTTTCTCTCAGCAACTGTAATGGATTGCAGGTACATTTATCTTGTAATCAAATTATGTAATTTTGTTGTAACTAGTTACTCTGACGCTGTCTATTATGAAATATAATAGTTATAATGATATTAAAGAAGTCACATTGTGCTGATTTTTTAGGGTTCATATTTTATTCTTGGATACTGCTAGAGCAGTTTTAAATGCTTTGATGCTCAAAAAACTTTTCTGTTTTCTCATACAGCCGACTGCAGCAGTCCTGTTTTTTCCAGGATTTCTGCCTCAGTATGAGACGCTCTGTTTTAGCTCCAGCCTCGCCTCTAAAGGCTTACTCTGCTCTGATTGGTTAGTTCAAACACACAGACCTTCCAGATGAACCAATAGAGAAGCCCAGCACACCGTGACTCACTAGTGTTCTGAGATTTAAAAAAAACTGATGAGAACAGAGCGTTCAGAGTCATTAGAAACTGCCCACAGGAATCAATGCTACACACTCTTACCTCATTATTTCACACTTTGGCATCATTTAAAATGGCAGTCCAACTTTGTAACATCAGTAATAGGTTGAAAGAGACAGAAAGGCATAATATGAGCCCTTTAAGTTTATTAGAACACAGCATTTGAAAGCAATTCCCCCATGAGCAAGCATGGAGACAGTGGCGAGGAAAAACTTTAACAGGCGGAAACCTCGGAATAGATCCGAGACTCAAGGTGGGCTCTGCTCGGGTTGAGAAGAAAGAGAAAAAGAGAGAGAAAAAGGGTGAAATGGCATATGTTCACACTTATGTCTCTCTCTTATGTCCCTCTGAGATTCACTTAAGAACTGTGTATCGATTTTCTGTGTTTTCAGGGTCATCGTCTGTCGTCCTGACAGGAGAGGAGCTGACTTGCTGACATGAACGGCCTGATGGACACAGACCAGAGTTTGCATCACCCTGGTTGCCGGGGTCAAAGCAAAGCAAAGAGCCCCAGACCGAGGCGTCTGCATCAGAGCACGTTAAACTTGGGTGACGCGGCACCCTGCTACACCACCACCCACAGCCAGGTCAGCCTGCAGTGAGTGACTGTCTGATGAATCAGTCTGAGGAGGATTCTCACTCTTGGCTCTTCATCAGTTTGGGTCTCCGTGTTTTTCAGAGTTACTCTGGAAGGGCGCCTGACGGACATCCTCTCACCTTACAACTCAGAGATCCCAGCTTCTCCTCACAGCACAAAACACGCCCAGATCTCTACAACATCACCATACCGCCGCGCTGTCCGCTGCAGTCACACACTCAGGAGGTTCACGGGCCCAAACACATCACTTCGGTGAGACTGCAACACACAGTCTCTGTGCTTAACGTGCTACTTCACAACAGTGACAGGTTTACTGTTGAGTTTTTGACCTCTGGCACTGTGGAGCAGTTTTCAAAGATTCACATAGCACACACCTGCACCTGATAAGACTAAAACTATGATTGTAAACATTTGTTTTGTTCAGAATTTCAGGCTTGACTCAAGTGTGTCTGATAGGATGTAGCGGTCAGAAATGCCCAAGATGTTGATCCTCTTGCTAAATTATTTTCTGGTTGTTTATTGTTAATATATCAACACTTTTGGTTCTGATGTCTCTGTTTGAAAATCTTTGCTTCAATCATCACAGTTAGTCAATCTGTAAGTGAAATCTGTCTTCTGCTCCTCCGTCTCGCTCCAGAGAATCGACCCAAAGGAACCTTGGGTTTGGCGCCATAGTGGCCAGGCCATCAGAGAGATTATTTACCCAGAGGATCCGTCTGACAACCGGACCGCCCACAAATCAGAGCAAACTCTGCCAGTGACCTACAGCTCAACTCAACCAGCTAGCGGCAAACCAACACAGTGGCACCAGTATAACATACTGACAGGTGCAGATGCAGTTGCTTTTGACTCTTACATTGTGTCAGTCGCAGTCAGTTTTTGTTCACAGAAGTGTAAAGCACCCACAGTGATTAATAAGGTCACAGTTAATACCTGACATTAATGTAAAGGTTAAATTTCACTCCAAATAAAGCAAAATACTGTGATGTTACAGTGGCAGTTTACAGTAAAAGGCATGTCTGAATGGGGGCTTTACTGCAACTAGAAAACAATGAATATAATAATTTTAGAACTTCATAATCCACACTTTATTAATGATTATCAGGGCATGACCAATACATCTTTTTGCTGATATTATCGGCCAATATCAGTCCAGATATATCAATATTTGTGTATTATGTTCTCTGATATGTGCCCATATTATAACAGTTTTTAAGGCCGGATACTTGTTGAAGTGACTAAATGGTGTAATTATGTAGTTTGTCCAGCAGAGGGCCATCCATGAGTTTATAACTACTAGATATTTACTGTTCAGTACACTGATATTTGGAATAAAGTTTGTTCAAATATAAGATATCCTGCC
>JAQLOL010000021.1:9141420-9157522 GCA_029783665.1 Naso thynnoides | reverse complement strand
AGTCATTTACTTAGCGGAGCTGTCCACAACAACTACTCGCTGCTGCAGCTTCGGTCTGCAGGCAGCCTACATGTTGCTTTCAGGAACCTCTGTGAATCATAGATTTGAGGTTGCAGTTGTAGAACATCAGAGGGAAAACCAGAGGACATTTTCTCCGTAAAATACAACCACGTTTTACTAAAATTGCTGTTTTGCGCGACATATTAATGTGCATAATTGAGTTTCTTTTTGCAGTAAAGTTACATATTGTTGCTTTAAGGACCCCATGAAACAGAACACAACTTGGTTCCGCATGCTGACGTGTTTCCAGCAAAAACTGGCCTCTTGGCAGGAACTTGTTGTGGAAACTGACTGACGTACACAGTAGCCAATAGGGCTGAATGTGCGCCACCCTTGCTCTCCGCCCCAGCTGACGACCGGACAATGAACATGGCAATCAAAATAGCACAAAGCAGTATCCTACAACATGATGTAATATACACCACATGATTATGTAATGAACATAGACATTATTAAGTTTTCCAATGGGACATCCACAACTGATAGCCTGCAGAAGGGGTTCCCATACTTTTCAGCCTGCGACCCCCAAAATAACAATGCAAGAGTCTTGAGACCCCCATCGACCTTGGAGGTGGCATAAAACGTTGTGTATGATCACGCACTTTTAGGCCTATGCAAATACGGGCATCTGTTCAACGCATAAGAACAACAGTCTAATAGCCATAATACTACTTTAAAGTAATTTAAGAAAGAATATAAGCAGAATTTATGAAATAATGGGTTAAATTTGTCATTTTAAATCATTTAATTTTTTGTTGTTGTTTGTTTTTTTGTTTAGGTTTTTTTTGGAAGGCATCTTGTGACCCCCCTCTCTGTGTCTTTTGACCCCCCCGGAAAACCTCCCACTTTGGGAACCACTGGCCTACAGTGCAGACATGACAATTATATCCGCCATAGTTAATGATAGAAAACCCCTTTCTCCTGACTTTCACAGTTGATACTGTGCAGAAATAATGATTAAGCAATATCTGATGTAGTTAATGATGGAAAATTGCAAGCCACCCTTCCTATTGATGCTACTAGCTAATGCTAACATCCCAACTGTAGCTGTGTGTATTATTGACAATGGTTTTGGTACACAGAACAGACTTCATTTATCTTAATAACACAGACACTATGTCGTTAAGTTTTTCAACCTGTCTAGGACCTCCACAACTGATTTAGCAAACATGCCAACGGTAGGTTTATGTCTACATTATTTTAAAAAATCAAGAAAGCATTTTCATGGAAAAAATAACAGGACCATTTCGAGTTGTCGGAAAGCTTATCTGATGACTGTAGGTAGAGGCAGGCTAGCACTTCTTGTTTACTCTCAGTAGACTATTTGAGCTAAACTTTTAGCAGCAGGCTAGGTGGACTCTTATGAAAAACAAAATAATAGAATTTAAATGTGATAATAAAATGCGATTAATTGCAATTAACTATTGAAATTCAGTGATTAATCGCTATTCTATAAAAAATCTATTGTCTGACAGTCCTAAGAATAATGGAACTAATTACATATTTTTTAGTAACTCACTTATAGTAGCCAGACTATTACATTTGTTTCTAGGTATTACTGATCATCGCTGAGGGTGGCCTGACAGCTTCTCAGCTAACTTGTAATACAGTAATATTACAATAGTAATACAGCTAGCAACGGTTGGCAAAAAAAAAACTGACATTTTTTGTATAACTGGTCCTTATACATGGTTTGAATAGTAAACAGAATAATGATTGCTTTAGCATTTGGAAAAAGCATTTTATTTTATTTTTCTAAGTTTTGTTTGAGCACAATACACAATAAATACAGAGGAGCCAGTTGTGGTTAGCCTAGCTTAGCATAACTGAAAGCAGACAGAAACATCTGGCCTGGTTGAACCAAAGTGACAAAATATGTCTACTAACATCATTAGAGCACAGCTTCCTGAAGTGAAGTTTCAGTGAAGTTTCCATGTTTGGCTCTATCATCCACAGCTTCTTTTTCACATTTCTGTTGGTCTTTGACTTTAACAGGCAAGACACAGCAAGTTAATTAGTGAGTTTTATTTTTACATTTTGGACAGAGCCACGCTATGTGCTCCCCCTTCCAACTTTAAGTAGCTGTCCGGACTCAGCTCTGTCTGCAACACACAGATATGAGATTGTCATCAATCTTTTCATGTCATTCTCGTCAAGAAAGCAAATGTTTGACCTTCCAAAATGTTGAACCACTCCTTTACACTGCAAACATTAAGAGCACTCACTGTGTACTCAAAGTTGTTCGTGGCGTTCTGTGATTTAGGCCAATGTCCCAAGGAAAACCATGAAATTAAAAATGATAAAATTATAAAGATAAATCTGATTTTAATATGATTTTGTATGTTATGCAGGATGTTGAAACAGAGCCTTAATCTTTTATTATACCTGTATCTTGTGACTGTGTTACTATATTGTGTCTGTCACCTAACACACAAACACTTTAAATTAGATGGTGAAGGCCAAAATCCACCGACATCTGACACAATCCAGTGTGAGTTTTTACTCTAATGAGCCTGTGTATGTAACACATCTGCATTCAGTAACATTGATTACAGTCTCCTGTTCAGAAATTAGTAGTGTAACTGTCTTATAAAGCCTTTCCCTTTTCTCTGTCATTACTCTTGCAAGATAGCAGGACTGATGTGGTGCAGAGCTTGCAGTTCCTTGTCAGGCAATCAAAGTTTATTAGAGCCCTTTTTTATAGTCACGTAGCTTCAGAAATCTGACAGCCATTACACAGGAAAGCTCTGCTAAATTCTTTACTGCTATTAGTGGTTGTAATTATAGAAATGATCTATAAACTGACTCACGGAGAGTTTTCCTGCACAAAGGGACGGAGGTGGGTCAGAAACCTCCAGTGGGTCCATCTGTGGAGTTTTTGCATTTACAGCTGCAAAAATAAATCCACCTCCCTCCCTCTAAGTTTTATTCTTTCATTCTTTATTACACACACTCTTCTCTCATTCTCATAAAAACTTGCACACTGTTTCTCCTTTCATGTCAGTTAGCGTCACTTTTAGTTCTCTTTGAATCCATACATGATGGTGTAGTTTGAGATTTTGTCTATCTGGGACTTAGCTGAGAAGATTGGTCAATCTCAATCCTGTGGATCAAGTCGTGAGATGCAGTGAGGACGTCATCCGCCTATCTTAGCAGACTGCAAATGGCTCACCTGGCTGTGTTAAGAGCTCAGCAATCTACCTTTCAACACATCTACAGTCCATCAATAATCACAGTATTCCTTGTTTATGTTATCTATACATGTAACGTAACGTAAAAATGAAAATGGTTTTAAAAGGAGTTGGATGCTAAAACTTGAAAGAGAAAACCATTTCTTCTTACACTGGCACCAATGGGCAAATGTGAGTCACCAGTTTGCCTAACCTGCATGTGTTTTTGACTGTGGAAGGAAGCCGTAGCACATGGAGGACACCCATGCAGATGCTGGGAGAACATGGAAAGTCAATGCAGAAACTCTTTCAGGAACTCTTCCACTACGCTGCTGTGATTGGTCTCTGTGAGGTACTGATAATGTAACAGCCTATCCCAGCCAATTGTCCTCATCTGTCCGGCCCATCTGTCCTACTGTAGCACCAACCAATAAATATGATGTCTCTGGTTCTGCTGCATTGACTTGTTTTTATCAACTGTATATGGGCAGAAAATGTTTGAGGCATAAAAGTGCATTGCTAAATTATTTTATGATATCAATAGCGACTTTACCATTAAAGAGATATTTTTATTATTTTTAACACACACACACACACACACACACAAGTTCCTGACAATAAGATAGATATTATTCTTTTGACTATGCATGCAGTAACAAGGAAGAGACGAACAAGCTTGCTCACTGATAGCTTAGCTCAAATACTGGTAGTCAATGGGAGGTGCTAGCCTGCCTCCACCTAAGGTCATCAGATAAACTTTCCAACAGCTCTAAACAGTCCTGTTTGTTTGCTTATTACTTGTTTATTTACCATGTTATGTTATTTTAAGACTAAGATTAGCACTTTATGTAGTTTTAGAATGAAATTCGTACCAGAAGTAAATTGCATAAGAGCCAATAAACAGTATAACAACAGTAAACGTATGGGCTATTTGATTCTAAAATTGCATAAAAGTGCTAATCTTACTCTAAAAATAAACAAGTAATTAAACAAGTCACAACAAGCAGACAGGACCATTTAGAGTTGTTGGAAATTTTATCTGATGATTTCACGTGGAGGTAGGCTAGCATTTGCTGTTGACTTCCAGTATTTGAGCTAAGCTAATTAGCGGTGGGCATCTTTTTATTAAATTACAACACCTAAAATTTTCACATAAAAATCACAAGTAACGACTGTATTATACTTTGTTGAGTTGTGTTCTTACATGATCTCAAACGTTTCCAACAATGCTTTAAAGCAGAAAAATCTGTAATTTTAACCAAGGTAATGGGACGTTTCCTTTTTTCACTAACCTCCAGGGCAACATGAATCAGAAACATGAGGAAGGAAGTCAGCAAAAGTGAGTAAACGATACATGAGTAAAGCTGTAATACATTATCTCATCTGTGAACATTTGCCTGAGTCAGCCAGACAGATTTTCATTTGCAGTGGTGGCTGTTTGATCCCACTCCACTTAAATGCATAATTGAACTACAGTACGTCTTTTGTTTTCATCGTTTGACATAGACCACTGGCAGCAGAAATGACATACTGTGCATTTAACAGATTATAAAATGGAAAAGAAATGGAAAAAGAGAGATTCCAGTTTGGTTTTGGTGTGTGGTCAAGTTTTCTGTGGGAGGTGGGGACTTGGATTTATAAACTCAGTAATTTTAATGTAATGGCTAAATCTCAGTTTGAAAAATGTCGCCTTTAATTACAGATGTGCACTGAGTTTCTTGGCATTAACATTGACTAAATGTGTTTTCGTCATAGCCTCAGTTAAATCGAGTTGTAGTGTGTTGTGTGGTAGGTTCGTTGGGACATTTGTGTAATGCTCTTATTATAATCCTATAATATTCCATAGGTACTGGAGTGTGCCTGCCTGTGCATGTTGGCTTTTTGGTGTTTAATGTGAGATGATTGTGTAAGCCTATGATTTTTATTTTTTTCAATTGTTATTAATTTAAGTGTAAATGGGGTTTCTTGGTCTTTTTAAAGACAAAAAAAAAAAACAGGAAGGAGAAAAACGCAAAGCTATCATCATCTCTTTTGGGTTGACCAAGCGGCAGAGAAAGGGTTAAGAGTCACATGGTAGCGAATGGTATTATCAGCCTTGGGCTGTAAAAAACGAGTGTAGTATGTGGAGGAAAAAAACCTTTGGAGAACAAAGAAATCAGAGTCTATTTAAAGAGAAGTCACCACGGATCCTGCAGCCGTGTGACTCCCGGCATTGCGCACCGCACTCAGCTGCGCCAAAACCTGTCTGTCTGTGCACCACCACGGCTCCCGACGGCGGTGAGGATGCGGACTTCAGTAATCTTGTGCTACTGCATCTTTGCGCTGCATTGCCTCCCGAGCACGCTTTGTTTTCCAATGCGGAGATCCAGCAGGTACAAAGTTGCACCGGTGAGTCAGAGGACGCAAAAATTTTTTCTTCTTTTAGCCCACTTGTTGCAAAGTCGAATCAAAAAAAAAGGAGAGAGAGGGGGGAAACTTTTCTCTGCAGAAGTTTGTAAACTGCTGATGTTTTGTGCAAAATGAATCGGATTGATATAACTTTTTTTCTGCACGCACGGTAAATAATTAATTCTCCTGCATTTTAAAAGAATCTGCTTTGACTTTCTTCGTTCTTTCTCTTGCTACAAGTGACCCGCTCCCTCTGAACACACACACATACATACACACATTACACACATGGCCTACACATGCTCACAAACACTTGTGCACAAGTTTGGAATTGTTCTCTTGTGCAGACTTTGGAGCGGGATGACTCACTTTCCTGCTAAATAGAAAGGCTTGCCTACTTTTCACCTTGTGTGGAAGATTACGGTCAGGGTTTAGGTACAGCTGCACTTCTCTGCAACTACAAGTTCAACCTACACCTTATACACCGCATACACGCACGCGATGTCCACGGAATCATCAGGACCAATGACACTTATAGCCTATGTTGTAATTGAGAAAATGGCTATTTTACGCGCGCACAGGAACCGACCTGCACTGTAATTAGCCCGGTAGTTGCTCATACTTTAAAGAAATTACTATCATCACTTTTTATTTTTTGTCAGCTCAGCAGCAGTGGAATCAGTCATGAGTTTGCAGTCAAAACCTGACGTCCTCTCCTCTCCATGCATGCGGGATGACAGCACTGTGGTATGGTTTTGCCTCAGTGCAATCACGGCTGATCGCTGGGGAGGAGAAGGAGGGGGGAAAAAAAGGTTGCTGAGTTCTCCTGTTTGCGGGGCAGGAAGCAGTAATAACAGGTCCTAAAGGCATTTTGTCAACAACACCATAAAAGAGAGGGTCCTCAATAAGGACCAGTCACGACGGCGTCAGTGGCACGCGCAACACTTGTCCGAATACAGTCACAGTCACGAGTGGTGGCTTCTCTCACTTGCTTCTATGTTCGCGTATTGCTCGGACTTAAGTGCTGTTTTCCACACCTGACCACATTATTTTTGATCCTAAGACTTCCACCATGTTCTGGTCTTGTATCCTAATTTTAATTGCCAGAATGTTTACAGCATCCTGAATCTGTTCCCCTTGTTTATACTCTCTTCTTTTGCATCATGTTATTACCTAAATCCTGGAGCTTTTTTTGAACCTTTATTTACACAGACAAGCATGCATGCTTTTTCCACAGGAATGTCCTGTTTATAGGTTCACAGAAAAATAAATAATTTATCAAAAACAAGCAGCTCTGATATGCAGCTGCGGGGAAGAATGTAGTAAATACCAAGAATAGTCTTCATGAATATCCAGAGAGTTGTTAAGGTTAAGTGTTTTAATTTTAGGTAGACACGTGTTTACAGTAAATAATGTTTGGTAATGTTTTGGTTTCCCAAAGCATCAGCCAATCACAGTGATTGTAGTTTGGAGCATAGCTAATGCATGTAAGCAGTAAGCATTTTGTTTTCATGTCCAGTAGAAGAACTTAGACCTGATCCAAAAAAATCACCTCAGGTGATCTACAGAACAGATTTATATCCTTTTTATTTAAGAGACGTGCGTGTATTGACTCCTGTCCTCTTCACTGAGTGGTTCATACTCCAGTAGAGGAAGGTTGAAGCCGATCAACACAGTTGATAGGCTTTGATAACTTCCTCCATCTTTGACTTTTCACACTCCCTTGGATTTTCTATGTACATGGAGCAGCTCAGTTTGCTCTGATTCCACTGAAATCAACCAATTAGGGCTCAGCAGTATGACGATATTATATCGATATCATGATATGAGAGTGGTTGTTAAAGTTTTATTGTGATATGGGTAAGTGTTGCCTGTTCCTGGTTTTAACAGCTAGATTACAGTGAAGTGATGTGATTTTCTGAACCTTGGCTATTCTAGCTATTCCTGTGTTAATTACTTTGTAATTCAATCCACATTACTGTTGGTTACTTCAAAAATTGTGTTAATATTTTAGTAAAGCACCAACAGTCTCCCCCAGACTATTGTCAAGTAACGGTATGTAAGTAACTGGTCAGCACTATGTACTGCTCTGCTACTTGTGTTATTTTATATAAATTTTCATTTGCTTTTTTTGTAACAATCTATTTTCAAACAGGGAAGGAAACTCAATCTTTGCATTTAATTCTAAACACATTTTTGAATAAAAGTACTTGTAACTTCTCAAATTCAGCTTTGATTTACAGAGTAAATTACAACTTACTGATTACAACTAACGTTTTAAAGTAATTGTAATTTTTATGCACTGGTATTGGATCAGTACTCAGTATCAGTCACTACCAAACTATGATTATTGGAACATCTTTACATCACATCCAGACAAAAAGACTAGTGAATCCACATTTTTTCACTGAAGCAGGGAATTGAGGGCGTACAGAATAAAGATGGAGTAAAAGTCTTCTTGCCACATTGGTCTCCTCCTAGATAACAAGTTCCCAAGATGCCAGATTTTAACCTGTTAAAACTATAAAATGTAGCAGACAGAAAGCTTGATGACAACATACATGAGCTTCCAAACACAACTGTGAGCCTGAAAAGAAGTGGTGACTGGCATTGGTGCCGTCAGATGGCATCTTTTTTGTGATTACTTGTGCAAGTTACACAGGTTGTGAGTAATACCAAGCTGGTCAGGATCCATCCTTTGACCAAGGCAACAATTTAGGAATTTTAATTCCCTGGGTCTCAACATGTGCATCGCAAGATGAATTTGAGGTCACAAGATGATTTACAGACAAGTGCAAAAAAACCATGTCTGCAGCACAAAGTTAATCTTGCTCTTTTCGACTTTAGTCATATGGAATACTGGATAGTTTTACTTCCTGAGGACTAAAAATGGTTCAAATAAAACAAGGGCAAAATACACAATGGTCAAAAATACCATTAAAACAGATCTTTATCATGATGATCAGTAAGCATGCTTTAAAATTTTTCTGCTTTCTTTGTGGTGAATCATTAGTGTCCTCAATTTTATTGCATACTTGTAATATTTTCTTGCCTAAACTACAATAATGTGAAGTCACGCTATGAGATTTCTTAGTCAACAATGTGATTTTCTGTCAAGCTGAATACCAAGTTTCTACAAATGAAAAATCACTCTGTTCTTTTCCCTTTATCAGACCAAAGTTGCACCTGTAGTGACAACTTTGTTATGTCTGCTGGTCATTTCACTGGAAAGTCTTATCTGTAGATTTGTCAATTTGTTCCCCTGTTGTTGACAAAAGAGTGAGTGATTACACAGGCCTGAACAGGCCTTAGTGTCTGTGGCATTCAGGGCAACAGGATTCACAAAGTGCCTGTTTTCCCTCTGCAGGGAAGAGGAGGAGCTAACAGCTAACTGTTTGGATATTGCTTTAGTCAATGAAGCCTGAGTCCTTGGGTTTTCCTTTCTGTTTTGCCCCATCATGTGGATGTCATCGGGTGAAGTGATTGGTTGGGGAACCGTGAGAGCAAAGGTGACATCAGAGCCAGCCTGAGTTCCCATCGAACAGAACTAGGTCACAGCTGCGCCGGGCTGTGAGTGGCCAATGAGACACAACAGGGGGGATGCCGTTAAAAGGCACATGCATCCCTCTTTTATGAAGTTAATCAGATGCTTTTGTCAGTTAGCAAGCAGAGCCCTCAACCTCATTCTGAATCCTTCATTTACAAGGTGAGAGGACAGACAGCATTTAACCTCATTTGATTTTAAAATATTACAGTTCAGGTGATTGTGCTGACTTGATGAAACCTGTCAGGACTCAGTGATCTCTGTCAGTAGGCCTACTGAGTGAGTGTGGTAGGATGGTGTTGGTACTTGAAGTTATTAAAGTGCACATCACTGAGTTTTTATCTGGCTGAGAGACTCAGGTTTGCTCCTACATTCACTTTAAAGAGATAGTCCACCCAAAAATGAAAATTCTGTCATTATCTACTCACCCTCATGCTGATGGAAGGTCGGGTGAAGTTTTTTCAGTCCACAAAACACTGCTGGAGTTTCACAGAAGAAAAAGGCACTGTAGTCATTTCCCAAAACCATTGTAATGATTGGTGATGAGGAATCAAACATTAACATTGGGCAAAACGCAAGTAAACATTCCACCTTAAAAGATGCATCTTGGCAGCTCAGTATATGAATTTTTTTTTTTCTACCAGTATCGTTAAATTTCTGGCAAAGAATCAACATGAAAAGGCAGCAAAGCATTGCTTTGTTTTTGCTTCATGTTTTTAAATGCTACGGAAACATTACAGCTGCTGTAGTGAGCAGCCCGACTGGTCTCATTCAGCGAGCTGCAGCCTCTCACAAGTCCGTAAACTTAGTGACTGTTGTACCAACAAGTGTTATTTGGATAAACTGACTTTACATTTGAAATCTTTATGGTTGCGTTCTGGCCTAAAAAATATATCAAACTATTGAAGTGAAATATTAAGAGTTCTACAACAAACTTTTTGTTGTTGTTTGTTTGAGCTTTTTGCCTGCTTGCAGTTAACTGACGGCAGTGTGTGTGTAGCTCCACCTTCTTGGGACCTTTTGATATGTTTGGTACCCCAGTGAAAGGGTGACCAAAAATAGGTACAGCACGGTGCAGTTATTTGGTACCTTTGGTACCCTTTTGACAGTGTAAATGCAAAAAAATGCATCCCTTACCATACCAATCTAAGCCATACCACTGAGTGGAAGCACAGCTTTAGTGGAAAAAAAAAAAAAAAAAAGACAGAGTGTAATTTTACACCTGACAAAGGCACTTGTTGAATGCTGCTATCTCCAGGATACCTCCTTGTTATGTGTAAGGGAAGCTTCAGGTAATCATGTAAACACAGGTCTGCAGATACTGTGAGCCCTCGTTGGTCTCACCATACGCAAGCTTCAGACGGTGTGTGCGCTCGTGCATGTGAACTTGGCTCCCTTCTTGGGAGCTATAGGCCACAAGTGAGGCTAAACACACAGCTACAGTGATGTTTTTCAAAACAACTTGGCTTGTCGAGGCTTCCGAACACTTGGATTACTTTGGATGAGTAGTATGGAGATATTTTATGGCTTTATGAAGGGGTTTTTTAAGTTTGAAAATTGGTCACCATTCACTTCACCTGTTAAGGAAGTTACCATTTCCTGCTTTTTCCTGCAAAAAAACAGCAGTGTTTCGTGAAACAAAAAGTTTCACATGACTATTCATCAGTATAAGGGTGGGTGGATAATGACTTAATTTTTCATTATGGGATGAACTATCCCTTTAAAGCCAAGTGTAAATTTTAACAGTTTTGTGATGGAATGTAAATTTTGAAACTGTGGTTTTTAAAATAACCCTACTTTTTGTAGAAACTTTTTTTTTTTCACTTGAGCTGAACTTTGAAGCCAAGTAATTGTGATTCCCTGACTTCAACTCTGGATTTAGACTTTTTGACTCAAATCCTGTCGTCTCTGTCTATCTCTATCAAGTAGAGACCAAATAACATGTAAGAGAGCAAAGATACCAAAAAACAAACCAAAAGAGGAAATATTAAGGCAGCATGATTTGCCTGGTAACTATTACTCTCCAGGGGAAGTGCTCTTAATAATACTTGCAATTAACAGAGAACTAATCAGTACGTCACTCTGCAACGGACAGAAGATCTGCAAATCTGAGGTTTCTGTGGAAGAGTTTATGTGCCAGAGAAGATAACAGATGAGAGCAGATGCCCAGAGGGTTTATATCACCTTTCACTGCCGGCTGTTTCTGATTTTCAGATTACAGAAAGGATTAGTACAGTAAGAGAGGTGATAAGGACGAATTGGTGGATGAAAACTAATATATCTCTTCCTTCTATCTGGCACTGCATATCCTCTCTCATCCTCTATCCCTGCTTTTTCAGTCAGAGCACACCCTTCAAATTGAAACCTTATCTGTCTTCTCATGTAAACACTTAGTTATAATTCACTTCCTATCATCCAGATTCACTGTTACGAGGTTAAGACTGTTTCTTTTGGACAGTTGGATAACATAGATGAAAGAGCTTCTGACTTTACAAGGCACCTCGTGTTTTTGCTGTACAACAGATCCTTGTTCGAAGCATAGGCAGGATCACCTGCAACTGCTTTGAATCAATCAATTGACCAGGATGAATTTTGCTTTAAATGCAAATGAACCATCTGATTCTTTTCAAAACCATCGGTCTGTGATAAACTTTGAAATTCAGAAGGAATTTTTCGACTGTCTTTTGTCATTTCCGTTTAGATGATTCCACTCTCCCTGGAACTTTATTTTGTACATCTGTTGCAGCTGTAGTTTTCCTGCCGCCCTTATTTGAAACACATGTTGTGTGGATGCAATGCATTGTGGTCTGGTAATGCTAATGCTATTGTACAAATTGGTCTCTGCTGTTTTGCAGTCCCACCGAATGATGGTAGCATGTGTTTGTACAGATTTGTGTTCAACGCCTAATTGTTCTTTTAGAGAGTTGTGACATGTGCTGAATTAATGATACATATTGCATATCTGTCACTAATGTATTAAATGGTCACAGAATGAAATCAATACTTAGAAATGTACTCCGTTTGATAATACATATTTAAGATATTTTGTTCTTAAGTACACATCAAGATCCGCAGTATATCATGCTGCCTTAAAAACACTTAAGATTTGTAATTAACAAGGGGTAACAACAATCCCATTAAAAGACCAAAAACCAATACTTTTTCAACTTTCCTTCTCTGTCTCTCATTCTCCGCTGGAAGTCAGTTCATTGCTACTGAAGAAATAGATGAAATATACTTAATTTTTTTTTTTAAGTAGGCTAAGTGAAGTCCTCAAACAGCAGGCCACAGTCATTATTAGTAAACAAAAAGAAATAGAAAAATAGTGCATTTGTTAGGCACTGTTTTCAGCTAGGATTTATCCACAATTTGGAGGTCCAGTAAATATTTGGAGCAACTAGCCAGTGTATGTGGGACAAATAATCTTTAGTGTATGTGTTCATGGTAATAAAGGAATAAGTCACCCTGTGCAAAGGTGTGGCTCACTAAAGTGTTTTAAATTTTCGGAAAAACAGTAGAGCTTGATGGCAAAGAGGAATGATATACAAGAGGCTTTTATACGCACACCATATTTACATTCACTGATGGTTTGAGTGCTTTAAATAACCCAGGGCTGGGTGATAAATGGATTTAGAGATTAATTTGAATTTGTGGTTTTGGGAGATTTTTAAACTGAAAACCAATTTCCTCTTTCTAGGCTTGTGTTCTGCTCCAGGAGCCTCAAAAGTATGTTGTTTTGATTTATGATGATAGAAGAATTACATGTAAATATGTTTTGTCAAATGACTGCAGGCTTCAGTACAAATGTAAATAACTTGCCCTCCCCTAAAACTACATAGTGCACTTTCAAAGACAAGTTTGTGGCTTTTACTTAGAGCCCAGAAGGGAAATTCAGTTTGCTGTTTTTAATTTTTATTATTCAAACAAAAGCAGAACTTGCGTTAAGTAATTTCTTTTTCATTTGTAGTTTGTTTTTAAGAAGAAAATTGTAAATTAAGTTCAACATGAAAAAATCTGAGGTTTTATTTTTAGGCCATATTGCCCAGCCCTAATTCTGTATAATATCTTTAAATTGGCGTTAAATTCTGTGAAAAACTGAAAATAATCCATCAAAATGAAAATTATGTGCTCTTTTTTAAAAATACGCTTTAACAAGTTGTCCTTTTAGCTGTTAGTTTTACTGTTAAAGGGTTTTAGTGGTTTTACACAAAAAAATGAAAGGACTGAAAGAAGGAAGAAAAGACTGTAAAAAATACAACCAGTATTCTCAAAGGTAATGGAGAAACAGTAGAGCATCTCCCAAAATGGAGAAAAGCAAGTAAACTAACAAAAATACTTAAGTGTACTTGGCAGGTTTTGAGTACAGTCCTTGAGATGATTCACCTAAATTGCTTTGCACTTTGCTTTTAAGGTATTAAATTAAAGATCCCTCGGCTCAAGAGTGGTTTAAAGTTGACTTGAAGGGATCTCAGTTAAAGCAGCAGAGAAAACGCTGCGACTGCTTTTGACTCCTTGCAGGTTCTTGGTCATGTCAAACTAAAGCACAGTGACCTGGTGGGGGGTGATGAAGGTGGGTTTGTTGTTCGACTGGAGACACTCTTCAGACGCCCCATGCACAGACATGTTTTTCTCTCGTTTTTTTCTGTGCTCTCTGAATACCACTGTCAGATCCCCTTGCACCGCAGATCTTGTCATCACTGTAACCAGAAGCTAGATATGTCCATACTTGTAATGGATGGCCCCCGATACCACCACCACCACAAAGTCCTTCACATGTGAACAGCATGAAGCATCCATGACGCCTTCAGGCTCTTTGGGAGTTTCATGTCTCATCATTGACTTGTTGCACTCTCAGCAGAAAGTGACAGACAAATTGTCTCGAGGGTATTTTTGTCTCTCAAACATCGTCTCCTCACAGAACCTCCATTGTCAGCTTTGAAATTACACGTGAACACATGAGCACAGCCACAAAACTGTGGCTCAGTGGTGAAGTCAGTGACATGGGATCACCTGCAAAGCAAACCCTTTTGCTTTCTCATCACTTTTGCTCACCCTTGTACAACCAATTATTTTAAAAATTGTGCATTTTGTTAAACTTTTCCCAAATATAAGAATGGGTGTCTACATATTTACTGAGATGAGAATAGAGAGGAGAATTTTCAACCCATGTCCAGGTTAGACTTGCTTTTAAATGATTGTTTCATGGACTTTGCAGAAAAGCTTAAAAATGGTGATGAGTTTATCTTTATTCTCAAAGAAGTAAGAATCTCTTATTGCTGTCTCCATTAAATCAGTGGGATAAAATGTCATTGCACAAAGAACTGTAATGGCAGAGAAAATACAAGCACAGTGCAGGTATAGCATCTTGTAAAGTGATTTAACTGTTTGCCTCAAGGTCAGTGTGCTGGAGGATAAGAGTGGTAAACTTTCAGATAAAATCTGGTCATAAATCATTTTGGCACATATGCTTATTCACTTCCTTGACAAGAGTAAGATAAGAAGATTGATACTACTCTGATGTCCGCGTGTTAAACACGACGCTACAGCTAGCAAATGGCAACAAGAAAGCAATAAAATCTGCCTACCTCTAAAGCTCACTGCTGAACACACCGATGTTTTCAGGTTGTCATCTGCCTGTACTTACATTGTCACGTCCCATTGTTAGTGAATGCAGCATCTCAAGAATTTCATCAAATTTAGCACAACTTTACTTGGACTCCAATAAATTAATTATTAATTAGTGGTCAAATTTAGGGTCACTCAGTACGTTTGCATGACATTAGAGAAAATCGATTTATTGTTAGTGTGGCAAAAAACGGACTTTTAAAATGCATGTAAACACGTTAGTCTGACTTAAATCTTACCAAATCCAATTTCTCAAAGTTGTGTCAACACACCCAGATAATGCAATTGGAAGTTTAACCGGGGCTGGATTGGCCTAAGCAATCTGCGCATGATCCATAGTCCCCTCAGCAGTCTTTGACGCGGAACTCAGACAGCATAAATTTGTAGAAGAAAGCAAGAAAACAAGAATCCCGTGAGCAGGAGGGGGAGCATGCACTAAATTTGTGTCAAAAGTGAAGCATAGATATGATGTGCACGGCACTGTAAAGTTTTCTGTGTTTTTAACGTTCCACATGGATTCCACTAGCGGCTTGCTAACTTGTTTTTAGCTAGTTTGGCTAACTGAAAGAAAGTCCAATAGTAACCAGCCGAGCAGGGCATTTCATCCCCTGCTGTAACGTAGTCAACAATAAACTGATTTTCCCTCACCCTGTGTATACTGGGACAAAGGACAAAAGTCCAATTAAATGGCCTTATTGAGCTATAACTGTAGCTCAACTTAACTGTGCATGTAAAAATACCAAATGTGACTTCACAAACATGTTTTGTTGACCCTGATGTTAACCCTGATTGTCTAATTTTGTAGTTAAGATCTCCATTAGTCCTTGTACTCCTCTGTAAAAATGGACTCTAAATGAAGACAGTATGTTTCTCACTGGAATCATCTATATCAATATATAAATAAACCTCCTTTTTTGCAATATAATACTCTTCCCAAGGTTTATTATTTTGTAAACTCAAACTTGGCTAGCACATGAGAGCATACAACTGCACCCAGATAATTTTCTGGTCTGCACCAGGTGAAACAGGAGAACCCATCAAAAGCATCAGAATAGCATCAAACTTTACTAAACAGCCTTGCCTGGAACATTGTGCACATCAAAAACATGCAAAGCAACAAAATGAATATTGTTCAACATATAGACTAAGCTTTTTACAGAAGATATTCAAATGTAACCCCCTTTGTAATTTTTCACATTTTTCATAAGTAACTGTAATTTAATTACACATTCTCTCTGAGTAACTGTAACTGATTACAGTTACATTTATTTTGTAATTAAATTATGTAATTTAGTTACATGCAACTAGTTACTTT
>JAQLOL010000021.1:9096603-9110354 GCA_029783665.1 Naso thynnoides | reverse complement strand
ACCAGAACGTAGTAGAATCGACTGAACTCAATGCCAGGAGGATTAGATATGAAAAGAAAAGGAAAATTAAAATATAACAAACAGAAACAGATTTGTATCAGACATAAATCAAACAGATGACTTAAACAAATACATTAAATAAAGTGCATTCATTAAAAGTTTTGACAGCCTTCTTGCTAGTGCAGTGCTTAATGAATTGCAAGTATAGTTCACACTCTTTATGAAAAATTGAGAATAAAGGTATTTGGTTGGAAAACTTGCATTTATGAATGTGGAATTTCGCTAAAATTATAAGACTGACTACGTACACCTTATTCTTTCTGTTACCATTGAACAATCCAAACATTGCATGTTAGAAAAAATTAATGGCGTTAAAATGAATTTGTGTACTTTGACACCCACACTATTTATCTATGTATCGATCTGTGTATGTATCTGTTTATCTATATTACACATAGGAGGCGACACAAAAAAAAGAGGCTTTTTTACTTTTATAAACTTAATGTTTATTTGTATATACATGAATATATTAATCTATAACCAAGAAAGGAGAGAATGTACAATGCAAAACAATATCTCTATATACAAATCAATAAATAAACAAAGACACAATCAAAGACAGTTTTGTATTCTACATGGGTTTTGTGTTTTGGGGAAAAATAGGAAATGTAAAACAAACAAGAGATAGCAGTTAGAAAAAGTTCTGAGATCCTTTTGATAAAATGGAAAATGGCACCCGAGCACAGTTCAGGGGAACAACACGAAAAATTAAAAAATTTAATTTTTAAAAAAAATGAAGGAGAAAAAAAAAACATATACACCACACCAGCTGGTTTCCAGTTTTTAGTTTGTTTTTTGTTCTTGTAAACGCAGCCTTTTTGTTCAAACTCGCACAGAAGTTCAGGTCAAATCACAAACGGAACGTCATTGTCAACACGGGCTACGACGACACACAGACCAGTCCAACACCAACCTTATCAGCACATATAAACGCTCACCGAGTCAGGAAATTCATTTCAAGTTCCACTCGTGTACAATTTTTACATTCTCAGAGAATACAAGCACACTTAAAGATGGAGCTGCTGCAGAAACACGGGCGTCACTGTGTTCAGCTGGGAAAACAACAAATCGCCTGAACAGGGAACACACATCGTTTATTAATTCAGGGCCTGAAATGATTAAAGCTTTGTTCCAATCAAACACTGCAGGGAGGAAAGAGATGCTGTGTTCAAGGCATGTTTGGAAAAGGGGCAAGCTATTTTAGAAAACAACTGCAAGAGACTGGACACTGCTCTGCCGGGTTTTCACCACAGATAGAGAAGTTTTCAAGTGGTTTACATCCTTAAAACTTGGCCGAAAAGAAAAGCAATAATATCTCAAGGTCCAGTTTGATGGATCAGCACCCGAGGGAGGAAACACAGAGTAACATTCAATCAGTTATCAATTCAAACTAAGTTCTTTAAGTAGTGCAAGAGCCGAGAGCCATGAAATCATTGACCACCTGTACTCCTGAAAAAAAACAAAACAAACAAAAAAAACAAAACATTATTTCATTGAGAGAGAAGCCTTGTTTCCTTAATGTAATTCCACCAGACGTTTACTGCTACAGATTTCTCAGCAAAGGCTTCTCCGATGTAAATTTTGGTTGGAATAAAAAACCTGGTTTATGGTTCTGCTGGTTTTGATGGCAGAGATGCTCCAGTATTAAAATACTTGCAAATTAGGCAGCTGTTCGATCCTGAAAGACACTACAGAAGACATGAAAACTTGGAAAAACAGAGGAATAAATTCCTGAAAGTTGGATTTCTACAACAGCTTCATCTCCAGCTCCGGACAAACAACTTTGTTTCAAGTTTCTTGGACAACAGTCTGATTCTCCACAGGGGAACGGGCCCAGACATCATAGTGTTCTCACCCTTTTTTATGTTTTCGAGAAAAATGCCACAACAATAAACATACAAATTAGATTTTTTTTTAACTGTGAAAGGCAGAGGATGCATCTTTTTAAAAGCAACATTTTCTTCTCTGACTCCTTTTTATTTTTGGCACATGTAGGGTCAAGCCTGTTGCCTTCGCTGCCCGCCGACAAGATGAGCGAAAGGTGGATATTCACTACGACACTCTGAGGGGGAAACGAGATGGCATTTTTTTTTTCAGTTCACAGTGCTCGACATGACACGCCAATCAACAGGCAGAGTGAAAGGGTCAAAGGTCACAGTGTTCAACAGCAAAGGATTTAACACCAGAGTGGAGTGAACAACATCCACGACAGCAGGAAGACTCGCCTCCTGCTGCCCAACAACCATATTGCTTTGACAGGGCTTTGTTGTTCTGTTTTTTGTTTTTTTTTTGGTGGAGATGGTAGTTTCATTCATTCGATCTTTAAGAGAATTATGAACTTCATGCATGTAAAAAAAAAAAAAAAAAAAAGGCAATACATGGTTGCAGTGCAATCCAAGTGAGTCGAGTATTTTGTTGCGGTGATGTGAGCAACCCAGGAAAACTCCAACCTCTAATATTCACTCTAAGTGTTTTTGGTGAGCACACTTTCTCTTCATTAGGCTATGCAGCAGGGCTCAGAGAAGATATGACAGTTCTGCTGTTGATCTGACAGAAATCACACCATTTCCACGCTGGCGTACACCCGTGGGGCACCAAGTGGGTGGAGTCTGCACAGTTACACAGTTATCATAGGTGGCAAATAAACCCATCCGCTGTTAGAGTTCAGCGAGAGCTGTGTTTACATTCCCATGACTACAAGGTCCGTGCCAATGACTGCATACAAAGATGGATGAGGCCTCCCAGTTTCTTGTAGCTGTGTAGAAATGAAGCCAAAACATCCCAAAGCGATCCCTGGCAGTAGTGATCCAGAACTGGAGCCGCAGTATCGAGGTCCTGCCCAAACAGCCGCCCGACTAAATCACAGGTTCGGGCTGGCTGTCGATGATTTTAACATCAAATAATTTATTTAAACAAACTTCAAACCCTCTCCCAAACAGCTACTGCACCATCACATCTTCCTAACAACTTCAGCTTGACATGATCGTTTGTTTGCGGGATTAGCAGTTACATTAAAAAGAGCTACTGTCCAAAACTGGCACATCCACTGTTGTGGTTGTGTGGAAGTTTACACTCCAGCAAAAAGATGCACAAATATCATGTAGATTTATATAAACTAAAAAACTACTACCAATAATAATATTAGTAATAAACTACTAATGCCTAGCAAGATGGGAAAATGTTGGAGCTTTGTGGACAAAACGGATCATTTCGTTCTAAGTGTGCAAACGGTGAAAACTGAAGCCCTTTAAAAATTAGAACTATCTCATGACATCACTTTGTATCCATGCGAATAAAAGACATATGGAGCCCAAAACTGGAAAGTGCATCACCAAAAACTGTTTTTAAAACAGTGAAAAGGTGTTTCAGGTTGAACGAGCAGCACGGAGTTCCTTCGTGTGCAGTTTGGCAGGATGACCGTTGTTCATCGGAGCTCCGGCGCACGGCCTCATTCGGCTATTTATTTCAGACTCCATGTTTTACAGCCTGATTTAAGGAGCTTTTCTGCTTTTTTTCTGTAAATGTCTAGATTTTTTGATCTGGAAATCCATATGTGTTTCACTCTCTGTGGGACAACCTAGAGAGGAAACACTCTGCTGACATTACTGGCACGTAAAACCACAGCCGACGCAGCAAGAAAACATCCTGCGGGATAAATCAGCAGGACTCGTCGCGTGCGGCGGGAACACACAAGCCTGTCATGGCACATCTGCAAAGTGGTTACTTATGGATATGAAGGATGAGCCGCCATGTTCAACAAAACCACAGTCTTTTGCTTCTTCTTTTGCAATGGTATGTGTTAAACCAAGGCATCAGTTTAAGTTACAGTTACAGGAAATTTAGAATGTTGTTTTGCAAAAGCGAAATGTTGCAATCTGATGGAAAATCTTGTTTTTGATGCTTGTTTGCAGCTGATCACTGGATACATACTTTTGCAGTTATTATGGTCAAATGTAATTATAGCTATGTTAAACAGTTTTGGTCAATTTATTTTATTTTGAAACCTTTCTAAGAGTTTTCACCCTGGTGTATGAAAGCCGATTAAAAAGTCTCAGTCGGAAGGTAAGAGGAGTTGTTCCTGTAGTTTTTCAACATGGCGGCCGGCGGTCAGACAGTACACAAAGTGCAGCTCATAAAACCTGTTTAGAAGGACAATTAGCAGCACCATATGAGAGCAGAGATGCAAAAACACGTACAAAGCAAAATGAAAAAAAAAAGTGTTGATATCGTGAGAGTCTATTAACAAAATCTCATGGTCCGTTTCAAAAGAATATACTGCACAGTCGGTGTTAATCGATATATACACTCAGTTGTTGTTTTTTTGTTGTTGTTTTTTTTGTTCTCAGCTCTCTTGTTCTTCTTTCAGTTTTCTGTTCCAGTCGAATGTGATCAAAGGACTGCCACATCCTTCACGGTGTAGTGGTTACATTTCAGTAATTGGAAAAAAAGACAAAAGTGACGTGATTCATGGCTGTGCCCACTGGATTTTGAAACAATGTCTCCTTGTTAGATTCAAACGTGACCTTTTTGGGTTGTTTGTAACATGGCAGCGCTCAGAATTGAAAGAGTTCAGGTCCCTCCACATCAGCAGCACCGCTGGTGGCAGAAAATTTAAGAGTCCCAGCGTCTGAGAGCGGAGAGCGAAACGTTCAGTGCTGCAGCCACAGAAAACACTGTTGACATCAGGAACCCGGGGCGAGACGGTAAAGGCGGCGAACACTCGCAACAAAAGTTCCCTGAAAAAATAGAAACACATTCGAACACGCAGCTGTCGCGCCTCGTTCAGACCAGATCAGGCATTGCGGCGATCGCCACAGGTCTGTGCGGTGGTGTGTGAGGGTGTCGGTTCATTTGCAAATGCAGATAAACGTCTCTGTCCTCCCTCATGGCAGGGCTCCTCTGCTGCCAGCTGATTGGCCACTGCAGCGTGAGGTCATGTTGCGTTTCTCTACAAGCTGACTCTGCTTCCACTTTCTACTGCAACATTGCTACTTTTGTTTTTTTCCTGAACCCCCCGCGCTCCATGCTGCACAGCCTATACAGACTACCCGGATTAAAACGAATGACAGAATGCCTGATTTGGTCTGAATGAAGCCTTATAACACATTTGTGTTGGCTCGCTGCGGCTTCATATTGTTCGTTTATGTACACTCTATGCCAAGAGGGGGCGTGCATGGCGACTCAAGAGTCCGGGCATTTTAAAAGAGTTTTGTCGAAGGTGCAAAAACCCCCTCAAGAGGCTTGAACAATAATCTTAAGAGCTGACTGTGTGATGTTAAGATGTAAACAACTGTAAACATAATGTAACCAGGTCAGGAAATCAAATGGATTTGCTTTTCCAACAAGCCGACGCAACCAGTTATGTGAAAAGTTTAAGAGAGTGGAGGCTCATAGAGAGTTCAGTCAACGAGCAGCTGCGGCAAAAAGCAACGCAGCCATTTGTTCTTTCCCACAAACGTGTCCTTTTGTTGTCAGCCTTCCGGAAACAGCTTCGACGCGCGCGTTCTGCCTTTTAACAGCCTCGGAGGGTTCTGATGACACGACAGCTGCTCCTAAGTGCTAAGGTGCTCGTCTTCTTTCTGCTAATCCGCAGAAAGGTAGCTTGGTCGTTTATCTCCTCTCCTCTGGAATTTCAGTCTTTGTTCAAACCAAAACTCAGACACTGCAGGTTAGTTTGTCTCCAACACACCGAACAGAAATGTTTCTTCTGAGGAGTGGAGACCAGAGAGGGTTAATGGGGTGAAGGGGAGGCAGGAAGTGGTGCGTTTCCTCAGAAAATCCCTTTTGCGATCTTCAGTCCCTTCTGTTTCATGCGAGGCAGCGTAGAACTGGCCACGTTCTTGGCCCGCACCGGCCGGGCCAGGCCGCGCTTCTTCAGCACAAAGTCGTAGTTGGCAGTGGAGTTCATGGCGTAGAAAACATTGGCATTGTCGGGGATCCGAAGCTCTACAGAACAAAAAGAGAGAGAGAGAGAAAAAATAAAATAGGAAGTCAGTCGAAATGAATCAGCACAAAATAGTTTGTGTTGGAGCTCATTAACTGAAAGAATCATTTTTACAGAAAAAAAAGCAGCACTTTCTTTTCCTTGCAAAGTTGGAAGCGGTTTTTTCCAATATGTGAAGATTTTTCCCTGCTACAGCTGCAGTAAAACATCTGAAAAACCTGATGTGAAGTTCCTTTTAAACATTTGTTCAGTCACTCTTTTAACATCAGTATAAAAAAAGAAAGTTAAAAAAAAAAAAAAGGCAACAAACAAGATCAAGCCACTTTTTCAACGTTCCTGAGTGAGATCTGTGATGAGACGAGCAGTGTGCCTGTTTGAAGTTTTCACCTTTGTCCTCAGCGATTTTCTGCATCAGCTCGTAGTCCTCAGTCTTCTCCCGCTCCAGGTTGTGTTTGATCATGGCCTTCCTGATGACCGCTGGAGTCTTGTCTTGACTCGTCACCTGAATCAAGGGACAAAGGGAAAAGCCTCGTCTTTACCCGTGATCTACTGTACAGGGTTTTCATGATGACAAAGCGTTGTTGGTTGTTTTGTAATGATATATCAACATGATCACAAGACAAAAACTATTATTCTTTTCCGCTGTTTTCTAGTGTTTTCTTAAATTAGAAAATTTACGAAAAAATGGTGAAACCAAGAAGTGGTGAATCAAAATCTGATTTGTGAAATAAATTCTGATATTTTTTTCTGTAGTAGGAGTGTGTAATTTACCAAATACCAACCTCTCTGCCTAAAATAACATGAACTCTGTTCAGATAATCAAACTTGTTTGGTGTCTTTTCATGTTGCATGAATTTTTTTGTTTCAGAAACAACTATCCATGTATGGGCATGTACTACACTGCAGTTTGGGTGCTTGTATTATCTGCTAATAGTCTAGTATAGAGCTTACCTACTATTTGGATGTAATAACAGCTTGTTTTGGCAGAGCACACATCTGACCATTTCCTTATTTGGAATCAATACTCCAGTGCTATCTTTTTGGTAACAGACAGACAACACAAGGAGGGTTTCCATAACAGATTTGTGCAAAATGTAGCGATATTTACCAAATGCCGATAAAACACAACTGTGTCATGACCGCGTTTCCATCAAGAGACGTTATGGGACTTCTTATCTTGTAATAATATATAATAATAATAATAATAATATTGTAATAATAATATTCTAAAAAGCATGGCGATGGATGATCAAAAATATTTCTATTGCAGCCACCGCACCAACGATGGGTCAGGGCCAGAGAAGAAAAAGTCACGACACTCATCAAAAATCTACACTGACCAACACCTGGTGGCTCGCAGTTAAAACTAAACAAAACAAAAACTGTCATCACAAACTGAACATTATTTTCTTACATTAATCAGAGCAATAATAAAATAAATAATAAATGCAGAAGGAGCTGATTAAGGTTTGCGCGAAACGTCTCCTAGTAGCAGATGAAATTAGGCAAATAACCACCAAAGGCAAGCGGGCAAAGAGATTAAACTAAGTGAACTAACTGAACGACAGATTTTGAGCGCAGAAAGAGGTGCTCAATCAAATCAAATGGGTGCCGGTCTCAGTCTGGGAGCCCCCGGATCAAGTTCCAGCAGAATCCAAAACAATTTAAGCCCCGCTTATCTGACAAATATAAAAGAAGAGTTTCCATTGCACTATTGCAAAATAAGGCTTTTTGGGATTGTCTCAAATACCACCTAATGCAAGTGTAATACCTCTTTTTGCAATAATGTGTTTTTTCGAGACTGACATCTCTCCATTAGGCGTAGTTTCTGTTCACCTACTGAGGGTGTGATATTTGATGCTCATTTTTTTTCTCAAACAAGGAGTTTCAGGAGATGAACTGACCAGGATGCTCTTGTACATGTTGCCGTTCTCAACGTCCAGGCTGACCCTGATGATGCAGCAGTCATCGACCTGCTGGTTGTACAGCGGCAGCGACAGAGTCGAGTAGTTTGACACCGCTGACACTGAGCGTTTGTGTGAGCGGGAGGCAGACAGCGGGGTGGAGCAGGAGACGGAGGAGGAGGAGGCGCTGCTGGAGCCGGAGGCCGAGCCGGAGCTGGAGCCCGTGCCAGAGGTGTCCAGAGACGACAGAGAGGTGCACTCCCAGAACTGAGCGGGAAGACAGGAGAGGAGGTGGTGAGGATAAGACACTGCGTACAACTATTTCACATCAGCATGAGTCTTCTGAAGGTGCTTGACAGTCTGTGAAACATTGTGTATAACTTTGTCAGTGCTGCCTGTAAGTCAGCAGAAATTCTGGGCCATGAAATGTGGAGCAATTACAATGTTTACTGGCTCGAACGAAGAGATGTGAGATTGAGTGTCATTATGGGAAATGAAGAATTCCGCCTTTAGCAGTTTGACTCAGACCAGAGACTAAAAGTCTGCAGCAGAGGCTCAGAAATCCTCTGCTGACTCAAGTTCAAGAGTATTTCACTTGAAGTATTTCTTGCATGTCTCGAGGGGACCTTTTTTTTTTTTTTTTAATATGGGGGGGGACTAGTTTTTATTTTTATCTTAAAAATGTTCCAATACAATTTTTCCTTCCTAATACTGATTCCGATACCCAAACTTGCGCAATCTCATACCAGTGCATAAAAGAACAGTTCCTTATACATCTCCTTGGCTTTCCAGTAAAAAAATATTGCTGAATGCAGACATTTTGCTAGTTCTGCCGACTCTCTCCTCTCTTCTTCGTCGCTCTTATTGCATCGCGCGTCCGCGGACATCCACAGACTTGTCCGCTCGTGCGGACTAGGAGAGCAGTTTTATTCATAATAAAAACAAAGGTCTGCATCAGTCTGGCCATATGTGATATGCAGTGTGCAGATTGCAACAGAGCAGCAAATTTTGGGCTGCATGCGGACGTCCGCAGACATAGGTGATGATGTTTTTTACATCATGCATACCAGAGTGAACCTCTGCAGACACACGAACGCGGAAAGTATGAATTGGCCTTTAGCCTTCCATATGCTCTTTGTACCTTCATAGCACACTTTAAACTAGGCATCAACCCTACACATAAAATACACAATACTAATTTGACCCCTATACAGGAATTGTAAAGTACATGATTATTATTTCTAGTAGTTGTAGTATTTATATATATAAAATTCTTAAAGGCAATCCATCCAACAAATATAACTTGAAACTAAAGTTATATTAAATTTAACTTTAGTCCAAGAAGCACTCAAAAGTGTTCGTACGCATTTTTCATTGTCATTAACAAGCTGCAGTTCTGGTATGAGAAACAAGCTTGATCACGCTAGAAAGATAAAAAATTGCAAAATTAAAAAGTGTAAATTATTACCGTTGATGTTGTATCCGCTGCTGGAGCTTCTCTTCCCAAAGCAGACACGCTGAGTTTCACTGAAGGAGTCGACGTCTGGAGAGAGAGTGAAGGAAATCCAATGCATCACCACACAGCCACACAGGTGAACATGCAACACCAGCATATACAGTAACTGGCTGCTAGGACGTGAAGTCAGCAGCCACAGTGAATGACACAGATACCTGCACATGTTACCTGCAAACACACAGTCCATCACAAAATCACCAGTAAAATTTTCTGATATTGAATATAAAATTCTCTTACGTCCGTAAGGATTTGCAGTGACTTCTCTATCCCGTCTTTCTTCTTTACCTTTCTCTCATGTCCCTCCGGAGAATCGGACAGGAAGCTGGCGTTCACGTCCTCCAGGTCTGAACCACTGGAGCTGACAGAGGTGACGCTGAGGGCGTCGCCGCTGTCCCCCCCGCCCCCTTGGTACGGTCTGTAGTGCGAGTGGTCGAAGGACTTGGAATGAGAGCTTGCGGCGCTGCTGCAGCTGGCCTCCGTCAACTGCCGGCTGCGTCAGCGACAGGGGAAGGAGTTTTAACAGTCATGACACCAGAGAAACAAACATCTGACATCTGGCTGAATGCTGTGATTAGATGCGAGTTATGATACAAGTGGACACAACCTATGTGTAACAACTGGTTTTGATGCCCAGTGTCACTTACTCGCTCCAGCGTTTCATGATACCTCCGTTCTTCTTGGCTCTCAGCGTGTTGCTGGCCGACTCTGACAGAGGCTCGATCTCACACGACAGGTTGTAGCTGCAGGAACAGGAAGTCAGGACAGATCACAAAGTGAATCTGGACTCATCTGACAAGACAGGGCGACCCCTGACGTTCACAGCCATCCTGCCACTTCACAACCCAAAAATCCTGCACTGACTGTGACACGTCAGCAACAGAACACAAAACCAGCACTGCGTATTTGCTTTTATCTGTAATAAACCTGGGACTCCTTTTCTCTACATATTTCTACATATAACAAACTTGCCAAATTTTAACAAACGTAATAATATTTTTTTTTATATTCTCTAAGAATAAAACTTTTTAACCAGGGATTTATCCTTTACTGTGTGTTCGCACCGGACTCAAATCAAACAATTTACTCGCTTCATCCGCATGAATTTGAACGCTAAAGTATTTTGTGTTTACTTGTTTCATTTGCACCAACAACTCGCCTCATCTGTGCCTGAATTCACATGTGCACGAGTGCCAGAAAGATGTGAATTTTCACAAAAGGGAAGGACTTGGTTGAGCTTGACTACACTGCGAGGATTGCTGCTTTGCATCTGCTGAAGAAAGCCCAAAACATTCAGAGATCCAGACGCTGCCGTGTTTGGGTCCATCTTGTCCTCCAGAGGCACACACAGTTCAGGGAACTTCACCACCTGCTGCGTCTGAACGACAGCGGCTCCCCCGCGCTACCTCAGGCTCACCCACACCCTATTTAACGACCTGCTGCAAGGATCGGTGCCAGCATATCCCTCCAGGATACTGAATACAGGATATACAAACTTAGGGCACTTCATCCCAGGTGCAGAGTTGTTAGTTAATCAGTAAATATTCACTGCATAGTCCCATGTTGGTCCATTTTTCCAATGAATGATCCTCCACCGGTCTGTCCTTACTGTCATACGTCACCATCAGGAGGATCTCAGTGCTGATTGTCTACTGTGCAGCAAATTGGTTGCTTAAGTTCAGAGTTTTTCAACTCTTGCTAATAGGCAAATAAGGCAAAATTCACGCCATTCGTTTTATTGTACCGTGAAATTCACTTCACCTGACAAGAACTTGTTTCTAATCACGTCTTTACATGAACTATGCATGTAATTCACTCGCGCGAATAATTTTTCTCGCCCCCTGTGTGAACACAGTTTTAGCATATAATTTACATGTGGTCTCAGATCATTTGATTGGATGCTAAGTCAAAGGGACAAATGTTGTTTGGACAGGAGGAGAAAAAAGGTGCAAGTGGACAACAAGGACGACCAACCTCTCTGCCTCGCTGAGTTTCTCCACCCCCGCGAACCACTCTCTGAAGTGGCTGTCCTGAGTGAAACTGTAGTTGTTGGAGGCCAACTGGAGCAGTTTGATCTGAGCGATCACCTCAAACTCCTGCAGGCACAGAAATGATAAATGACTGGACTTGCCATCGGCTCTAAACCGAAAGAGGATCTATTTTTCATTTCAGATCATAACAGAACAAGGAATTCAATTCACCTTTCTTCTCTTCTCGAAGTTGATCAGACCACCCTGAAAAAGATTTTGTTTCAACATGAGAAAAGGAGGAAACATCAAGGAGTGTAAACAAACTAATAACAGTAAAAACACAGGGCAGGTGTCTGACCTCAGTGTAATCCTTCATGGCAGTGTCCATCATCACCAAGTCGGTCAGGAAGGTCCCCAGGTAAGGAATCGTCCCCTGCATCACTCCCTGGTCACAGAGGGACAAAGGGACTGTCAGTGGAAGTAAACATGGAGGCATAACAGCAGTTCACAAACAAAACCATGGTCATCAAGACACAATTATTCAAGTTAGAGAGGCACAGAAATACATGAGACAAGAGTCATGCTGAAGTGCCTTTTATTTGCCACTAGATGGGGCTGATGCCACAGCACTGACGCTGCTCACTGCTCAGTTACATGCAGCAGTTACGGACGGACTGTATGTGAGAGTATAACAAGATGAAGCAGAGGCACTTTGAGATGAAACATGTCTAAACTAGTTTAATGAGATTGTGTTTAGCTTGTGGACTCACCAGGTCTCTTTGCTGCTGGTGTCTCCTCTGAGCGCGCTTGGGGTTAATTTCCAATGTGGCGAACTTGGACGTGCCCTCCTGCAAAAATGACAAACAGTGCATTCATGTTAAATGCACCAAGAAAAGCACTGCACTTCACAACACGTTCCCAGAGATCCGACATTTATCATAATGCAACTTAGCAGCAGTTTTGTTAGACTTTCCCCGTGTGTCATACTTGAATCACTGGTTTTATGGTAGAAATGTAAATTCTGCAAGGTCGAACTCAATTAACAGGGTTATTTTCTCTGACTCTCAACTACACATTAGATTACACAACTGCTTCCACAGGCCAAGTAGCACCAACTATGACGAGTAAATTGATCTTTTTGTGTGAAATTCTGCCATCGTTTCGTAACTTGCATGACAAAAACAACTAAAGCACTGCTGTTTTATATAACACCCGTTTAAACATGAGCAACATGCAGCTGGCCTGGATCTGAGAGCGTTCAATTCTTCAAGGGTTACCAAACGGGGACCTCCCTTCATGCATGTTTTGCAGAAGTCATCCTGAAATACTCCAAAAAGCTTCAAGAGTGAATCCTGATGCCGTTAGATGTAACTAGAATTTTTTATTTCCTTTTAATGAACCCTAAAAAAGCATGAAAGTAGATAGAAAGCATTTGGCGAAACCTTACTTATTTGTTTCGTTTTGGTTTTGAGTGTTAAAAAAAGGAATTTCTGTTATTAGAAGGATGGACGTTAACATGAATGTAATCAGATTTTCATGCTGTTTTTCTAAACCTTTTTCTTTTTTGCTGTATTTTGCAAGCAAAACACACAACGTGCAACCAGAAAGAAACATTGAGAGAAAATCTACCTCCTGGTGTTCACAGTCACATTCCTAAAAGTGACGTAATGCTCAGAGGCCTTTGGCAGCCAGCGTAACTCGAGCCGACCGAGTCAAGTGAACGCAGCCTGGCCTGAGCAGATAGAGTGAGAGAGAGGCAACACCCTGAGATGATCTTTTACCCAGACCTACGCTGTCTCGCTGTTATCTATACCTACCAAAGATTTCCTCCTCCCTGTGACGTCAGCAGGGATTCCCTGAGAGGAAAACCAGGGTGTTCACTCACTGTTACATCAGCAAACTACTCAGGTTTAAAAATAAGAGATAACACATTATCCACTATCAGTCTCACTTTGACACACTGAAGAAATAAAGTCAACTTGTTTGAAGACTGAAAATAGTCCCCAGCAAATACGCTATTTCCCCCATTTGGTAGTTTTGGCAAATGCTTCAGTAGGCAGCAGTTTAAGTAAATTGCTAAGAACATTTTGTAAATGAAACAACATAGTGCTAACCTATTTCAAAAGATGCATTATCTTGAAGGAGAACTCGGGCCATTTTTTAACCTTTTCTCATTTTCCTGAGGGTCACCCAGTGTTGGGGGTAGCAAAAAACGCGACTAAAAATGACGCGACCAAACCAGAGTCTCATTACAGCAAGCAACGATGAGACGCTCGGCAATCAGCTAGCAACGTCTTTCCAGGCTGTAAACAGAGGTGAGTGACTCCATGCAGAAACATACAGTTTATACAGTTTCGCTA
>JAQLOL010000021.1:9063787-9096503 GCA_029783665.1 Naso thynnoides | reverse complement strand
CTAAGGTGTATTCAAACAGTTTCAAAAAGAGACCTCCAGCAATATTATCACCACTGGCAGAAGCAACATCAGTGAAAGTGTTGGTGCCACACTTTAATTTTTCTGTTGTTCCACAGAGCCCTAGCTCGTTCACACACAAAAACTTCACTACTTCACCAATACTCTTGACATAACAGCGGTTCTTTTCAATCTGCGTGCCAATGCCAATGGTTTCCCCTGTTGCCTCTCTGCATTTGTGCTCATACCAGGTGGCTGCAGCCTTTATGTGAGTCTGGCTGGATGCATGTTTACGTAAGCCCTTGTCGATGTTGCTAGCTGATTGCCGGGCGTCTCATGACGCTGGGCAATGGGCTAGCAACGTCTTTCCAGGCTGTAAATAGAGGTGAGTGACTCCATGCAGAAACATACAGTTTACACAGTTTTGCTACACTATATGAGTGCAGTGTGCACGGTGTTGTCTCGTAAGGACCAGACTAATGTACCACTAACTTGAGTTTATTTATACGTGGGAGTAGCAGCACACAAACTCCAAGTAAAAGTGCGAATACTCATCTAAAGACAAACCGGTAGAAATATACTTTTCCTCAAATCCTTAACTTAGCCTTGGTCAAAGTATAAAGTATATTTATACGTGTCTCAGATGAACTTAACATGATGGCATTATTACCTTTTTCTGTCATTGCTGTGTGATTTTTGTGGACCAAATATTTATTCTATTTGATTAAATTTGCTTTTAGTTTTATTTTCAATAAAAATCATAATGCAACACTCTGAGAGAATCGGTGTCTAATTGTGTATGTTTTTTTCTCAGCAGACAAGCATTTCATATCTGCACTCCTCAGGCATGAAGTGGGTTTGTTCCTGGAAAATGCAGATGCCAACTGCGCTGCTTCACAGTTTTCAGTTTTTGGACTCCTATACAATTATTAGCGTATACTTGTTATTATTCTCTGCTCTTATGCATGAATGGGAGTACAGTACTGCCTGTTAACTTGCTCAGGCAACTTGAGCACAGACCCCCCCCTATTTTCTTTGCACTAGTCAGTCCTGCTCCTCCTTGACTCCTTTCTCATCATTGTTTGATAACAGACTCTGCTCATTCCTGTTTTTGGCGCTTACAGGTTAATTATTCATGGTATATCAACGCTCTAAATGTTTGTCCCTCGGTGAAATTTCAGATATGCATCATCTGATTAAAATATGTAAGATACCCGCGATCCTGCGCCAGATTTTAGTCCCTGTATGTATATTATTACTGAGAGTTAGGGCTCAGAGAATGAGCGAGAATTCTGTCAACTGTGGAAACTGGGCATCTGTGTGTGTGTGTGTGTGTGTGTGTGTGTGTGTGTGTAAGTGTGCGAATGTCCAAGACTGCTTAATATTGCTAGTTAAAAACTAGTGATTTTTCATCATTCTGAGTGTCTGTGATGTCTTTTTGAGAAACTTTCACTTGTAATGACAGCAACAGTTTATTATAATGTTATGGAACATGTAGATTGGTGATCTCTTTCCCTGTTCAGTCAGGATGTTGACACGTCTCTGCATGATGATTACAGCAATCTGTCAGCTGTGCAGAGCCCACCCTGGACATGATGAGTAACATAGAGATACTGTGATCCAAGAACACGGCACATACAGGATGTTTCTGTGGATGGGCCTGTGCATCTGGTGTGTGACAGCAATGAGGAAGTCCACACATTGAACGGGTTACCAAAACACACATCCTGCTGCCTCACACAAACGTTATATAACTCAAACAGGCTGATGAATTTACTTCTCCAAATAATAAGGCCTGATCGCAACACTTTCTACGTTTTTTTCCCCTCTGTCTCTGTGTTAATATGTCTTTTCTGAAGCTTTTTCTGTTTACCTTTTATCCTTGTATATGTAATTTTATATAATAATAGCAATATATTGTCTAGAGTGATACTGTAAATGACATTATTTGGAAATTCAAATGGAAAATTGATAAAGATGACTAGAAAAACTAATGCACAGCTTCAAAAACTCATGGACAGGTACGTAGGAGGAAAAGTCCATGTGGGTGAGTGAAAAAAAAACCCACACGCTGTCCTGTACGTGGAAAAACTTAAAACGTTTCAGTCCCTTCAACAGGTGAAACTGTGTGTGCAGGAGTTTTCTTCACTCTCACTGTTACAATATAAAAGAACCAGTAGGGAATTTGCACTGGTTGATACTGAAAAACTAAAAAAAAATGATCTTTTTGTTTTTTTAGTTCATTAAGTTATTGTTTTTTTGGTCCATAATTGCCACAAAATTATGGGAAAAGGTAATGCCTTCAAACTGCTTTCTTTTTAAGCCAGCATTTTAAAAAATTTACTGTGGTGTGTGGCTAAAGAGAACACTATGACCCAATCCCATTTCTCATTTTTACCACTACTCCTTTTCCCTTGTGTGTTGAAATCTACCCGCAAGAAATGGGACACCTCTTCAAGAACATGATACATCATCAGCAGTTTCTGCTGGCTTTCACAGTGAGCAGACACGACATGTTTTGCTGGAGATGTACAGCACGACTTAATACACCTCCAGATGATACTATGAGCGCAGACACGATGTTGCTGAATTCTCCAACGTGTGTGGGACCTCCACAATGATACAGTGCAGCACTTTTATATCAGCCACAGAGAGAAAGTACTTGATTTATGAGTTTCTCTTTGCCTTAACATTCTTAAAAGTAGTGTGTGAGTGGAACAGGTTTTTATTATCTACATTTTTAAAAGGAGAAATGCAAGAACGTAGGTGCTGCTTGATGGGGTTTGGACCAAGGTTACAATATCTTAGTTTTAGTTTATTATAATAACCCTGGCTTGGACACATCTCATCTATGTTTGCTGTTGAGAAGCTGTCACCCACCTTCACCAGCAGCTCCCGGCTCAGGGAGTAGTTGTTGTCATCTGAGAAGATCTCGGACAGCTCGCGGAAGGTGCGGAAACTCTCCCTGCAAACAGACACAGAGGTCAGCACGCAAACAACAAACAAAGACCTCTGACAGCCAGGCTGCCTTCAACAATATTTAATCCATGGACCAATGCGAGAACAAATTTATAGATCCCATCCCACTGCAAACCCACCGTGACACTTCCTCCCAGGTCCTTTTCAGGCGGTGGATGGAATTACACTGCAGGGCGGAGAGGATGGCTCGCAACGAGGAGAAGTTCTTTAGGATCCGACACTCCTGAACGCAACACACATTCATCCAGTCAGGAACAGACACAAAAAACTGTGCTAGAATTCAAGATGCTATAGAGGCCATTTTCTAATTTGGATAAGCCAACAACAGTTCAAACATTCAAAGAACTAAAATATAGTTTCTAAGGGTGCACTCACATTTGGCCCTGTTGTCCTGTACTGTGCTGCAGCACGAATGTCCGCCCTCCCCTCTCCCCTGCTGGCTCACACTCACATTGCTCCAGTCTAACTGAGCCTGAGCACGCTTGACCTACCTGATCTACAGAGCACGGCCTGTATTTTACCCGCATGTTTTTCTCTTTTAATAACGTTTTTAAATTGTTCTCTGGTTCCTGCGATCTACAAGACAGTCGTAGATTTTTCCACTGCTCTTTATGCGGACATTGTCTGCTGTTGTCTGCCTGAATTTAAGGTGAATCCTCCACAAACAGTCATAATGATGTCGGCGCTTGTGCTTGTGGGCTGACAAAGCGTGCCGTGCTTGAGTACGGAACAGAGCGCTCACACTAGTCAAACAAACTGGACTTTAGGGGTCAAACGTGTTCAGGCACTGTATGGATTGCCCAGTATGTGCACCCTAAGAAACCAGATGGCAGTTGCTCACCCGTGCCACGTCTATCCACCTCTCCAGCAGCCTGGCTCTCTGGTTGGGCTTCAGCGTTGGGTTGCTCAGGCAGGTGGTGATGACACAGTTGGTGACAGAGTTGAACTGGGCCACAGTGGCTCTGATGGTGGGAGCCAGGTGCTCCTTCCCCTTCTTATCCCGCTGAGACCAGATCCCCCCCAGGCAGTGGTAGGGCACCACCTTCTTAAACAGATCCTGGACAGACAGAGAAAAGCAGAGATGTGGAATATAAATCAAACAGTATGGACAGATTATGTCTTTAAGAACAAAACCTGGAATATTGCATGTGCTGAGTGACACAGACTTTATGACTACACTGTGTCAAGCTGTGGCTGCTTTAAAGGGTCGTTCCACACAAAAAGGTCACTTACTTAGACATTAGGAGCACTGATCAGCGTGTGACAAAGACAGTTTGAGATGAAACTATAAAACTGAGATGTCGAACAGGCTCTGGAAGGGATTTCAAGGATGTGGGGTATTGGCAGGCACAGAGGGCCTCACGAAAAGCTGTTGTTACTTTATTGAAGACAAATGATCTGGGGATTTTGGAGCCTGGTCCATACCCGAAGTAAATATATCTTTAAATCTTTGCCAAACTCCAGAGAAGAGTGAGAGTGAAGCTGAACAGAGGGTGAAAGACTGCATTCGTTCCTGAAGAAAAGGGAAACGTGCTCACCGCATCCATGAGTGTGAACTGCTCTGCCACCATGATGGGGTCAAACGACAGGAAACTAAAGGCAGGAAGCTCGTCCTCGAAGCCGCTCTCTTCCTGCGTGGCAAAAGGGCAGCCGATGTGTTCCCCTAAAGAGATAAACAAGAAATCTTTTTTTATAACACAGCCTCAACTTGAGCTCAACCTAAACACAGCCCCTGCACTTCTCGTCCTTTCTTTGACCATTTGGGCATTTATTATTTTTGTCCCCACAGGATTTCAAATTTTCCCTGAAAGCTCAAGCTTGTGTGCGCAGATAGCGACTGTGAACTTTTCTTTACATCACTTGTACAACCAAACACTGTGTCTCCAGCAGACATGTGAAGTTTTTCGTGGTGGAAAATTTTTTGAATTTGCCAAATTAAAGAACAACTGTATGACTTCAATCAAAATCTGCCTCTACTAGGTTCATCCTAACCACACTGAAAGTTAAAACTGGGACCCTCATATTCTGAGGTCCCTGTCCTCTTGTCCCTCTGCTGTCCTGCCTTCATACCATCAGTATCAGGCTCACACTGCTGTCGACGGTGGAAGTGGGCCAGCAGGTTCCGAGCACGGCGCTCCAGGTCCGAGCCGAGGAAGTGGCGGTGAAGGTAGGACAGAAGCTGGTGCAGGCAGTCATAGTTGGGAGGACTCCAGAAGTCCTCAGAGTACTGGTCCAGCCACGCACCCAAGATGGACGAAACAGTACTGCAACACACAAAAATTTGGTTTCTGAGTGACACAATTAAGCCAATTTTAGTGTTACAGCCACTGCAAACTGATGGACTTAACATATATCCATTTAAGTGGCCACAGCTGTTTAACCTTTCAGGTGGCAGGGGGCGGGGTTAGAGGGAGGGCCAAGTGCACTCTGGTCCAGTCAATAACAGGGCTGACACATAACCCACCTAACACTTTCAGTATGTGCCTGACTCACAAATCTGCTTAGTGTTTCCAGCACAGGAAGTTACCTGTAACACTTGTTTTCACAAAATGACGCTACAACTGCGAAAGTGACAGCGAAGAACTATTAGTGCTGAGGTGGATGACATGAAAGCTGCTCCCAGAATTCAAGAGTTTTACATGTTTATATTTCATGAGTTAGTCATTGTCACTGCTGTGGCATCCGAAGCAACATGCACTGCTATTTGACGAGCTGGAGAGGTCAGGCTTAAGCTGCAGTTGGTAACTTCTGCTAACTAGCTAGCAGGCAAACGTTAACTATAATATGAAACATGTTGGGAAGCAACTCAGCTGCAGCCTCCTCCCTGTTTTTGCTCTGGCTCCAGTTTTATTTCGTTTGTTGCTGCTCCCTCTTCTAAGTCCAGTGTGAACTGAGATGAAACGGTTGCAAAGTTGCAGTGGAGTGAACTGGTCCGTCTCAGCTCGAGCTCAAGCTGACTTATGGTAACGCTTGCAGACACTGTTGTCAGCAGAGGCGAGTCAGAGCGTAAGGCACGAACAGTTAATAAGTTCGTACCGACATCACCTGTTGCTAAGAAGCTCAGCGTAGACCAGCTGATCAAGACAGCAAGTACATACAGCATCACTGATCAGGCAACTAGAGCAGGAGCAATAGGATTTTTACCAACCCTGAATACAGAGGCATGATGGGAAAACACAAAGATCCTGCGATACTGTCAGACCATGTTACACACTAATAGCTGTCCACGGTATTATGGCATATTTTCCAAATAGAACACAAAAAAGTTATCAATGTTTATCACAAAGTTACCAGCTGCAGCTTTAATTGGCATGATGAAGGCATTCATGCAGCACTTTAACATACAGACACGAGACTAACCGCTGGGCTGAATGTGTAATGTACGTGGGGACCGTGTGAATAAAGTGCGCTAGGTTTCTAAAACTTCTACCTTAGGCCATGAACTTATCAATCATGTATTAAAGACATGAAAGAATCATTTTTTGAAGAGCGCGCTGGCCTGAAGGTTGGATGACCTATGTCAGTTTCAACAGGCAATGCTAATAATGTCAATGATTTGTTTTAGTGAAACTGATGTTACAAAAGGGCAGCAAAAGCTGAAGTGTCTGTGCTGTGATTTATTACATTTCTATCAGCCCATGCACTGTTTTATCAAACTACAGCAGAAAATCTGAAAGATGTCTAGCAGAAAAAAACCTCCATACAACTTCAAACCACGCTGATATCCCTTTAACCCGAGGACGAGTGGGACGAGTGGGACGAGGCTCAGCGCTGTGAATGTACTCGGTGATTAATGTTGGCAGCTCGACACTGAAGGTCACAGCAGACTCACTTTCTCAGCTCCGTGCAGTCGTCCTGGGAGACTCTGTGTGCTGTGGTAGCAGGGATGTTTTGGAGCCTGGCATACCTTGAAACAAAAGAAATTCAGTCGTTAAACCAAGTTATTAAAAAACAGTTAAATTCTGATTTTAAAAAAAACTCATAAGGTTAATTTTGATGTCATTCATTCAATTTGAAAATCAGAAAGCCTGCTTTCACTCATCTTCGATGAAACTTTCTGCAAATTTTAGATATCTCGCTTAAGAATGGTGCATGTAGTTTTCTTCTTATGTGTCATGCATGACAGAATTAATTTCATGAACTAGCATACTGTAAGCATTTTTCAGTCAAACAACAACAACAATGAGCGTGTATCGGACTTCAATGGCTCAAACATGGATGTTGCTACAAAGAAGCTACAAATTTTTTAAACCAGGATGCTTCACACACGTCTTCAATCCTGCAGCACAGCAGATCTAAACATTCAGCGCTGTGTGTTAAATTGTGTTGAAAATGAGCAGAAAAATGTTTTTGCGGAACATTATCGCGTCACAATGAAGTTCATCTCTGATCTTTTGGATATCATATCTTGTTGCTTCATCGTGTTATCCTATCTGACATTTAAGTCGAACTTTGTCAGAATTAGCACATGAATACTTGAGTTCAGGCCAAAAACGTGTCTTGTGAGGTTACAGTGACCTTTGAACCCTAAATTCTTTGGTTTATCTTTCAGTCCAAGTGAACATTTGTGACAAATTTGAGGAGATTCTTTCGAGGCGCTCCTGACATCTTGCGTTCAAACATAATGCCTCCGGCGATGGCGGTCACCAGCGTGGAAGCATTATGAAAATAAGTTGTGCACACAGCCGTGTCATCTGCCATCACTGTACCTGTTGAGCAGGAGATCCAGCACCTGCTTGGTAGTAGCGAAGGAGCGGTAGGTGCAGAGAAAGATGGTGACGTAGGTGGAGTCTTTGCCCCTGAACGCCGACACCATGTACTCAACAAGCCTCTCCAGCGTGCCGGCCTTGATGGTCCGCACCTTGCAGGTTTCGTAGAGGCTCAGGGCCGAGTCAGTCTCCACGCCCAGCCATCGCTGCCCCTTACTGGCTGACTGGTGAAGCTGCACCTTCCTCAGCGTGATGGTGAAGATGGCATCCTCCTCGGCCTCCTCGCCGATCTCCTGCGTCGAGCTCTGCAAGACAGAGGACTGAAAATTAAGACATTTGACTCCAGCTTATCTCGGTTGATGGCTTTTTTGCTGTTGTAAACTTAAATTATGCTACAAGTCATGTTGAACATTTCTTGTTGGAACAGGCTCTTCAAATATCTGCAGAGCAGATTACAGGGAGAGAAGAGATGTCACCATTACCATGTGGAACGTCGAGTTAAAAATGTCCGACATCTCATTTTGGGACGTAACCCTTTAATTAAGACCATCTGTGTGGCCCCGTTCTCTTCTTTTTGGCCTGTCCCTCTGTGAGTCATACTTTGTGAATCATGTGCGTGGCCGTGCACAAACAAACAATAGCTTGTTACTAAACAGAGCTTACTGGATAACTGGCACAACAATACAAGCATCAGCCTGTATACACCAAACAAGGAATTAACACAAGCCGCTTGTTGCCTCAATGAGAGCTCTGTAGGCTGTTGCATGATGTTCTTTCCTGAACATGAAAATTATCAAATGCAGTAAACCACAAAAGAATAAAGATGGAGACACTTTCATCCATCATCCCATTTGTTAATAACAGTACTGCATGTGACCCACATCGGCACTGCTGAACTCTCCCCAACAGAAACTAATCAATGGACGGCAACACTTAACGCCACCTGCACAAAGCCAGTTTATGAGCAGAATAAGCTGAATCACTCCTGACGGCTTTAAGAGTAAAATCTGGATCTTTCTTGATCATTTAATTCAAAAGACAGACTTTTGACATTTAGTCCATTAATCCATCAGCTAATCGTGTTGAAAATGTAACACTGGACCCTGAGAAGCTGAGTTGGCAATTTGTCATTGTTTTCTGACATTTTAGTTTTTAAGCAATTCATTAAAAAAGTGGGACTCAAAGGTTTTAAGTGTACATCTGTGTACAACAGTTCAAAGTGTGTGCAAGAGACAATAACTCATTTGGAACTGAAGTAATTGGTTAATTGATTGTTAATAAATCGTCAGTAAGTTTGTAAATTGCTATTCATTTGATTTGTCATACTTTAAGCAAAAATGTCGAGCATTTGCTAGTTCTGGCTTCTCAGTTGTGGAGATCGGCTGCTTTTCTTGGTCCTACAATACAAGAAAGTGAATATGTGTTGGTTTTTCAGATTTTAGGGTACTGTGATAATGTTTCACTATCTTGAAAAATTGGGGTAACAAGTAAATTTTCTGCAAGTGTTTCACAGTTGCGTTACATTTTATATGTTAAGTGTAGGGCTGCACAATGAATTGAAATTTGATAGAATTTGCAATATGGCCTACCTGAGTCTGGTGATACAATATGTATCACGATACAGGGTTAACGATACGATATAATGCGATAAAATGTGATACCGTAAGCAAGGCGATATATATTATGATTTTTCTTAAGTGAATTTAATTTTAGGAAAACTCATAGTTCAGCATACTGAACACACCAAGCTGTTATATGCCCAAAATCTGCATAAATACAGATTATTTTACGAAATCAGTGCAGTGGGATCTGCATTTGTATTTCACAGTAAAAGAAATAACCTGTGAGGATGAATTGATCCTGGTTTAAAGGTTCACTTTCTGTTGCAATATATATGCAAGGTTTAATTTCTCAAGTAGTTATTAAGAAAATACAAAGTCCCTGCAACATTTAATAACTACTGTTGTGCAGTCTGAATGAAGAAATTAACGTTTGCTCATATCAGTAAAAAAGGTGCTTCCAGTATTCTTGAGCTTAACATTAGGAAAATAAAGTTCTGTAGATTTCTCATGGAAGAAAATGCACGGTATGCAGTCCCTGCACCATCCAACATCATAACACTATTTCCTGTGCAATCTCAACAAAGGAATCAACAACCATTAGGCCTACCTACTGCTGTTTATAAAATGGGAGGGAGGTGCAATTATGTTAAGGGGAAAAATGTTTGTGTCAAAATACCATTTTTATTCAAATATTGTGGCACTAGGTTGTTCTGGCCTGCACATCATATTCTACAGACATAAGAGATAAGAGATGGTACAGATCCCTGCAGAAATCAAAATATACAACCATTTTAAGATGCAATTCCATGGAAATGAGAATGATGATGTAAAATCATCATTCCCCCTATGAACGACTCATATCACAATTTAAATGTCAGTCTAAATAATCACAGTTAGATACTTGTTCAAAATCCTGCAGCCCTATCAAGCAGTCAACACAAATAAATAACAGATATCATAAAAAACATATTGTTTACTGAAGCCCTGATATGATCATATTATGTTATTTTAAATTCGGAGCTGCACTCTTAACCGAACATATCTGTAGTAAAAGTAAACGTCCTCTTATTTGCCTTTTTTTCCTTGGAAATGTTTCCAACTGCTTTGTCTGTGAAAAGAATGAGATGTGAGCAAGTTCCATTCACTGAAGGAGCCCATGGGGTACCATAAAGCCTGGGAAAAAGCTAGTAAGTCCATAATGAGTTTAGAACTTTGTAACACTGATATTGTGTTTTAAGTTCTTCTAAAGTCTTGTGTGTGCGTCATACCATTGAAATAGTTCATCACACACAGGATTACGTGAAATGTGATAATGTAAAAAATACAGCTCGAGTGTGTGGAGACAATGTACTGCCGCACACAAGATACTGTGCACATTCATAAACAAAAGACAGTTTAATTTACATAAAAACTGTATCCACACAAACATGCAACATGAAAGAAAAATATGTGACACATTTTTCTTTTGATGAACAAAATAGGTGTTTGTCTGATGTGATGCATAACAGTGTTATTGCTTTAAACATGAAAATGAGTATGCGTCTCATGTAATGATATATAGGCTAGATATTGGCAAAACATTTTTATGTCAGTGGTAGCAGCGTTAACTTAAAGCATAAAAAGGGACTGAAGGTTTTGAAAAATTTCTGGTTTTTGAGAGCGAAAACAAATGATCAAGGACGCTGCACTGAGGACTGAATAAACACTGAGAGCAGAAATAATCAGAGATCTGGGGACATGAGGCCGAAACCTGCCACAGCGTGGACTGAGAGGAGGTCAAAGTCATTGATACCATCATATTGATTTTACTGGCCTTGGTCTGTACCATGATTTTGTTTGTGGTAACTAGTATTACCATGGAAGCATGACAAGACCAAAAAAAAGATTAACTTTCAAACAACTGTAAATGGTCTTGTGTGCTCGTCGTGACTTGTCGATGTACCGCGTTATGTTATTTTTAGAATCAGATTGGTATTGTACGGTTTTTTCTCTTCTTCTCATTTTTCTTTTCCTGTTTACTGGTTTGCATGCAACCTGCTGTTCACTTCTGGTATGAATTTGATTCTAAAATAACATTATGTGTTAATCTGAGTCAAAAAATAACATAACCTGGTTCATAAACAAGTCACAGCAAGCACACAGGACAGTTTCCAGCTGAAAGTTTATCTGATGACTTTAGGCAGAGGCAGGCTAGCACTTACCGCTGACTACCAGTGTTTGAGCTAAGCTAATTAGCATTGGGCAAGCTCTGCCCATCTCTTCCTTATTGCTGCATGAGCACGACTCCATGTATGCCTTTAAGATAAGGTATAATCATCAAAAATAAAAAGTACTTCTTATATTTCCAATAAAGAGAGCTTCTTGGTAATGTTACCACTATCAAACCAAACACAAACAGCTAATACTCTCTCGGACTGAGGCCGCCTGCAATCACTGAATAATTACAAAATCTCAATTCAGGTTTAAGCAAACATATTTTGCATAATTCAGCAGTACAACCTAATGTGACACCAACCAGTTTTTCACACAACAGCATGATCTTCACAGTCAACAGCTTGTATCACTGTTGAAAGATAAACCCTGACAGTCTGTGCGCTGAGGCTGTTGAACACATCCAAACACATCTAACCTAAATAGCAGCGCTACAGTGGCGTGAATCACTGAAGCCGAGGCCTCAACGGAGGACTGGCATGTAATCTGGCATACCACAGACATCCGTCACAGCCTCTTGTATTGCATCCTGGGAGTATTAGTCATCAGAGTCTGTTTCCAAAGCTCAGTGTGCCTCCTTGCTTCACTGCCTGCTTTTTTTGGTCAGGACGTGTTTGGTTACATCTCAGTCAATGCCAAGTCCCTCTGCTGTGTCTTTGTTACCATGGAGACAGGCTTAAATCACAATAACTGAAAACCAGTGTCAAGAGAGAACCAGTATCTTCAAGCACTACTACCATTTTTCTACATTTAATGTTTTAGACATGATATATAAAAAAGCAAAAGGTATCAATTTAAACCTACCAGAATTGACACAAAGAATGTCACAAAGTTTATGACCTATCAGATTTTAATTAAAAGGAAAGTACAAAATAAGCAGAGCAAGAACATAACAGAACAAGGACAAAGTCACCAAAATGACATAAAATGGTACAAAAAACAAAATAACAGGGAACAGAAAAACACAAATTCAGGACACATTCATTCATCCTCGAATAAGCAGAACTCTTTCCGCCAACGTGCCACGTTTTATTCCCCAATTTGTTTGACTAACTTGTCAAGGTGGCATCTGAGGGTGTGTCTGGTATTCTTTATGTAGCCTGTAATTCATCCAGTAGCTGGAAAATATGAGCAAGAGAAAGTTAAACTAGAAACTAAATTTCTTGAGAATTCAGTGGATTAAGTTTCATCTAAAACACACGGACTCTTTGGAGAATAAAGTAAATTTCAGTTAAAAGTTGGATGCACAAAAGTCATCCGTGGATGGTAGAAAACTAATTGACTAACCAAGAATACTACTGTTGAATTATATGTTAACGAAAATACTTGCTGACTGCAGCCCTGCATTAGTCAGGAAACCGACCAAACTCAGGCGTCAGCTCATAACACGACGGAGACATGCGAAGATTAGCATCCGTCCTCCAACAAGAGAGTAGGATCATCTTCTCAACAACTACCTACAAAGACAGACCTCAGAACAGAAGAAGGATGACACTGTTCCATGTGCTTGAAAAGCAACATTACATGTCAAGAAACAAGAAAACAAAATGGAATCAAGTGAAATGAAGGGACAGAAACAGGATGCCGGTGAGTCATGTGACTCCTGATTTCACAAAACTAAAGAAGAAACACAAACTTTTCTACTACAATCATAAAGATGAAGACCTGAACTTCAGTACCACTAGCGGAGATCCTAACAGTGTGTGTTACAGAAGCGGGCTGTGTGTGACAGATAAATGGGGGCGGAGAGGACCAACCCCTGGACTGTTGTAAATCCTGTACAGTATAATGGCTGAGGCCCAGCTGCCGCTGAGGGCCTTGACATCAGGAGAGGTGCTTATCAGCCAAACCACAGAGGCCACGCTGCTATCACTTCAAGCTCTGAAAAATGCAGCGCTCAAGGGCAGCACCTCGCTCCATCCGCCCAGTCAATTCACCACTATAATGCTCCTATTCATCCCTGTTCCAGGGAGGACGAGTGTTGCCATGAGAACCACAACTCGCATACTAAGTTAAACAAAATACAAAACACGATCAATACTTTAAAAGAAGGGTTCAGTATCTCTTTAAAAGGGCTGAAACACTGAAATGAAGACGCACGGAGGCTGAGATTAGCTGAGTGAAAATATCCAATGTCAAAGTTTCAGCGAGCAGAAACGAGATATATAGTAACTAGGGACAAGCATAATAATTGATAATCCATGATTAAGTGTTAAGAATTTTGTCGATCATTTGAATTTTTTATCAATCAAACGTAAGCATAAAATAGGGGTTGTGATTTGTGGTGTTGAGTCTCGAAGCAATGCAGTGAATTTCACTGTGTGGCAGCACTGAGACATCTTACCAACAGGGGGCGATACTTCACTAGTTTAAGGACACAGAAAGCGGACATACTTTGCCTACGAGCTGCTGTAGATATGAAACGTAAAAACGAGGAGATCAAGGCAAAGTTTGGTGCGGGACCATTTCAAACTAAATAAATGATGAAGTTTGTTGTAAATACTGTAAAGCCGTGTGTAAAGGCGGATTCCAGTCGTCAATGGAAGTCGTTTTCCGAGTAGAATTCCGAGTTGCGAACCAGAAGTTACAAAAGGACAGCCACCTTGAAGTCGGAATTCCTACTTGTATACTGGGGCAAACCCAGAGGACACCGAGTTCAGGGTCAGAATTCCAGCTTCAAGGGCGCGGTTCTTCCGGTTTGCAACTCCGAATTTACGACTTCTGATGAGAACTGGAACGCACAATAAGTACAACTTGGCAAAGACCCCAATGATGTATCACTTGAACAACGTACATCTGACCCGCGTTAATGTCAATGCATCCTCCTGTCAACCTACCATCATCTCAGTCTTAGCACAGAGGAGCCACGATGCACATCAGTAAATAAGATTTTTTGATTAAGTCATTATCGTTTGATATGTTTTTTTGGGATTTGTCTCTTAAAAAGGCTCAGTTGTGTTACAGAGCTTCGCAGCGTTGGCACATTGACATGTTGGAGCCTCAGGCTTGGCTGCTTTTACATTACATGTGCCACTTATCCCTTTTGTTTAAGTTAAACAGTTGAACTTTAACTGTTATTGGACAACACGTTCTTCTTGGAATAAAGAATTTCCCGATGATCTATCAAGAAAATATCTTGTCAATCCCTAAAAGTAACGACCAGCAGTTGCCCTGTTATCCATCAACACAAAGTTGGAAAGCAGGGGAGTGTGTTTCTACCCTGGAATCTCACATTTCACAAGAGACAGCCTCAACATGAAAAGGCTTCTTTTATAATAGTTGCTCACACACAATTTTCACCTACAGCTGGTGATGAGGGACTCTTCTCTCAGTCTCTCTACATGTTTGTATGGACCGCCCCTCAATTTGCAAGATGAAATCTCTCTGAGTACTTTGCTCAAAGCTGCTAAAAAATACGAAAAGCACTTTGCAATTCAAACAAGGTTCCAGTCCTTCGGCAAACAGCAACATCTGAGCAAGCGGTCTTGAACTGGATCCCAGAGAATTTTAACTTCCTGACAAAGTCGCTGAGAAAAAGTATGAATAAGAGAGAATTTCCTCTGAAATTAGGACAGGAAGCTCTCTCACTCTTGTCTGTTTTTAAAAGTAGGTTTGTCTCTCATTCACTCAGCCAGACTCCGATTTGACTCAGTGCTGAGTCAACCAAATTGACATCATCCTGATTACAAACAGATTGGAGGCGGCTACTAAACAAAGACAGTAACCTGTAACGACAAAAAGGATATTCAGGCAAAAAAAAAAAAAAATCTTGACTAGAAGAGAAATATGGTTTAAAAATAATCCAGTATTTGCATTTCATAATGCTTGCAGAAGAACGCTGCTTCATTAGACTCCACCTTTATGTAATTCTTTTGTGATCTCATCATTTCTGAAATTTATCTCAGTAATTTACTTGGCTTAAAGAATCCTCAGCCAAATGTTACTCCCACGCTAACAACCAACCAGTGACCTGGAAAATTACATCCTGGACAAAAACACTAAAACTTAAATACAAAGCCACAGATGACTTTGATTTCTTAAATCCTACTTAGCCTTGGTCTTAATGGGCTAAGCATCAAAACATAAAACATAACGCATCACAGATTTTGTTTTTCTTTAATGGCTGCTCTCCAACAGAGACTGATCTAAAACTTGCTGCCACATGTTCTGTCTGCACAGATCAACAGTAAACAGTGAAACTGGGTCAGAAAGTATTTACAGTAAAATATATAAACGTTTGTTTTATCCAGATGGGTGGTGGTTTTAACGTGACAACAGAAAAACACTGACAAGTAAATAATTTATACCAAAAAATGCATTGTTATTATCTAAACATCCAGAATGTACAGTTACATGCAGTCAGCAAGGTCCATCTGTTACACCAGGCAGCATAAAGAAACATGGACTGAATATTTATGTTACATGCAAGCTAGAAGTTAAACTTGTCTTATTTACCTCTGATATTAATACTCTGTTACAGGGATATTAAGGATTTTTTTACATAGGGCCTCATTTTTGATTTTTGAAGTCAATAGCACCAGTATCAACCCAACACTACCAAACTTTGATTAAACACTGCACAGTGCACCAAAAGGAAGTCTAACATAACAACAGTCTTTTGAGGCAAATTTGTGCCAGTAAAATAATTTTAGAAGTCAAACTGCGGCTGAATTTCTTTAATTTGTGGCTCTGTTTAAGATTAGTAGCAACAGGAAGTAAACAGTTCAGCAGCTTCCTGTTGCTATTAATGCTAACCAGAGCCACAAATTTAAAAAATTTCTCCGTAGTTTGACGACTAAAAAAATAGTCTACGAAGTCTTTTAACTGCAATACACTGTTGTCATATTCAACTTGCTTTAGGTGCACTGTGGAGTTTTTAAAGGAAGTTTGGTAGTGGCAGCTGGTGGCTCGCTACCGGTGCTAATGACTTGCGCTAACATTAGCACTCACGAAACATCAAGCTGTCCACACCCTGTAATGCATCACATAAGCTGAAAATGGTCTCTAACAATGGGAATAAGACTGGGTGGGTCGGAAATGAGGCCCTATGAAAAATTACGGAATATCCCTTTAAGTGTCTCCTGACTCCTTGTGTGAGTTTGAAACTGCAGCAGGTCCTACAGAAATGTTTGGCATCCACAGTCAGCCTCCTCCACACTCACTCCGACACGAATCAGATCTACACTCACCTACACCATCCCGACCATGAATGTACATGTGGGCTGCAGGAATGTGAGGGGAAGAAAAGTGTCAGCCACGAGTGATGGCAGAGAAAAGGAAATGAGCTTCCAGAAAGAGGAAAAGGGAAAATCAAGTCACATGAGCCTATGAACATTAAATGTTCTACTTTTGGATGAATGGATTCACTGTTTTTCTTTCAAAAGTCACTTAAATGAATTAACTGTCATTCAGATGAACGGAAACAGCCCATCTAACATGATCCTCATTTCTCCTTTACCTCGCTTACTTATCAACTGTCTTAAACTGCAGAGATCTCTCTTTCTCCGCACTTTTAAAGAAAAAGTCTTACATGACTTCAATCTACATATTGAAGCTCAGGGAATAAAGTTACATACCTTTTATCCCTGACTTTCTCTTGCACTAAATAACATAACTAACATAAGATTCTGATTCAACCACCATCAACTAACCCTGGTAAAAAAAAAATCATCAGTACTTGCTTTAATAACTATAACAAACTTGGAGATGTTTAAGACTACTAAACATCTCAAGGCATAAAACACTTAGAAACCAACAGTGGTTGAAATGATCTCAGGCTGAATTCAGACCGCAGTCATTTCTAAATCACAGCTGGCACTAATTTTCATCTCAGAGGGGAAATACTTTTCTGTCACTGGCCTGCAAATGAACCGATGTGCGTGTATGCTCAGTGTTGCGCAGCTACAACTGAATTCCTCACAAAGCCCATCAGAGATAAAAAATAAGGACCTTTCCAAAGACATACAGAGACACATTCATGTTCTTTTGCATGCAGCGCTTTTGCTGAAGACATATCACAGCACTCAGTTTGAGAAACAATAGCTCACTTCAGGGTTTCCCAAATCCGTCGTACAGTCGACAGCCTTATATGACACCTGCTGCATTATCACAGGATGCACTAAAACAACGCCTATCCTGAGCCTCTATGCTTAGCCGGCGTTGCCCCATCATCGCCCAAGACGAACATCGAACACAGGAGATTGACAAGCGTCCCTAAGCGGGGCTGAGATCAAGAACCAACTTCTTGGAAACAGCCAAATGACCAAACACGGAGCGAGGCCCAACATCTGGAGAGATGCATGAAACAAATATGACAGCTGAGCTCCTGTATGGCTGGACAGAGGACTCACACCCACTGGATGCCTCGTTAGTGGCCACGACCTTGTGTGGACAACCTGAAGGACTGTGAACAGACTGTGTGTGGAACAGGAGAGAAGCGAAAAACACTGACGAAAGCCTGGAATCCCACAACAGAGGATGTGCAGCTGTGGATTAGTGCAGACCATGTCACACCTGCTAGAATGTGCCAACGCTCCCGCGGTGTAGCCCACAGGACCAGGCTGAACCCACTACATCAGCTGTGGCCTGTGCCTGATACTAATTATTAAGAGCCATTAGGCCAGCTTGGATGTAAGGCTGCTCCTGGCTCATGTCCCGGGACCTTCGCTGGCTGTTGCTTTAGTTAAAAGAAATGCACAAAATTTTTTCCTGGGTATATAGGTCTATGTTTGTATGTATATATGAATATAAATAACTATATATGCTTCTCTATTTTGTATTTCTTTTCCTTATTTTATTCTCTGTATGTAAGTTGGTATAAGTTCTGCACATATTTATTCTTCAATACCTCACTTTCACGTTTATTTACATGCATTTTTGTTAGTTAATAACAGGGAATAAAATAACTGAGCTTTAATCAATTCATGAGGAGGTGAAAGCAAAAGTGAAAGCATTCAAACCTCCCTTACAATTCCTCACAACACAGGAATACAGTGCATGCATCACTATTATGAGGTTGCTGGTCAAAGCTGCAGCAGCAAAATGGTAAATTGAGGCATTTATGTGGCACTTTGACCTACATAGTGAGTAATCCAAAAAGCCTTAAATCCCAAATTGCTCAATTTGGGACTGTCTCGCAGAAGGACAGTCTGACATGTACAGGAGAAGCTGGGGATTAAACCACCAACTCTAATAATAGTGTAATAGTGAGCAAACCCACGACCTGTGATGGATGTTACTATGATTCTTTTTTCGCCCAAAGAAGTTTGGCTGTGGTGTTTCTTGCCCTATTTTTCGAGATCAGCTTGTCCACAGACGTCACTTATGAAATTGATCATATGAAGTAATGTTACCACTGATAGAACTGAAGCCTGAACTACAAAACAAGACTTATGTTGCAATAAAAAAGGAATCCATTATGGATATTAAAATGTTTAGTATAATAACACACAGACACACTTCAAGCCTTACCCTTAGTCTAAATAAAAACGCCTGACTGTTGACTGACCTGCTCATAAGTTTCCACTACAAAAATCCAAAAATGTTTATCTCATGTAACAAACCTCCCATCTTGATATATGCTGGTGTACCGTCTGTATAAACTCAGCCACCTGGCACGGGAAGAGAATAAAACAAACACGCAGGGACAAAAGTAAAACCTCATTCTGAGCCAATTTCTCTCAAGGCCAAACAGCACTTTGCGAGTGTGTGTTCGGAGGCATCAGCCAAATCCTGGCTCTCATCAACAGAAAACACACCTGCCTCAATAGCAGTGGTCCCATATGACCGTTAGAAAGCCCCTTAGACTCAGCTCCAAATGTAGATCATGAGGGAAACTCCCAGTGGAAAGAGAAAACCTGCCCCCAAAAATAGTCAACGGCTAAACAAAGCCAACAATAGCATGCGTCCATTACAACGCTGTAGCACAAGCCAGTGACTTCCCCTCGCTAACAATGACCGCTGAAAGCTGGTGAAATCATTCGAATGTGGGGCAAAAGACAGAGGAGGAGAGGGAGGTAACCAAACATTCAGAAACTCTTAGATGGCTTTAGTATGAAGGCAGTGTGGCCTCAGCAAGCAAAAATTATGTTTTCTCGCTTGTCAGGAGCCAGTTAAATGCTGTTAAAACTGTTCAAAATGTAACAATGTGGTTAGCATGCTAGCAGCTCTATGAGCACAGCGGTGCTTTGACCTAAACACTAACTCCAACATGCTAACATGCTAACATGCTCACAATGTCAACACTAACGCTACAGTCGTTCCAACATCGATACCAGTATCGGAAAATGCTTCCACACTGCTGAAACGTTCATTTTAGGCATTCATCTATAATGCATTATGAACATACTTACGTGTTATAATGCACCTATAGTGCTGCATCATCAAAGTCGAAAACAAGGTAAGCGTTAACCACGTTTAATGCATTATAAGTGTGTTCATGATGCCTTACAATGTGTTATACATGTTCATAATGTGTTATAATGCATTATAGAGACAGGCTTCATAGAAAGTGTTACCCTGAAATTGCCTGTATTGGTATCAGTATCAGTAAATACGCCAGTCTGAGCACCAATAGGATACCATGTGATTTATTAGCCGCTAAACGGTACCCAACTACTTCCCAGTTACCTTGGTTAGCTCTGACTGATACATACCTAAAATAAATTCTTCTTTGCCGCTCTAAAACAGAACACAGGAAGCTGCGCTGCCCTGCCACTGTCAACGGCTATTTTTAAGAGCGTCAAAGACAAACAGAGAGATTTGATGGAGCTAGTAAAACGTCGGCATGTGTAAGGAGTTAGACTTTCCTGAATTTATCATTTTAGTTTGTAAGTTGCTGTTGCACTACTGTTTTATAGTGTTCTATTTAAATCTTTTTATTTTACTTAATTATGATAACACCTTATGTTTTAAAGGAATTTGTGTTTTTATGAGCTGGTGTCGGATCAGTACCGGGCATCGGCCACTACGCAAGTTTAGGTATCAGAATCAGTATTGGGAAGGAAAATATGGTACTGGAACATCTCTAATTAACACACAGTAATGTTTATCATTACCACCATCCTAGTTTAGTGTCTAAGCATAGTCATCATATTTATTAATATTTAACATTCAGGACCAAAACAGTACAAGTACAGCTTGTAACATAAAAAATAATACCTGTGTGCCTTGACTAAGTGATTAAATTGAAAGTGAAGTGTTAAACGCAACATTTCTTCACCTGGTTTTTATAAATGGTAAAAATATGACAGGTCATTAAAAATGATCAGTAATTACTAGTATTGACCGACATGAAACTTCACTACCGTAATAGACTCTAAGCCATATGGCCCAGGCCTACATTATATTTCTACATTATATTCTTAAATTTAGCAACAAACTTTGTCTTTTCTACTTTGAACAAATATGCATAACACACATTCTGCCTCACCAACCACATATCCCTACCCGTATAAAAACAAGTAGAACTTTCCCTGCATCTGGGCTAATCCAAAAAAAGTTCTGGATACTATCTCTCTCTCAAAGGGCCTATTTTTTCCTTTGTTTGATTTTCTTCCAGGAAAACATTGATAAGAACACGAACACATAATTGTGTGGGATACAGCCGACAGATCAGCCGTGGGCCAAAGAACAACTAATTAGACTGTTGAGAGGACCTCAGTTCACATTTCCTGCCATTATAAAATCATTTATACTTAGCTGTAACTTCAAAAATAATCCAAATCATCTGGTTTGTTTACCATGTCCAGCAATCGATGTAAATTTAAAGTGACAGGAACAAATGGGGGGGGGGGGGTTCCTTTTAATTGCCTTCGAGTTATTTGTGCTTTTGACTAATTTGTCTCGCCCACACAGTTTAAAACGTTTTCACTCTTCTCAAGTTTTTTTTATTATTGGCACACACACACAGCAACTAGAACTGAAACCTTGATTCAACCCGTGGCCAAGTTCATTTCTGTACTTGTGTTGCCTAAAACTTAGTGACAGACCTGTTGTGACAGGTATTAGTAATACATGCCAGCAGCTAAACTGGCTTTGTCAGCAATTATCAATCAGTTGTACAGAGTGTCATTAGGAGAATAAATCTCTTATCTTTCATTGGAGTCTGGAGGGGATTCTGGCTGGGACGTTGTCCCAGTTTCTTTTATTTTCACCTTTCCTTGCCTGGTTTACCGTACACTGCCGCTGGGCTGCTGATGACCCCATTCACACTGAAAACTGGTCTTTCTTGAAAACTCAGCTTCTGGAATTTGAGTACTTACTTTTGTTCCATTATTTTATGTATTGTAAATCCAATGCTTGTAGGTTTTTCAGGTGTGTTCGCCAGACAAAATAAGTCACTGACAAAACAATATGAACCCTTGTAAATTAACTTTCATCAACATTTGCATGGAGCAAACTCAACGTGCTGATTAAGATCTTTTAATATTGTCAAAAGCTTCAAAATCAAGACCAATCTTTAAAACGCAAAAACAGCTGTGCCCAGAGACAGCAGAGACTTAAGACTTCTATAACCCGCGTACAGGGACCAGATAATCCTGCTGGATCAAATCCTTCCAGAATCTTCTCTACTGCTGTCCTCTGCTATTTGACTCAGTGAAGGAAGACACTCAAGAGGCTTATCTTTTAACAAATTATAAAGGCAAACACACTTTTGTTGTACTTTCTTAGTGCTTGTCTGTGTGATCAAAGAATTACATATATTTATTTGTGTCCTTTGCAGGAAACTTATTCTCACATGGCGCTCACACGTCTTCCTTTATCATTTTTTTTTCATTTTCTGTCCATTGTTTTAACCATTTATTCAATATATTTTATACTAAAAGTGATATTGCATGTCTGGACAGAGTTGGAAAATGAAAGATGCGACAACTAACTTAAAATTTCAAACTAACTGAATCTAATCAATTAAGCTTCTCCAAAGTCGTCACGGTTGGGTTGCCAGGTTTGGTCTCGTAATGCTGTTGCAGAGACCAAAATCTGAGCTCACAGATATCTGACAGGCAGTATTATAGTAGGAGACACTGCACTGTAATACCATGTGGATGGGTAAACTAATTTTTGCGAATAGTCACAGTATAGCACAAATGTACCCCTAGAGTTCATTAATATCATTTTCGTTTTTGAGACAGAGTGAGATCTCCCTGCTCTCAGTTGATTACTGGGATGGCTTAATCCCCTCTTGGCTCCGGCTCCGTATTGAACGAAAAAACATGACACTAATATCAAACTTCTCATCTCATCAGAAAACACTGAAATAATCCCCAATAATGTCAGATTTAGTGACCTTGACAGATTTAAATTTGAAGTTCCTGAAGGCTGCATATTTCAGAAAATGATTTGCTCCCATATCTTAACTCAGTCCAGATGTAAAATTGTGAAAGGCCATGCAGCTTGTTGCTGTTCAGGCTGATTAGAGAAGCTCTGATTCCTGTCTAATGGAGGGGGAAAACTCTGATTTGGGATCTTCCATGAGGAGCTTCACTAAAAATACACTATAGTCAATAAGTTGCTTTATGTAAGATCAGGTAATTAGACTACACCAGACAGTCAGCGAGTGCAGAATCTGACGATTTAAGTATTTTTCCAGGCGTTGGGCCTTCACATTCCAGCCTCTGCCTGTTTCTGTCTTTCTGTCTGCCGCTGAGCTTCAGCTCTCAGCTACTCGACTCTCGTCAAAACGATCCGTGGAAACAAAAGCTCCTCTGTACCGACTCGGATGGTCCGGCTCCTGTTTCTCACCGCGATGCTCAGCCAAACTTCCGCCTACGCTTTAATCAATGCTTGCATCTTAAGTTAAAGCTCATCACAGCTCACCTCCACTCACGCCCCAACATGACATTTCCTTCTCCGCGTGTGAGTCAGATCGGATGCTTTATAATCAGTATCAACAGCAAAAGGCTGACTGAGGTCATTTTTTTTTCCACTGCAGATCTGGGTCATACACATACAAACATCTGCAGCCAGTATAACAAGAAGGAAAATCTACTCCAAGATTGTGAACTGTCCTGTCTTGGTAAAGAGATATTCCGATTGTTTTCGATTGCCTTTGAGATTATTCCTTTCCGTGCATCTTAACTGGAGTTTTGGTGGGTCACTGTGTCATTCATCTGGGACTGCCTCTAAGCTCGGCTGAGTCACTGTTCACACTGAGGACAATCAAGCCATGAAAGAGACAAAGACAGCTGTTTTTAGATCAGTTACAGTGGCTTTGTGCCTCTGATTTCACTGTCCGTTCATAATTGTACCGAGTATTGATGACCTACAAAAACAGAGCTGAAACTTTCAAACCGAATCAGATATTTGTCTCAGTTGAGCGTGAATGTGTGCGGAGCAGAGACAACAGCAGCTCTATTGTTCAGATTCAGTCTTGAGTTGATCTGAACTGGGAGTCCAGGAGCTGCAGGCCTCACTCTGTGATGTCCTCGGCTACCAAAACAAACTGATTACTGACTGAATAAGCGGACAGTTTGAAGGACTTCCTGTTAAAGGCCTATTGAGACTGTCTCAATGAGCAGCAGTCAGCTCTTTGTTGAGCACTGTTTTCTGTTGGTTTGGCCTCTAATCCTGCTGGTTTGCTGCTGCACTCCAGCACTCGGAAAGCTCTCAGAAGTCTTGATTAAGGCTATTTTTAGCATGAATGTACTTTTGTACACTGTTTGGCGGCAGCTTTTAACATCTGTCAGTGTGGTTTACTGTTCTCCCATGAAAATGCTATTATAGTTGGAAAACAGGTTTACATAAATTCAAATAGAACATAAAAAGAAGGCTTAACACCTGATATTTAAATAGCTGATTTACACACTCTTACACAATGCTCTTTTCCTTCACACTGAATTACAAACAATATTAGACAGTTTAAAGGCTAACATCACCGATGCTTCATGCCAAGCCAATGCGTGTCACTGATGGTCTGAATAGTTCTATGACGAAATGATCACCGGCAAGTATTTCGCATTTTTGCATCTCTTCTCGTGGGGCTCCCAGTGTGTAATGGCATTAAGACTTCCAAACCCTGCAGACCACAGTTCAGGGCCCAGTGTTGTGATATCTGATGCACGCTGACCTTAAAATTACAAAATTTAAACCCTAAAATTTGAAAAATTATTCTTTATCGGACTGCTTCTGATTTGTATCCAGCCTTTATCCAAAGAACAAAGATGGCTGCAGTCTGTATTGGGGCCCGGCCAATATAGGATTCTTTGGACCGATGCCAAACCAATAATTGGGAGAAAGAAAATTCTGATATCAAATATATCGGTTGATATCGTACATACACATAATATCTGTTGAATGTGGTTATCAAGTACTTGTGACACAAGACATGTAATTGCGGCAGGATGTTGTACACCTTAAAAAGCTTTATTTCAAATTTTAGTACACTAAGTGTTACACTTTCACTGTTTAGTTATTAAATAACAAGCTGCAAACTATGTAATTACACCATTTTAAATCATGAGTCTGAGCATTTTATTCCAGCCTTAAAAACTTTTAATATCAGTGCACGCTGGTGGAGCATATGCTGATACGGATATATCTGCAACAGCCCAATATCAGCCGATAACATTGGCCAACCGACATATCGCTTGGGCCCTGTATAGATTATTTGTTTATACTCTAGATCATCTGATTACAGTCTGTACAGATTATTTGAGTGCTGCTGTGACTTTATCTGGAAAATTGCAATGTTGCCAATTTTAGATGGTTTTATTTAAGCGAGGTTGTTGCACATCTGCTTGTGCTGATACTACATGTAATATTTGGCTTCTTTGTCGCAGAAAACTTTAAGAGAGCTTGAAGGTTGTTAATCAATTACATGATCAATTGCAACTATTTGATTTTTCTGAAGCAAAAATATCACATATTTGTGGTTTTAGCATCTTAAATTAAAACACTGCAAGCATTTCTGTCTCATGTGAGAGTCAGCTGATTTTTTTTGGGGGGGGGGGGCGAGGGGGGGAACTAATTTTGGACAAAACGGGCAATTTGAAGCCACGTTTGGATTTTAGAAATTTCAAAAGGCAGTTTAAATAGGTTTTGGACATTTCAAGAGACTTGTTTTTTTGTTTTTTTTGTTTTGTTTTTTTTTTGGGTGGGGGGGGGGGGACAGGACTGGACTGGTAATGTGATTTCAATATGATTTCCAATACTGGAGGGAATGATCTTTTTTTACATTACATTACACATTTTACATTATTATTAAAAACATCATTATTATACAACATATTTACAGTATATGAAAGTGTGATTTCTAGAACTGTACCATACACAGATGTTTTCTTAACTCTGTAGATTTTGATGTAGAACAACTCTACAGCACAACAATTTTTGAGTTATATGGTATTTTTTTTACTTATACATTTCTCCTTAAACAAATATTAGGCCGTCTACGATTTAAAAATTGCATTAGACCACACTGCAATTTTGATTAAATTTTGATTAACTGTGCAGCTCTGAGTCAAATGATTAAATGATAAGCTGATTTTAAAAAAAAGGTGCATTAATCAATAATAAATACAGCAGCTTGTTGTAGCTTTAAGTAGCCAAATGAAGACACAGTATACGGCGAAGAACATTCTAAACACTACGCAGTCATAATTGTCAAAGGCGACTTCAGCCAATAGTGGCCTTGTTCAGTTTAGTCTGGTGACAGCTTAATAAAAAGATATAGGCCAACATATAAATAAACATGAGAAGCAGCCTAACTTAAACATCACGTGTTTGTAATTAAAGTGACTACAGGGAACTTTTGGGTTTTGTTGATTCTAGTGACCCCTTTGGAAGAAGGCGGTAGTGACACAAGCACCTGCTGTCGTAAACATCTCTGCTAGCTTGTGCCAGGCACTCAGAGCTCGACATAACAACAGCAACGTGTGCATTTGTTTTGGAAGCGAGTGAAAAAGAGACCACGGAATGAGGTAATGTATTTATATGTGACTGAGAAGTAGGTTAAAAGCAGGTTGTATTGCAATAACGTCTGAGACCCATTACCTCTATATTCTGCGGGCTAACGAACTATTTGCATTAACGTTACATGCTAAGGTACAAACTAACAGCTGTAGGTATAGAATATAATTACATTAATGTCGTGCGCAGAACACTGATTTTTTCTTTAAAAATTATTTCGTATGAGATCGTGGGGATTTGGACCTGATCACGGGGATTAATAGTACCTACATAAAAACAGCGGTCTTTTCACTGAGGGTCTCGTTTGCTGAAATACTTAAATACTTAAAAGTTCCTCATAGTCCCTTTAAGAAAATTTAAAATATTATCAGTCAGTCAGCATGAAGCTGGCCATTACTTACTTATCAGCATACGTGAGGTTTCAGCAGCACAAGGTGCTTATCCAGCACTCATTTTAGACCTTTTATTATATTTAACAATTAAAAACAAGAAAAATATTGACTACGGCAGCACATTAACTACATCAACACAGCATGATTTTTCTATCAGAGGCCTTACAGAGCAGTAACTTGATCTGTTAGCAAACCTTCGTTTCAAAGCCATTTGACCCCCACAGTTATTTGATATACTGCATACAGACTCTGCTCTGATGCTGGTTACATGGAGCCACAGGGAGCAACAAATTACTGAATCCAACCCACCCCCTCCTCCTCATCGTCCCCTCATACTGTACAAAGCCACAACACTGAATAACATTCACCTGAGCCTCTGAACTGAGGGAAAGAAAGGCGGCGATTGTGGAGGAAACCCCTCAGCCTCTGCAGGAGGGGGATTAGGCATTAGGTAATTGTGTTAGAGGAGAGGATTAGATTAGAGCAGAGAAGGTTAGCTGGAGACGAGAGACCGTGGCAACCTCTCTGAGTTCAGGATATGCAAAGGGAAAACATACAGTTCTTAATAACAAGCTTGTGATATCAATGCAGGCCTGTTTGATGACAAACAGACAAGAGAATCAAAAGGAGAACATGTGGACGGACGGCAGAGACCAGATCGTCTCCATGTGCTATCAGTTATGATGTCATCCTCATCCCATCCCAGGCCTTGTATAAGACCTATAAATATGATTACTCATCCTCCTCCCTTATCTGATTGAATGTAAGGAGCACAGTGCTGGAGAATGTTACACTTAATCCATTAAAAGGAACAAATTCAACAGATAACTGGAACTGGAACTTTGTGTAATGGGCTAAAAAGAAAAATAATGCAGCGGAAAAACAAATAAAATGAAAAATGGACATCCCAGAGTGTAAAAAATACATTAGGGTAATATTAGTAGCCCTGCTTAATGCGTGGCTCTGAGGACGGTAGCATCAGTTTGTTTGTTGCCCCACTTTTATCCAAACTAAACACCCACAACGTCATCCATAGTCATCACACATCTGGATGATGGATCCATAAAACATGGCTCATGATCCTCAGAGGATGAATCCTGATTAATTTGGAGGTCCTCTGACTTTCTAGTTTTTTGCTTTAGGCGCCCCCACGAGGATCAATTTGTGCTTTTACATAAAAAGTCTCAGTAATTTTAGGATGCACTGCCATGAAATTTTTCATCTCAGGCAGTTCCCCCTTAGGATGAACTCTAAACACTATGATTATGATTTTTTATGCATTTGGTGAAGCTGAAGCAATTAAAAAACAAGCCACTCACCAGATAATTTATCAGGACTTATTTTAATCATAATTTGCCTGAGTAACTTTTTAATAGGACCCAACTGATATGGGATTTTTGGGGCCGATGTCGATACCAATAACTGGGAGCAAGAAAATTCTGATTTCCAATATATATATCAGCTGATACTGTAAATACTTAATGTCTGCTGAATGAGGTTATCAAATACTTGTGACAAAGACACATAATGGAGGCAGGATATCTTACATCTAAACAAACTTTTTTTCCAAACATCGGTGCACTGAAGGGTAAACACTTCACTTTTTAGTTAGCAAATTACGTAATTACTCCATTGTAAGTCACTGGTCCAAGCATTTTTCCAGCCTTAAGAACAGTTTTAATACTGGCACATATTGAACCATATGCCAATACAGATATATCTGCAACGGCCCAGTATATGCCGATGATATTGGCAAACCAATTAATCAGTTGGATTCTACTTTTTAAGTAAATTGACCAAACTTTTCCAGTTTTCAGCCGCTACAATTTGAGTATTTACTTACTTCCTCTGTGTTCTATTTTACAGATCGAAAAAGTAACCAATTAATCTACGACAGTTTTAGCAGTTTTCTCGATCATCAGTCATTAGTAGCAGCCTTTGCTTTTGTCAGCTGAAACTGATGCTCTACTAGATAAACATACAGTATAAATGGGCAGCAGCTCATACATATTGAGCTACTTACAGCAGAATTCACAGCAGGAAATAGCAATTTGTAAAAAGACAAGCATGCAATCTTCTCTCGATATCTGTGTTACCAGTGTATCATCGTGTTCGGTAAGCCTTGACACAGTGAAACCTGTGACACCTACACTGTAAGGTTTTGGTAGAGCTCTCTTTATTATCAAACTGAATGAGTGTGCATGCAGAGGGAGGGGGGATAACCACAGAGGTGAAACGGGTAAAAAAGCAAGTCATCCTGTTACAGTCCTCGCGTGCCTATGCCTAAGGAGCATCACAAAAGTCAAAAATGTTTCAGTCTAGTATTATTTTGTCTAACGTTACTCTACCAGCCTGTTATATTCATACCTCACACAGAATCCTATTACATAATTTACATCTAATCAGCATTTATCAGCTGTTGAACAGCATCCTCATCATTATAGTAATGATTAAAACAGAGCATTAGATTTTTTTTATTAAATTGACTTGTTTTAGATATTACATATGAAAAAAGCGTCATAATGTATTTCTGTAATGAATTTATTTATTGCATATTTTGAATACATGCACGCACAGCTGTTATCCAGCTGTTTAAATAGGCCTATGTAATTTGTTTCAACCTTTACAAAACGTAGGTAATGTCACTTCGAGGTAAATGACCTTAAATCACACCGTTTATTTTATTAAGGTAAAATTCTTATGAATAATTTCTTTGTCGCTAAGCACCCAGCCAGCATCCCCACCCTGAAGCCTCAGAACCCGGTTTGGGTCCTGGATGTGAACATCTGCCTCATCAGAACAAAACAAACCACATCAGCAAACGGACCACTTTCTCCTCTCATCCGCGCCTCCTCCTCATCCTCCTCCAGCCGCGGCCCTGCCACTTCCCCCCGGCCTACTCCTCACCTCCAGCAGCGGCAGGTCCGGGTCCAGATGTGTGAAGCTGTGCAGGACCACCGGGCTGCGGTCCTCGACCACCTCTAGCCTCACCCCGTCCCAAATGTTCCGCACCCTCCATGACGAGTCAAACATCTCGACCAGCTGTCCCGGCTTGACGCTGTGCGCCTCGGTTTGCATCCCCGGGAAATAGACCATGGATGCCCGCGGAGCCGAGTGTTCAGTCACAGTGACGGTAGCGACATTTTAACTGTGTTTTGTGTATTATTTAATCTAAAGCGTCAATGCTGCTGTCTCCGGCAGGACGCTCCAATTGGTTTGTCGCTGCCGTCTGTAGTGTTTGGGAGATTCATGACTCAGGCTGGGGCTTTTCTAAACCCCGCCCCCCGGCCTGTGCTGCCTTCGCGGCTGTCGGAATTATCGGTTTCAGGGAATTCAACGCGGATTAACTCCCCTACTAACTTAATTACTAAATTACTAAATAAACTACCCCGTATATATCTATTCTAAGAAAAAATGACCATGAATATGTACTCAAATCAAATATAAGCCTACTTCACACAGAGTTTGATCAGTTTTCTCGGACCCCTCAAACAATAACGTGTACTTTAACCCAGTAGTCAATAAATAACAATCTGTTGAAATTTATCATGTGCGCTACATGGTATAGGTCCTATATTAATACCAATATTTGTATAATGCACGAATCATGTAATAGCGAACTGAAATGGATAGCATATTATTGCATATGAAGGCCTTTTCTTTATGTTTAATCCTTTAATATTTCACAGAATTTATAGTTCTAGTTTTACTTCTACTTCTCATTTTGTTTTGGAAACATATGGGAACACGATAAGAAATCAATGACAAAGTTACAATAACATTAAAACATTATGTTTCTGCCAAGAGGGCCTTCACAAGCACACAACGCCCTTAAAGTAAAGTTCACAAATAAACATCATATGATTTTCACTGAAGTTGACTAACAAAACAACCATTGTTATTAAAAAGCTCCATTTGTTGCTCTCTGACAAGGACCGTTCTTCGTAGTGAACAAATATTTACAACACGTATAGAAAGTTCGTGTCTACAAGGTGTCCCTGAAGGCAGCATTCAACTCCCCCTCTCTTATGTCATGCCTTTGGGAAATGATGGTAGTGTGTTTTTTCTGCTCTCACTATGGCAGCGGGCTGGTATGGGAAAAGAAAACACTGATTCACAGTTTACTGTCCCGCTGTCTGATAGAAACACACATTTACACCAGAGTGCAAACATTAGAAAGTAAGTCGGTACATCTACTCAAGAAGTACTGCACACAAGTTAGAAAGGTACTTGTACTTGGCATTAATACATTCATGCCATTACATACTAATACTTTTCACAACTCCACAACATTTTAGAGGAAAATAATGTATATTTTATTTACTTCATTGAGAAGTTCAAGTTATCACTGAGCTTCATATATTAAATTTAAAATAAATAATAATATATAACATTACCAACAGTAGAGACAGTAATAAAAATTAGTTTAACCCTGACTAGCTGCAATTTTTAAATGCTGCTTACATATAACACATCTTATACAGTCCTATTATATGTAATATGATGGAATGTGACATTAAAATAATGTAGCCTATGTAATAATTCTGCATAATATGTTTGTTTGCCTCTGATTCTTTAATAATCACATTTTCTGAAGTAAAACTTTGGTTACTCTTAATTTTGGTAACACTACAGATAGTCTATAGAATGTCAAATAATATGTTGTTGAAAAGTTATTAATTACTTATTATGTCTATAAACTATCTCTGGGCGCACTATCTAAATAAAGTGTTGACATAACTTTTAATGATAGACTTTTACTTGTAACTGTAAAAATACACTTTTACTGAAGTAAATGATTTGAGCAGGGCTGACGATTATTCTACCAATCAATACGACAAATATTTTCTCATCTAACCGGTGAATTGTTTGGTCTATAAAATATAAGAAAAGAGTGAGATTGGTAAATGAACATTTTTTTAGCACTTGTCTAGTCATCAACCACTCAACACACTTTATAATGAAAGACAACATTCATTCATTTACACATGAATAGAAAGGGAATCCATTTAGTTTCATCAGGAACAGACATTCACACACTCACACACTGATAGCACAGCACTTTGGGCCCGAGGAAACTTTGACGTGCAGACTGGAGGGGCAGGGGATCAAACCAAAATCCCTCTGATAAGTGGACAACCTGCTCAAACACCTGAGTCACAGCCACCACCACCCCCCGCAAAAAAGCCTCACAGTCTCACTCACAAATCCCATATCAAACAAAGATTAATTTACAAAGAATATATGAGTCTTAAGGTTGAAAAGCTGGAAAAGGCAAATATTTGTCTTTTTTTTTCTTGACCAGATTACTTCTTTTATGAAAATAAAGGCAACATAGCAAGTTGAAAAGTCCAAGTCTGTGACAAACCAGCAAAAATGGACACAAATCAATAAAAATCCCTCAGTGTGCACAACATATCACCTAAACACAAGGATCTGCAGTTTTCCATGAAAATACATTGTTTAAAAAAAGCTTTCCATCAGCCCCAGTGTTGCGCTGAAGCAAACCTGTAAAGGTGAATTACCACTCCTGTGCATTATTTTAAATTCACTGAACTGTCCGCTTTTACAGGAAACTTGTCAGTAGGAGCCTGTGGCAATTTGACATCTAACACTGCCTCCTGCTGGCCAGTGTCAGGAACAAATGTCTCATACTAAACTAAGATATCTATCTTGTTCATAAGATGCCTTTCAAGCATTTAAAATGATTAGAAACTTTAATTAATTCAGCCTATAGTAGACACTATATCAACAAAACTAGTGAACACAACAGGCAGAATTTTCAGATTATTAATGGTAAACTTTAATTCATGTTAATCTGTTTCCAAAAAATGTTTTTAGAGGAGAAAGAAATATAATTCACACAAGCTTTTCACGCTGACGCACCAACAGGAAGAACAGGTGTGAAAGCGATTGAGCAAATTTCACAAAAACATCTGCTGCACCAGCTGAGGCTGAG
>JAQLOL010000021.1:9028384-9038583 GCA_029783665.1 Naso thynnoides | reverse complement strand
AAAAATCAGTATTACAAGAACCAAAAGTGATGCTATCATGTTATCAAATGTATTGATTTGTCCCCACTACTGCTCAGAAAAACAAACATATTCAACTGACAATGTTAAAACATGAAAAGCAAGAGATATTCACATTGTGGAAGCTAAAACCAGACAATATTTGGGCTCCTCTATTTCAAAAATGAAACACATATGTGTTAAGTTTAGTTCTCTAAAGCTGAGTTAATTATTTGCTTAATAAATTGACAGAAAATGAACAAACAAAAATTCTAAAAAGATCAACATGGAGCACAAATGATATGTTTTGGGTTTTTTTTTTAAATTCCAGACTCTCATGTGATGATTTGCTGCTTTGCTCTTTTGTTCATGTTTGGAAAAGATGATAGAAGACAACAAGAAATTTTACACTATCACCTTGGACTGTGTACAGATTGATAAATGAATTCTTAAGCATTGGGCATTAGGACTACAAACAGGCATGTATTAAGAATTTCGTAAAATTATGAACAGTAATAAAATGGGAAAATCTTTATGGCCACAAATAGTTAAACTAAGCTACATAATTTATAAAAGGCAATAAGCCAAATATTCTCATATAGGTTCAATCATCTCAAATGTGATGATCTGTTGTTTTTACCTGTTTTTAATTTTTATTGTAAACTGAATATATACTGTATGTTTTGGACTTCTGTTAAAGAAAACAGACAAACTGCAAATCATCTTGGGTTTTAAGAAATTTGATGGGCAATGTTATGACATTTCACGGACTAACCAATCAAACACTAACTCAGAAAGATGCTTGTGAGATTAACCAAAACAGGTAACAGACAAAAAAAAAAGAAAGAAAGAAAGGGAAAGTGTCAGTGTTATTCTCCTGTTAGTTTTTGCATGTGCAGTGTGGGACATTCCTGCGAACAAAAATATCACTACAATGTCAACCTGCGGCTTAAATGCCCTCACGTGGGTCCATTTCTAAAAGCAAAAAGCAGCTGGAGTGACAGTGGGAGAGAGAGGATGCCTTTCAGCAGGGCAGAGACAGACAGAGAGCTCAGAGGAATGTTAAAATGAAGCGGAAAACATGCAGCAGGGTCATCGTAGGAAAAGATATCGACCGCATGAGGAAATCCGCACAAATCCACCTTGAAGCACGTCGGTTTCATCAGACACAGGCTGCGAGAGGGATCTAATTAACGCCTGCTTATCCATATGCAAATGAGCTCAGGTGTGCATTTAAATGTGAAACCAGCGCCTTCACGCTCTCAGCTAATTTCTTACCTGTTTTTCCAGCATGATCATTCTCTCAGTATCATGACCTTCATGGAGTGTGTATCCATGCGAGTTCAGGTTCACCGTTAGACACACTCCTCCTCTGCCAGCATCTTGTTCTTCACGGATAAGCGAGGAAAAAAAATGAACGAATTTAAAAAAAAAAAAAAAGAAAAAAAAAAGGTTAGCTTCAAATGTTAGTGCTGGGAAGCTAGCAGACAACTACGGTGCTTTATCCTTGAGAAAAATGTCCCCACTGGCCCCAGCATGTCTCGGCATCCTTTAAAAAGGCATTAAGGAGTGTTTATTCATGGAGGAAAACACCACATCGCTCAGTGAGAGGGGTTGGGGAAAGAACAACCAACTGCGAGCTGAGGGGCTAGCTAACGTTAGCGTGCTAGTGTTAGCCAGCTAAACCCAGCGATTATCAAAATTTTATTTGTCTCCTCCTGCCTTCATCCATCGCCCCCGCTCCCTTCCAGTCACGCTCGAAAAAATACAACGGAGGTGACTTCTCTCGCATCGGTTCTCAAATCCCCGCCGTTGCTCGACGATGACATCCCAGTGAGGAGTGGTCAGTCCGGGGAAGATGTGGCGATTTGACCACTGTACTGATGCTTAAATGGATGCTGCTGGCTGAAGGGGAATCTCCGCTTTCACGGAAAGACGCTCCTGCTGCTGCTGCTGCTGCTGAGCTGCGGTCGGAGAAGAGCACTGAGAATAACGACGCTCCTGAATGCACCACACGTAGAACGCCTCGAAAGGCGAAACAAACGCTCTTGGAGAGACAATAAAATCTTTAACCCTTTTAAACCTTTCATAACACATTAAATGGACCTTTAAACTCTGTGTCCCCCTTTTTTATTTCTTAATTTATTTTTTTTCAACCTGTACTCACAACCTTGCTAGCTTTTTGTAACCACAGACTACAGAGCAATCTCCATGACAACGGAGAAGACTCAAAAGGTGATGAAGACCAATAAGTGGACCTACACGTAATATTGATAACTTTGTTGTCATCTACTTTTCCCAAATATTGTTAAAATTATTTTACAATTTGAAATTTTATTTAGTTTAAATAAGTTATTCTATCAAATACAATCTGCCTATAATAAAGTAGTAGGATTCCGTTGTGGTTTGGGCATCTGATTGTCATTCCTCCTGGATGTCTCCCTCTGGAGAAGATTAAAACATTGCTAGCAGGGGAGGTTAATTTATGTTGCCACCACATCTGAACCAAATTAACAGGGGAAAAAACTGATGGAAAAAATATACTAATATACAGTATATCTAAAAAATATGAAAGAATATTGGGGAAAAAAATCCTCTTCCTGTTGTTCCTATATGGACGGTGGAAACACTGAGGCAAACCCAGTGAAATTAATTATATGTAGCCTAGTCTACGCCCTTTTCGCTGTGTTCGGACATTTATAGGCTAGACTAAACTTAAACTGTAGAAAACGTAAAAAAAAAATGGATAAAAAGAAGATCAGTGATAATTGCTAGTTGCTGCTGGAAGAAACAGTCCATAAACAAACCTCAGAACATTCACGCTGCCGCCTGTCTGTCACAATTTTTATGTTCAGTTTATATGCAATAGTAATGCAATAACCCGAGTGACTCAGTGGCATTAACATAGACTAAATAATTCTCATTATGTCACCAAAGACTTTAACAAGGTCATTACTGTAAACTAACATAATATCGAAAACTCGAATGTAAAAGAACAGTTTCAATAATTGAAAAAATAGAAATAAGAATGAGGCTTTCTGAAAAGACGACAACTAACTAAAACTGTATTGTACGTTTACCAAACCAATTAAAATAGGCTAAAATAAAATTATAGAGAAATTATCCTTAGTTTTCGTTGTTGTCATGGCATTTGGGGTGGATTTTAAATCTATCTTTTCAGATCTACAGTATGTTCCTTCTTCCTCCCCCATCTGTGGCGTGCCAGACTGCCAGTCGGTTCACGGTCCTCTCCTGGTAATGTAAACCAACCTGGCTGGCATCGTGGCAGCGAGGGCTAAAGTCAGGAGACAGTGTCAGAGGCTAAAACTAACACTAAAGCTAACAAGAACTAAACTAAAACAGTACTTAACTACAAAACTTGCTTTAAAAGTAACTAAAACTAAGCTGGAACTGGAGAAAAAAAATGTGTTTGCACGGCCCTGGTACCCGAACGTAGCCTTACAGGTTGAACTCAGGGCAACAAATCCCGTAAACCTCCCACCTCGCGGTGCATGTTGGGATTTTATGTAAAGCCAATATGGCGGCCGCCTGTGCCAGAACGCTTTGTAAGGTCGGGTGGAACATTTTGGAGAGTCCAGCCGCCCGTCGGCCCGGTACCGTTTCCTTTCTCGTGGGAAATGCGAGTGCACACGGCACCAGGAGGGCGTTCGGTACCAGCGGGACCGGGTTCCGGTCCAAACTGCTCTCCTCTCTGCGGGGAGGAGGCGGCAGAGTGCTGGGCTGTGCCTTTCTGCTCGGTGGAGGTGTGGGTTTGTATCAAACTGTGAAGTTCAGTGTCCAGCAGCACCTGGCCGAGGAGGAGACCAAGGTGAGTGTCCGTTTACCGGCGTCGGTAATGCGGGCACACAGTCAGCCCGGTAAACGGTGTCCCGTTTATCTCCTGCGGCAGCTCGCCTCTGAGAGCAGTTACCTAACCTGACGTTTCAGCCGACAGGGTCACCCGATACACTGATGGAACTAAGAACATACTCAGTGCAGTAAAAGTACAATTTTGAGTGTACTTGTACTTTACTTGACTGTTCCCATTTTATGCTACACTGTATATCTAACCCATTCGAAAGGGAATTTAAAAAAATAGGCCTACTCTTTACTCCACTACATTATTTGACAGTTTTAGTCACTTTTCGTATTCACTTTAATGATTCGAAATGTAATAAATTCTGGTGTATTAAATATTAAACAACCCAGTAGTGTGTAGAAATAAATTAAGATGTACTCTACATTTACCAGCTGTGACAATAAATGATTCTGCATGGTTGCAAAGACAATAATAGTTCAGATAGATTATCGATTTTACTCTGAAATGGTTCATTTGGCATCATGGGTGAACTACATTTGGCACTTCAAATACATTTATTGCATCACCTCTGCACCTCTCCACATTCAAAGACATTTTAATGCGTGACTCTTACTTTATTTTTACTGCCTGTTGATCTGAAGCTGAGCTGTGCTGCTCTTCACCTGCAGGTGTTAACGTCACAGCATCAGTTGTCAGTATTTCAGTACACAAGAGGTGGGACGAAATATCATCAGTACATTACTGTCCTGACACGTGAGACGCGTTTATCGAATTGTTGGCGCCAAATATCAGCATTTTAATGGAAATGTGACAACGCCATGACCAGATTTTCCTGCCAGTTTGACTCAGCAGCTCTTCTTGTCTCCCTGTGGTGGCACTTATGATATAAATGTGGGCAACTTGAACGGCAGTAATGGGCAGAAGTTAACAGTGTGGTCACGTCAGTGGTGAAAAGAGATTTGCGGCTGCCATGTTCTAGTCTATAGTCTTGACCCACTTTGGCTGTTACAACATTGATGGGACAAACTAAATGTTTATGTATGTGTGTAATGTATTTTGTATTCTCCAGTTAGACAGATATCGTGATGTATTATTATTTGTCTCGTGATACAAGTTAATCGCAGAATCACTGAATTGTGATGTTATCGATATTTTGGGCAAAGTATCAGATTCCCATCCCTACGAATACACTGTGTCCACCTGCATTGAATTAAGTTTACTTTTCTTTCTATAACAAACTCACATTGTGATGACCAGCACTGTGAAAGCAGCTTTCTCTTTTTTGATCCTAGTTTTTTGTTATAGTTCACAGCGGTGCATAATGAAGACATTGACGGTATTTTATCACAGTAAGGGCAGCGTCATGTGGTGCTCACGGCTGGATGTTGGCAAGGACTCCAAAATACGATACGCATCACGATTCATGGGCCATGATACAATATATCACGGTACATTGCAATACAATGCATATTGCAGTATAGTATTATTCCACCTAGTTCACTAAAAGTGTAAAACATCTTAAATACAAGTTGCTGTGTACGATCTGGGTAGTCTCCATACATCACATCATGTTATATTGATAATTCAGCAGACAAATTGTGTCAAAACAATTTAATTCAAAATTTCCTTTACAATTTGTTTAGGTTTTGGCAAATTACCAAACACTGATGTAGCTGCCGTAACATCAAAATGTAAAATGCAATTTAAATGCACTCTTCACTCTGAACAGGACACACTGAAACAGAGGAGGCTGTAGTTCACAACTCGTTTAAAACATGCATTTTTAAAATTTCTTTCTTTTTCTTTTCAAAATATCAATATTTGGAGCTGAAAATCAATACGAATGTCATAAAAATAAATATCGTAATGTACTGCTGTATCGATTTTTTTTTTTTAGCACAGCCCTAGTCGTGCTCGTAAAAAATGGAACAAAAAGATACAAAAAATATTTTGATATTGTCATGGGGCTGTCAACAGCAGAGAGCACCAAGTACACTGCGCATCAGTTGGTTTTTTGTTAATCTGATTGCAAATATCTTTAGGCGCGCACATCACTAATATCAGCTGAAATAATGTGGGTGTTGAAGTGAGGTTTGCAGTGCTGAGTGGCTCTCGTGCTTGTCTTGTAGAGTGGCACTGTGTCAAAATGATGTTCTGAATTAGATGTTGGTGTTTCTAGATAAATTCTGTCTATGAAAATATTAAAACTATAAACTGTGACCGTTTACAAATGCCCTTTGCAAATGTTTTGCATCTCTTTACTGCAATTTCTTGATACTTATTAGCCGGCATGTACACTGACATGAAATAACTGCTTTAAGGTAAAATCGATCATTTTATCAAAGGCTGCTTTGTAATAGCAGTGTGTTAATGTCCATAGATCTGAAAATGTTCAGCAATCACCCATGGGAGAAATATTTGGGAGTCCACGTACTCATGTTGACGAAGTCTGCAAGCTGCAAGCCTTTTCAAAATGGCCCATAACGTTGGATGGTCTTTCCTCTTCTGCCTCGTTCCAGGTGTCAGGAAGCGGTCTGAAGTTGACTCTGTACCAGTACAAGACCTGCCCCTTCTGCAGCAAGGTGCGAGCGTTTCTGGACTACCACGGGCTGCCGTATGAGATCGTGGAGGTGAACCCGGTGATGAGGCAGGAGATCAAGTGGTAGATCTACAGAAAAGTTCCCATCCTGATGGTGGATGGCGATGTGGTAAGACGGCCAAATCTTAAGTATGAGAAAATTCAATTTATGCCAAAATGTTTTTAACACTTGGGCTTCTTCATGTCAGATAGAGGTTACAAAATAAAATCATTTGCATTATTTAGAGCGTTATTTTACCTTTGCCAGTACTTCCACTCTCAAAATACTTCTTAGAAGTCATCTCATGATTATCTTCTACATCAAAACCTGTGTTTACATATCAGATGTTAAAACACTTCAATTTGGGAATCAAAGTTGTGAGACGACACCAGGGAGCTGCTTCAAGCGTCTTCATGTCTGATAAGAACATTTTGTTCTGTTGTAATCCAGAAATGGAACCAGTTATTGTTTTTCTTATCATTTTCTCCATAAATGTGCATTAAAAACTCGTCTTTTTGTCTTCTTTCTCATTTGTTGCTCATTTGCAGCAACTGAATGACTCGTCCGTCATCACCAGCTGCCTCAAGACGTATTTAATCAACAAGTAAGTCGATGCAAATAGTTTTGTTTCAGTTAAGTTTTGCCACATTTGCTTTTAAAATGTTGACTCCTCAGACATTAGTTGTTTAAATTGACTGAAAATTAATCTGTAACTTTTTTTTCTTCTTTAATAATCGCTAAATGGTTCTGGTCTCTTTTTAAGCTGAAATATAAAAAGTAATAATTTGCATACTAAGACATCTGAAGACACACTTATTATTTTATTTATTTATAATTTCATTGTCATTATCTTCTGTGATTTTACAGTCAAAGCAATCATTCTGTATCATTTTGTTGTATTTTTCTAATTTGGTTGCACTGACCCTTTAAATGTGAACCTTGGTCATCCAGGGAGAAAAGTGTGTCTGAGCTCATTCGCTGCTACCCAGAGCTGAAGTCGGTGAATGACAGTGGCAAGGAGGTGACAGAGTACAGCAACAAGTACTGGCTGATGCTGAGTGAGGCCGAAACCATGGCAGTTTACCCCGAGAAGGGAATGCAGAAGTAAGTTCAGACCTGCCGCTCGCACGCAAATCATGAGAGACGACAAAGACGGCCCAGAAACATCAGCATACTCTTATTTTGAAAGGTTGCACTTTGTGGCTTTGCCGTCTGTCAATTGCAACAACAACAAAATTTGTTCAGTGTGAGCGCCGGAACAGAACACTAAATTTGTATATAGACATACTCTTATAACATCTGTGTTATTATCTCAGCTTTTTTGGCAACAGTTTTACTGCATAAAATTACGTGAAAGTCTTATTGCTACTATAAGGTGTATTGTACTCCATGTTCTGTTGTTTTCAGAGAGGAGATGAAGTGGCGTCAGTGGGCCGATGATTGGCTCGTGCATCTTATATCTCCAAATGTGTACCGAACTACCGGTGAGGCCCTGGCCTCCTTCGACTACATCGTCCGCGAGGGCAAATTTGGTACCGCAGAGGGTTTCTTTGCCAAATACATTGGGGCTGCAGCCATGTTTCTCATCTCAAAAAGGCTGAAAGCTCGGTGAGTTACACATGGAGAGTTGTGATCCTACAGATTATCCCGCACTCACACAGCTGTGTGTAATGGAAATGTTTCTGCCAGTTGTTATGGTGTTTGAGTGTGATGTTTTTTTTTTCATTTTTCAGTCAGTCTTTGTTTGTCAAAGTGGTGATTCTTTAACTTTCTGGACACAACAGACACAACCTGCAGGACGATGTCAGGCAGGATCTTTACAAAGCCGTCAACGACTGGGTGGCAGCCATCGGCAAGAAGAGGAAGTTCATGGGTGGAGATCAACCCAACTTGGCCGACCTGGTGAGAGAACACACCCGTTACTTCCTGCAGGTCATAACTTGTTCTCGGTATCACGTTTAAATGTGTTTGGGAAATGACCAAGCTGCAAAGAAAGTAGCCCACTCACTTCCACACGTTCCACCACGGCAATTTGTATTGAAATAAATTAACACGGAAGCAGTCATCACTAACTTTGCAACCCCCAGTGAGACATGATCAGAGAACACGCGGCAAACGACACACACACACACACACACACACACACACACACACAGTTCTGTGTGCTGTTATGTTCGGCCACTATTCTTAATGGTGATGTAAATAAATTTACTTTGTAAGTAATCTTGGGACTTCATACTTTTTTTTTGCCAGTATGGCCGTGAAATGGGTATTATATTCTGTTCTACGTGGTCTTAAGAAGGTCTTCAAGAGTCTTAAATTTAACTTGAAGCGACCTGTAGGTATCCTGTGAAAAAATACAGTCATACGGCAATACAACACACAATAAAGAAATCACCTTCAAAGTCGGAGCTGCTTGACATAATTTTAAAAGCCACAGCCCACTGTTTGGTGCAGTGCAATGGGATCCACACGGGCGCAGGTCTTTAAATCCGAGAAATCAGCCGATCCACCCATCGCTGAAAATGTTGAAGCAAATTTCTAAACAAAACGTACCGCAAAAACATCAATGAACACTTAATTTCAGGTGGTAACGTGTTACTGGACATAATAACTGTAAGAAAATTTCTGAAATTTATTAGAAACACGTTAATCGCTCTTTTGCTCCATAAAAGTAATATATTACTGTAACGTGTTACCCCCAACGCTGAAATTCACTGAAATCACTGTCAGCCTCAGCTTCACTTTTGACATAAAAGTCACTCACACACTTCAGACGTTGTTTTTTATCTTGATGCTTTGTTTGCTTTGAAACATTAGAGCCCCATCATGAAACTCCCCAATGCAACATGTTAGCAAACAGAATCTATGATGTCCTACGTTGGCCTCTGTACAGACATTTTTCATGCTGCTCATGATAAGAATTTATTTGCAATCTTGTTTCTCTTTTTTCCATTCATATCACAGTATTATTTTCTTCTGTTTAATGAATATTGTGACCTTCACAACCTCACTGCACTATGTGAGTGGCTACAGATTGTTTTTTTAGCCACCTTTTCCCTGTTTTTCTCCGTCTGCAGGCGGTGTTTGGCGTCCTCAGAGTGATGGAGGGCCTGCAGGCTTTCGACGACATGATGGCAAACACCAAGGTCAAATACTGGTACAGACGCATGGAGAGAGCGTCGCTTAACCACGAGGGCCGCCAATGACGCCGAAGTGAGTCATACAAGTGAAGGAAACCACAGAACACCGAGTGCTTCCGGCTTCAAAAAGACTGAAGAGTAAACGGTCAGAAAAACAGCGAGCAGCATCAGGAAGCAAGAAGTTCTCCTCAACTGTCTGAGAACGATCACAGCTGCCCTGATTGATTTCCTGCAATACGAGTTTAAAACCTGTTGATTTGTATAAATAAGTAAACTGCAGACTTTAATGAATATACAGAAATCACACACATCAAAATACTGTTGCCAGATATCTAATATCATTATTAAATGACTAAGCTGCTTAGTGGAGGAACCGTTAAGTCTTCTGCTCAGTTAAGGCTGTTTTTCTCTCCTCTACTGGTGAACTTTGGTCACTGCAACAATGCCAATAAAACATTCTGTTGTACTGATATTAAAGGGATATGTAAACTTTTTCTTTTTGTTATTTGCCTCCCGCTTGAGTTCCAGACAAGAAGATAGAAGCCATTCTTTAGACTGTGTGTGCAGTAACAAGAAAGAGACGGGCAGAGCTCAGCCACCGCTAATTAGCTTAGCTCAAGAACACAGGACCATTAAAAGATGTTGGAAAGTTTATCTGAT
>JAQLOL010000021.1:9016798-9028284 GCA_029783665.1 Naso thynnoides | reverse complement strand
CTCAGCCACCGCTAATTAGCTTATCTCAAGAACACAGGACCGTTCAAAGATGTTGGAAAGTTTATCTGATGTCTTCAGGTGGAGGCAGGCTAGCACTTCCCATTGACTGCCAGTATTTGAGCTAAGCTAATTAGCGGTGGCTGAGCTCTGCCCGTCTCTTCCTTGTTACTGCACACACAGTCGATAATATGGTGTCTAACTTCTTGTCTGGAACTCAGGAGGGAGGCAGAAAACAAAAAGAAAAAAGATGGCGTATCCCTTTAAAACATAATTGATCAACATTCAGTCACATATTCACATTTTGGGGAGATGAATGTCACTTTCTGTCCCTTTTTAACAAGTAGCCCACATGATTTTCATGCAGATCTGGAAAAGTCTGGAAAATATTTCCAGGCCTTGTACAAGTGTCAGAAAGGTTCAGAAAGATGCCTAGCAATTAAAAAAAAAAAAATCAGTCCTTATTATAATGAAACAGCTGAATTTTGGGAGCAGCTTGTCTTCCATATGCAGTACATGGTCCGTTTCAGTGGTTCTCAACCAAAGATTGTTTGCCCCCATTCATGAGGGAGAAAAAAGGACAAATCTGTTCTTCAGATTTTGCTCCAGTTTTCTCATAAATATTTAAGTTTTTGCTCTCAACCACTTCTAACTGTAAAAAAAAAAAGAGAGAACAGATTGAAAAGGAGAATGATTGGAGGTCAAGTACACTTCACATAATAAAAATGTTCTAATGTTGGTCAACATGACTCTCACAGTGCTCAGTTAATTTATAATATAAGTTAATTTTTAAGGCAGACTCATTGCTGCTTCAGAAAAAAAATAAATTCTTCTATGTTCTGACGTGTGTGTGTGTGTAAGCTCATTACAGATACCACGTTTTCTCTACGGTGGATCTACATTTCTCTTGTGATGGATGCAGGACCATTCTGGCAGTGAGGAATCAATAAGCTTATCGGCTGGTGTTTTGTTTGGGTTAATTAAAAAAAAAAAAAAGCTATGAGCTGGTGAGCTGCCAGTTTGAATGTACTCAATATGCAAACTGCAGACCATTTCTGAATTAACTGCATTAAAACCAAGTCAATGTGCATAGCTGTAAAAAGGTAAAATAAAAAAAGGAAACCTGGAGTGTTTGTGTTTAATTTGAGCACCAGATAACACTGAAGCTGTGTAGTGACGCAGAGCGCAGAGGGTTTGGTAAAACACAGATAGCATTGGCTGTAAATGTGCTTTTAAACGATGAATATATCAAATCTGTTCTTTTCATACAACTGCATAGTCACATCTGAGAAAAAAGGAAAACTGCAGCTTGTAGAGGCACATGCAGCATTTTCTACCCCAGTACATTTATTTGATAAATTAATTCGCAGATTCAGATTAATACAAAATACTATCAGCAAATAAAATGTGAAATATTTAATGTAGTTAAGATAAGACTATGATTTTCACAAGCTACCCCACAGCTTGTTCACCTTCACACGCAACAAGAAGGTGATGGACACATAAATGCACTCAGCGATTAAAATCCAGTAAAACATGCAACCCTAAAACGGGCCACTGTGTATCAGAGGGGGGAAGCACTTTAAAAAAGCACTCTAGTTTCGTAGACTTTTCAGGTATCTGTACTTTACTCGAGTATTTGTTTTTCAGACAACTTTTGACTTTAAACTCCCTACATTTGAACACAAATATCTGTACTTTCTACTTCTAACACTGTCTAAACAGGCTCGTTACTTTAGTGGGAACGTTTTTGCCTTTTTGACTCTGCTCAGGACGTTTATCAATCCAAAATGTCTCTATTTGACTTTCTGGGAATGAGACTCAACAGTGAGCTCATTTTCTGGTGGTTCAGAAACAGCTCAGACAAATAATACTGATACTGCCTTAAAGTTTAACAGGCTTTGCATTATATTAACATGACCTGAGGTTCAGTTGGCTTCGCACAGAAATGGCCGGTATAAATGTCCTACAGAGTGATACCTTTTACTTCAATACTCTAAGTACATTCAGAACCTGTACTTTATTACTTTTACTTAAGTTAAGAAGTGGAGTCAGTACTTCTACTTGTACCACTTGGTTATACAAGTATCTGTACTTCTACTTAAGAATGTGTTAAGTTTTGCCACTTCTGCTATACACACTGAGTACTTATAACAGTTTTTGCACACACACACTGAAAATCAGACTTTTACTTGGAAAGTGTTTCTACTTTGAGCTCAGTTGAACATCTGATGACTTCTTCCTTCTGTCGACCATCAGAGCAAAACCCAAAAATTTAAATTTGAAAAAGGAAAGCAGAAAAGCGGCAAATCTCCACATTTCGAAGCTTGAACTAGCAACTAACAATTTTTGATTGCTGCTCGACTTCTACTCGACTGAAGATAAGAAGTAAAGTGATGTATTCAAATATACATCACTCCAAATAAGCCAAAGAATGACAAACGTTTCACCTTTGGTGAACTGCTGTTGAAGTTTTATTTCTGACATTTGGTTTCTAGATATAGATGAAGATTACAGTCAGTGTGGTAAAACACCTGTATAATCTGCTTTATGTTAAGAACACACCAAAAAGCACACAGTCACTTTCCATATCAACATGAGGATCACATCCATTGTGCTTTAAAAAACTGACTAATGCTCTTCAGCAGTTTGCCAGTTAACCCCGTTGTATGTCTGATATCGGGATAACTTCATTCACAATGATTAAAAGGACAGCTCATCAGATCACAAATATTTGTTCCACATGGTGGACGCATAAATAATAAATAACCAGAGTTCAAATCATTCAAAGTAGCTTTGATTTGACCTGTCATGACTTATAAAAACACAAACATCAGTGATCCTGTAGTGAACAAATAAAGTAAAATAAAGAACTTTTTTCTTCCCAGAGGAAACACATCGAGCTAACGGTAAAACAGCTCCACATTATGATCTTTGAACTCAGTTGAACTTGTACATTTGGAGGATTCAGCGTGAGGCACTTCACCAAAAAGCATTAATATCTCAACACAATGCTCGATAATTAAGAGTTTGGCTCTTTTTGCTGAATTTTTCAGTTGCACACACAAGAATGAGGGAGCACATTCTGTAAGAAGCAGCAAAGACCGGTGCACGGCACACACATCTGAACGATGACACCGGGGACTCCATTTGAACCAACGTTGGGAGGACGGATGTGTTCGGTCTTTCATAAGTGCTCCCTTCGTAGTTTGAGAAATCAGAGTTTAGTATCACCTTGCTGGATTGTTCAGTGTTAAGTTAATTAGAAAATGTTGGTGAGCATGCGTCATCGTCCGTCAAATTCCTGCTGATTAGTTCGTTCACAGGTCCGATAAATGAACCTGGCACAAAAAAGCCCCATTACGTCTCAGCTCAGCAGATGTGAAAAACATCTTCCTCCCGAGCAGCTTCACCTTCTCCCGATTACCAACAAAGTTCGCCGACCTTGAGCAAGTCTCCTTTCAGCCAGAGAGGGCGCAGTTTCCCAGCGTCAGACCACATCCCTTTAGTTTTATTTAGCCATCGTGCAGCAACATCCGCTGAAGCTCCTCCTCCATCAAGACCTCCAGAACATGGAGCTCAGCTGGCCTTTGGGCGGACTGATCTGTCGGTTCTGCAGTGACGTCTACGTGTGGGAGACACATTTTAGTATTTCAAAATAAAACAAACCAATAGCAAAAATAGAAATTATTATGCCAATTTGATAAATATCATTCTCCTCTTCGTCATGTTAATTTGTGACAAAAGGAAATGTTACATAAATAGCACCATGAAGGTGGTGAACAACACCAATAAGTTACATAAATAATTTGTTTTAGTTAAAAATATTTTAGATTTGAGCTTTTTAGACAACGTACTTTTTAATCATTCTACTGTAAAACATTACACAACAACATCTAGAATTAATGTAGCGCTTCTGAAAACAAAAAGTGCAGTTTTAATATTTTAACATGCACGTTCCTCAGACTTATAAGAGACTAGAACTATTTAAATCAGAGAAGTGTTGCGCTGCTTTGGCCACTGCTTTAAAGGGCGTTATAGGACGCTTTCAAAGTCACCACATCACAGTGCTGCTGCTCAGACCGTCTTTGAATTTTTTTTTACTCAAATTGAAAAAGGCTAAAAGCTTCATGAAGCTTCCTATGCCCACCACGACTGACAGCATTGTGTCCAAAACTGTAGCTGTAATTGCAAAAAAAATCATGCAAACGTGCTCCTTTCTGAAAAATTCTGTCTTAGACCACAAAGTAACATTGCCCTTCTCTTTTTTAGAGGAAGTAGCCTTCATGTTTAATAAAACCAGTGTGAGTAAACACACTGTGCAGAAGTTGCTTGTTTCGGCCGTGCAGAAAAGGCTGGTCAACAAGTTATGCTCGACTTAATGCAAGAGCAGGCAACATTAGCAGTGGGTTGACGCACCTCTAGAAACTGTTTGAGTCGGATGACTGAGCCCATCTGTCCAGTGCTGGTCACCGCTTCAATTCTGGAGACACATTCAACACAAACAGAGTTAAGTTCAACTTGTGGCGACAGCTGCTGGTGAAATTTCTGACCTGCTGGTCAAAGACTCAACATGCTTTAAAATGAGAAGTGGGCGTGCACCTTGGGAAGTATTCCTCTTTAAGGAGCAGGATGAGTTTCCAGAACTGGCCCTGATACTGCTTCATCAAAGCATTACCGCAAACCTGAGGGAGACACACAAACATCTGAATGCAGTAATTAAATCACCAGTTATTCAAACAGTCACTGAAAAGGTTTAAAGAGTCTGATGACAACTTTTTTTAGGATCTGACCAATTTCAGACGCATGTCCGATGTGTCCTGATTGGTGCATTCCAATAGGTTGATGTTGTTGATTTTGTTTGGCTGATAGATCCTGTGGACGCGTCTTAAGGCTCAGTTATGCTCGACACTGGATATGCATACGGCCAAAGAGGAAGACTTAGAGAGAGAGACAGGAAGACCTCAAGGGAAGAAAAATCTCCATTCATATGTTGGGATGTATTAAATGGCCTCACTGAGCAACAGTGCCTCCTCCTTTTTCTCTTTTTAAGAGGTTCATGATAACGATCTCCTTCACCATGTTTGTTGTTGTTGTCATGGTTACAGGAACTTTTTCTTCCACTTTCTTGAAACTTTTGACTCTGGACTGCCACCTAGTGAATGTACTGTGTAAAATCAATGCCGACGCTAATGCCGCGTGGAAGTGTGCCAGCAGTGACAGATACAATGTGTTTAATTACATATGTAAAGGCAGTATGAATGAAACCTGGTAAACCAGACCCATGATTCACTTTGTGAATAAATTTCTTTGTGAAAATGGTCTGGGAGCCCTCACGTTCACGGCCTCTTCCACCCATCCAAAACATGACGGGCAAATCGCAACTGTTTATCTCATATGGGGCGGGATTTATGCGATGACTCATTAAGGAGCGCCGAAGAGCCGGCAGCTCTCGTCTGTGTAACCATTAGCTGACAAGAATCGTTAGTAGCCGACAGACAGACGAGTGGCACGGCTAGTACATGACGTCTTCACAAGCTGTTAAAGAAACACACAGATGTTGTCACATTGTGTCGTGATTTTAGCTTTTTACGTCAGTTTAAGTGCTCTTGTCCGTTGGTTTTTTAACATGTTGTGTTGTGTTGTACCTGAGGCCGCTGAGTCCCGGGTCGACACGGCACAGATCGGTAGAAAGACTCCTACTAAAGGCTTCTATTATTCTCTATGTGTAGTAATCACAAAAAACAGTGCTTGCTGCTTCTCCAAGAGGGTTTTCTGTCTTAACGGAACATTCCTTTTACTTAGTATTGCTCAGTTTTTCAAAAATGAGGGGTTTCGGCTTGCCTGGAGTGCGATGAGAAAGACGAGGTAAACAGCTTTGTTGGTTGTGTGTCTATCCAATCACATCCAAAGGAGGTTTTGTCTAGTACTGCCACTTGGAAATGAACAATGAATCGAGGGGTGGCTGTGCCAGGCTTGTATAAATGAGGCCGCTGACAGTGATTAGAGAATGACCGCAGCAGTACGAGCACACAGCTTTACAGAAAATTTTAATTATTTCCTGGGGAGCTGCTGCATCGAGGAGGCTTTTCATATTTAGTCAGAAAACCTCCTTCTCTCTTCCTGCCATTTGTCCTTGCACTGAGAAAAGGATGGACACTACATATGACAAAGAAATGACTCAAAACAAAACACTAAATTTTACAAAAGCAAACTGAATTTTGAATTAATTGATAAAGTAGATTCATCGCCCAGCCGTACTTTCAAGCGTCACAAGTATCTCTCAAACACTTCACTGTTTTCGACATTTACTACCAAACTGTCCCAGTTTTCATCATAATCAAAATAGTAAATTTAATATTTTAACATGCATGTTTTCAGCACTTAGGTGTTTATCTGCTCAAATCAGTATGTCCCCATATATTTGAAGTGAGTCGCTTCATGTCCTGATCTGTGTTTGGTGACAGCAGTGCTGATGAACGGGACTCACCTCAAGGAAGTCGAACAGCAGCGTTGCCGTGATGTCTGCCAGCGGCTCCATGTTGAGCATCTGAGCCAGCCAACGCCAGCCGTGGTTCAGACCGTGAGGAGAGGGCTGGAACACATGATGCGCAGTGTGTGTCACGGTTAAACACCAAAGAAAATCAAAGGTTTAATGATGCAGAAGGTTAACGAGAGTGTAAACAGAGGATTAGAGCAGTGACAGAGAAAATGAACAAACAAACAAACAGGAACCTCAACAGAGGTGAGACTGTTTTTACCCCCTGCTTGGAGCCGTAGGGCCACCTCAGCTGGATCACCGCAGCATAAAGACGGATCATCCCTGACATCCTCTTTAGGAAACTGTCCTGACCTTCAACGCCGGAGTCTTCGACACGGTAACCAAGAATCCTGATGAAGCGGAAACAAAATACCTGAAGCGACTCTGAACATTTTTTAATTCTGTCGATTAATCACACATAACTGAGCAACAGGAGGTTGTAGCGAGGCATTTCCGTCTCACAGACCTCTGATATTCCTCCACAGGCGTCCCTTCCTTCATAGGAGGGTAGTGCGGGACTGCGTAAGGACATTTCTTGTGCAGGTGAGCCAGGATGAACTCTCCCACTCGAGGGTGCAGCTCCCACACGCCAGAGGCCACAACGGCTATGGGGAAAGCAGCTTCATGGTGAGACGCCACCTCCTCCTCTCCTTGTTTCTACAGGGGAAAATAAACAAAGATCAAAGAGCAGTTTTGTTGGCTTTTCTTTCATTATGTCAACATATATTAATAAGCTGGCTTTACTTAAACAAGGAACTTCCTTGAAACTGGAACATAGTCTGAAATGAAAGGGCTGGAAATACTGCTTCATCTGACAGACTGATCAAGATTAGCAGGTACATGAAGTACAAGGGAAAAGCATCAAATCCTCATATCAGAGAAGCAGAAACCTGGAATGTTCTGTTTTTTTTTTACTTAATAAATGACCAAACATAGTTGAGATGGGGTTTATGTATTTAATACGTGTTGTAAGTAATCTCTGATTGTTTATTTTCCATACTAATGGTTATAAATATGTCTGGAATAGTTGTCAACAATTTATGTTTTTATTTAAATGTATAGCGAGATGGGGTAGGAGTTTATATGTGTACACTTCTTACTCCTTTTCCACTACGTCTACTGATGTTTCGTTTGTTTTACATTATTTTGCTTATTGTTTTTAATTTTGTTTTGCCCCAAAATAAATAAGTCATTCATTTATTCACTAGTTCACCCAACAATTATCACAACTGCTGCCAATCCACATTTCACTGCAGCACTTTTGTGCATGTGAATTTTAATACAATATCATGGTATCCTCCTCTTTTCATGAATTTTGAAAAACAATGAAACATGGCTAAAACTTATGTAATATAAAGTTATGTTTCCTAAATGACAGCAACCAAAACACATTGTTCTTTTAATGATTACACATTGAAGATGCATCATGAATTTTCCCTCCTATTGTCATCAAACAGACTCACCACAAACTTCTCGGCCAGTTTGTAGCTGACAAAGTCCAGGCCCTGAGGATGCTGGGAGGTGGAGACAGACTTCCCCCCCGACACCACCGGCCGTCCTGATAGCAGCTTGTCGATCTTGTCAAAGATTTCTCGGAGCTGCGATCCAGAGTTGCTGGAGATTTGACTGACGGGGATGGTGGCTGCTTTCTGGAGCTCCAGCTTCAGCTTCTTCGTCTAATCCAGAGAAGAATTAAACAATCTTTTCAACATCTGTCTTCCCCTCGTAACACTTCATGTTATGGCTGCTTATTAAATCTCAGTACCAAAATTTATCAAGTCCTAATAGATCTTAATCTTGTTTATGTTCTCTTTGATCATGGGCTGATCATCTATCATTGATAGGTTCATTTAGGCGGAATTCTTGGCTGAATCCACATGTAGGGAAAACCTTCCGCTCTGCCTCCAGAAATGATCTCAAAATACCCAGATAAATTATAAACATTCATGTAGAGAAGCACGAACTCACCTGGGCGTCTTTTGGGCAGTTGAGTTGTTCGAAGGACTGAGCGCACTGAGCGGCCGACTCCTGCAGCTCCTTGTACCATTTCAGCGTGCTGTCCTCAGCGCTGTTCTGCAGCCCTGTTAGATGACAAGAACTGTTCAGTGTTTTCTGTACTGTGTCTGCATTACAGACCAAAAATATGTGCTCGTCATCATTCCAGCAGACATGCATGAAACACTGCTCTGTCGGAAGACGTCCACAGACAGCTCTCAAGACACATTTGGATGCAGGCTGACCGGTTTTAACCTAACTCAGTGATTATGAAGCCTCGTTTCCACTGAGCGGTACAGTTTGGTTTGGTACAGCTCTCTTTGGAAGGGTAACCCTAAATCTTGCTTGTGTTTCCACTGCCGACTGTGCCGTTACTTGGTGGGCGGGGTATGTGCCCGATGCATACAGTACGTGTTGTGCTGGAGCGCACGGCAACGGCACTCATATTTCACCTGCATAAGCCAGTAGAAATTCATGAGCATTTTATGAAGGTTTTGCGTTTCCAGTCATCACTAAAGCGAAGGTCAACACGCAGGAAAAGCTAAAGGAAATTAATATGGTTCAAGTTCAGACATTTCACTAGCGTACTTGCACAATATGTATGCGTGACAAATAAATTCTCTTAAATCCTCTTCAAGTTGTCGTATTGGCATTTAGGTGGACTGATCAATTCATGGCGTAACTCATGCAATGAGCAATATGCAAGGAAATATTCCGCCTTAAAAGATGCATTTGATCAACTCAGTGCATGAAATGATCTTTTTTTCCACCAGTAATGTTAACATTATGGTAAAGAATCAACGTGAAAAGGCAGCAAAGAGTCCTTTTGTTTTTGTATCTTGTTTTAAAATACAAGGGAAACATCACAGACAGCGTTCAATCTCGGCACATGTCATCAGTTTATCAGTTAATTTTCTCTGAGGGGTGACGGCGTGTGGAGCCGCGCTGCTGCAGCGAGCAAACCAGCGGGTCTCAACTGGCGACCTGCAGCTCCTCACAAGTCTGACAAACTTCGTAACAGATTTACAAACAAGCATTATTTAGATAAACTGACTTCATATTTGAAGTCTGCATGGTAAATTTCTTCCCTAAAAACAATATAAAACTGATGTACTGACAGTTCTATGACAACACTCAAAAACAGCGTTTTGCCTGCTCTCAGTCAACAGACTGCAGTGTGTGTAGGACCCTTTACAGAACCACTTGATACCCCAAAAAAGGAAGACCAAAAAAGGTACCGTATGGTTATTTCGTCCCTTTCATAACCTTTCAAAACAAATAATCGCGTACCACACCAAATCCAACTGTACCACTCAGTGGAAAAAGGGTTTAATAGAACACAAAAGCACTTTACTGTTCTGTGACAAGATCATCTCAACTCAAATGATCCACTAACAGACTATTTTAGGAAGAAACAAAAAAAAACTAATTGACTGTAACTGTTAGATACAGTTGAAAGATGTGCCCGTTACAAAATTAAAGACCACGCTGTCTCTGCTCATTTTCATTTATTTACATCTACTGATGATCACTAAAATCTGGTGATAAAGAATTTATGCAAAATATCTAATATACTAGAGTCAGAGAAGAATTCCAAAAACTTTGCCACAATAAGACTGTTCTTTCGGGATGACAACAAGTGTTGACTGACTAGTTATCTCGGAAATCAAGCTCCTAGCTGCCAGAAAGATCAGCCAACAGTTCTCAACATCTCCAAGGTGTTGATAAAAAATAATCCGTCTAGACTTTAAATTAACTGACTACAGATTTGAAAACCTTTATAGTTATTTTCTAACCTGAAAAAAGAGCAAAACTTAATTAAGCCACATGATAGCAGCCGCAGGATATCACAGCTTGAAGCCTGTATCAGTATCACCACCATTGCAGTGATTGAGAACGATCCTCTCACCTTTCCTCTGTGCTCTCTCTTTGGCCGACTGCGCCGCCTTCTTCTGAGCTTCCTGCTGCGCCTGCTGCTCTTCCTGCTTCTTGCGCTCCTCCTCCTGCTCCTGCTCCTTCTTCTTCTTCTCTTGAGCCTTGGCAACCTCCTCCTGCATCAGCCGGATCAGCGCCCTCATCTCGTGGAGGGCTCGTTCAGCCACGGTCATGTCCTCCACGCTGGGAAACTCACCCTGAAATGACACCGCAGAGAATCTGATGAGAGGGATGATATTAAGAAAGATCTGAAACAACAAGACAACGTCAAACCCAAAGACAACCACAATGATTTTCCATCTCTCACCAGACATTCTTCCTGTCACACTCCACGCCTGCACTTCAAGAATCAGCAGCTAAACTAAACTCACCTCTGCTGTCTTTCGCACCACCTCTGACACCTGGGAGCACAGCTGGTTCCCGCGGGTGCTAAGGGAGCTAAGGCTGGCTGTTGGGAGATCTGCTTTGGTCTGAGTGGACGGGTCCAGCAGCTGGTTGAGCTGCAGGATCTCCTCCTGGATGGTGTTCAGGTTCCTCAGTCTCTCCCGACCTTCCGCCTGACGCTGCCGCTCAAGCTCCGCCTCCCGAACGCGCTGCTGCTCGGCCTCCCTTAGCCGCAGATTGATGATCTGATGCAGAGGATGGTGAAGAAAATTTATTTATACTGTAAAACATGCACAACTTCCCACACGAGTCTTTCTAACTCTGCAAAGAAACAGTCAGGGTTCATATATGTGAAGCATCTGAGAGTCAACCCTTGAAACTGCGCTGCAAGAGAACCCAGGACTACAAACGCTGCGAACTCAGAGAGGAAACTGAGTTATTTATGTTTCCTTCACGGATTTTCGGCATTGAAACTTTGTCCTAATTCAGAACACCAAACTCCTGTCTCCCAACGTTGTCTAGCCAGGCTAGCGCCCACTGGCGGTCCACTTAATTACCTTAAGCTACCACACAGTCAGGGAACTCTCAATACACTTTGGTTTTCTCCGGCCTAAAATCGTGCGGGCCAATCAGC
>JAQLOL010000021.1:8997517-9010159 GCA_029783665.1 Naso thynnoides | reverse complement strand
AGCACAGCGTAGACTGGCGAATTACTCATCCCAGCGGTGAAGAAAATATGGTAAAAACAGGGCTTACTGGAGACCAGTTTGGGAGTGAATGGTGTCATTTTTCAACCACTGCTGCACTGTTTAATTTGGTTATACATCATGATGACGAAGTTAAGTTAAAAAAGTTGTCTAGTTTCACTTTAACGCGCAAGAATGCATTAAACTTTTTTTAAACTGATTTGTTTCACATGTTAAATCTTGAGTTGAACAGTAAGGCCTTCCATACACCACAGGACTTTGACAAAACTTTAAAAGACTTTAGGAAGACTGACGTCACACCCTCATATCTAAAGAGAGTGTCAGCAAGTAACTGAGTTTTTTGTCACGGACTAGAAGGTTTCAGAAAAACAGGGGATCTTGCAGAGTCACTTTTTGCAAGACTACAACTAGATTCCTGTTGAGAGCCTGAGGAAAAAGATGACAAAGTCCAAAGATTCAAAGAAGAGAAGGGCATGAGGCCCCAGAAACCCCCCTGGAAGTCCGGCAGAATACCAGTTAAACCAAGTTCTTGAGGGACTACCAGTTCCACAATATGAAAATGCCGACGCACAGGTGTGAGTGTTCTCAGTGGCGTAAGCCACTTTTGTTTCTTACGCAAATGCTCTGCGCGCAGCCAATGCAGAAGCTTAAATCAGGCTTTACACGAAGCTTCCTGTTTGCTGCTGGCAGGAACGCACATATTAGCTGACGACTAGGTTCACGTCAATGAACTGCACAATTAGAATAAGACAAGACGAAAGACCTGCAGTAATATTAAATATGTTTGATTTTATCGTAACACGCAGACAAGAAAAGGATTGAGCTTTATGACCACCTCACACTCAACGACCGAGGCCATGGAGCGCACCTCAACTCCAGCAAAACTCTAATGATTTTATTCCAACTTTAAATATTTGTCCGTGGCTTTGTATTCGCTTGACATGTGACTTAGAGTAAGGCCAGCATAACTTGCAACTACAGCTGCTGCCTAAATTAGGAAAACAACATTTCACTGACATGTGGTTGAGTAAAGTTAAAAAGTAGCATGAGTACTCAAGAAAATTCTAAGCGCCTCAAATTTGAGAGTAAATGTACTTAGTTCCATCTTCCCACTGGTGAATAGAAATATTTTGAGGGACAGAGTGACGTACCTCCTCCTTGCTCCGCTGCAGCTGACTCTGCTCTGTTTTGGCTCGGCTCAGCTGGCTCTGCAGGTCCAAGGCTTTAGATTGAGACGCCCTCTCTTTGGCCAGAACCCTCTGCATGCTGCTCTCCACCTGCAGACCAGAGAGGGGGGAAAAAAAAAGTTTTCCTCATTATGCTTACATGGGTTGCAACAACCAGTTGGAACCCAAAAATATAACAGAACATTTCAGAATACTTTTAGGAAAAAGCTGTGTGAACAGAATTTTCTGATCAATGGGGGCGGAGCCAAATATGGTTAACATTTAAAGATTCTGAGTTGATCTATTTGTAGATCAGGAGGAACATTTATTCAAACTACATCAACAAACTAACTTAGAATGCAACAAAAATTAAATGAATTTCCTAATTTCTTTATAAATGAGTCACAACAAGCACGCACGACCGTTTAGAGTTGTTGGAAAGTTTATCTGGTGACCTTAGGCAAAGGCAGGTTAGCACTTCCCATTGACTATTAGTGTTTGAGCTAAGCTAATTAGCTGTGGGCAAACTCTGCCCGTCCCTATTTTTTTTTTTTTTTGCCCATCTCTGTCTTGCTACGGCACCAGACTTGTACTCCAGTTGACATCTGATTGCCAATCAGGCTACACTTAAAGAATTACTTTACATTGTTAAGAACTTAAAAACTGTTGTGAAATGCAAAAGAATGTTTTTTTTAAACGCAATAAAAAATGCAATTAATTGTGATTAATTATTGAAATTTTGCAGTGAATCATAATTTTCAAAAAATAATAATAATCTTTTGTCAGCCTTATCTTCTTCGGGAACCTCCGCTTTACTTTCCTCTTCTGTTGTTTCACTCTTCACTTCTCAACACATTTCATCTCTTGTCTGTCCTCCTCGGCTTTCTTCACAAGTTCTCATGTCTCTTTTCTTTTCTTTATTGTTTTCCTCACGTAATCTTTCACGTCTCTGTCCTGAAGTGACTGATGCTGCTGAGCCACTTTTTGTGCCTGGCAGCTGAGGCTGACTCCTCATGAAAGAACTTGTTGTTCATAGTCTATACGCTATGTGACAAGATTCAGTGAAACAGAATCACACGACAACCCAACGACATGTTCGGGCAGACCTGTAGATGGCGACATTTCCCTACTAAGAACTCCTGCTTCATGACTCACTTGTTGAGTCAAAGGGACTGAGGGAAAAAGAGCAGAGTTTAGTTACTTTAAAAAAACAAAATGATTCTGGACTTTTGAGAAAAAGTCTGTTTCTGAAGCCCCGGAAGTCAACCCTGTAATCTGATTACCAGCAATTTACTTATTAAAAACAGGACCCCAGCATCCTGTGCACCTATATGCAACTTAACAGATTTTTTTTAAACTGCAAGCAACTTGAGAAACTACATCCATGAGATTGTCCTTTTACTAATTATCTTGTACATTCAGACCGGCAAAACGTCTCTCCATTAGAATGGAAGCTTGGTTTGCTTCACACCATGTTCAGTGAGATGAAAATAGACACTGGTGACTTTTAGCTGTAAGAGAACCTTTTTTTTCCATTTCCAAACTATGTCATTGACTTATAATAATATTTTTATTCTTATTTTTATTTTATTTTAGGCATACTTTATTACTTTTTTATTACTTATTATCTTTATTGAAAAACCAATAAAGAAAGTGTTTCAAAAAAAGCCACAGAAGCCTGATTTCAGGCTTTAACTGAACAGGAAAAACGCAGCAGGAGCAGCATGGAAGTAAATGAGAAGGATGGGCAGATCGTTGGGTAGAGAGTAGCTTCACACCTGTCTCTGTGCGTCGTCCAGAGTTTCTTGAAGCTGTCTGGACAGGAAGCTGCACTCGCGGGTCTTTTCATCCAGCTGCTGCTGAATACATTGGACAGTGGTCTCCTTTGAGGAGAGAGCTTCAGATATCCCTTTGTTTTCTACATTCATGTCCTCCAGCCTCCTGAAAGATCAACATAATAAATAAGAGCTGAAGTTTGGAAAATTTGGGTAATCTGTTTTGTTATGTCTGTGAAAACTGTGCACCAGTGGTATTTTAATCTTAAAGAGATATGCCAACTTTTTTTTTGTTATTTGCTTCACTTTCAAGTTACAGATAAGAGGATAGATACCATTCTTTCAACTGTGCGTCAACAGACAAACTTCCAACAACTCTTAACAGTCCTGAGTGCTTGTTGTGACTTTTTTATTAACTGTGTTATGTTAGTTTTAGACTTATATTAGCACTTTATGTAATTTCAAAGTAGTTGAAAAGTTTATCTAATGACTTTAGGCGGAGGCATGCTAGCACTTTCCACTGACTAACAGTATTTGAGCTAAGCTAATTAGCATTGAGTGAGCTTTGCCCGTATCTTCCTTGTTACTTTACGCACAGTCGAAAGAGTGGTATCTGTCTTCTTGTCTGGAACTCAGGGGGGAGGCAATTAACAAAAAAGAAAAAAAGTTTGTGTATCTCTTTGAAAGCGCGTATTTATTTTTCAAACAAGGTAGTTTTGCAAGTGCATGTACCTCTCCAAGTTGTGAATTTTCTCTTTGAGAACGTTGTTCTCCTCCTGCAGCAGCAGGTTCCTCTGCTGAAACGTCTCCAGCTGAGTTCCTTGCTGTTCCACCTGCACAGAAACATACTGTCAAGACAGATGGCAACAACAGAAACACACCTTCATGAACCCTTGCTGCATGACATCCCTCATGTCTACAACATGGATTTAAAAAACATGATATTTGTTTTTGTTTTTTTGTTTTATCTGCACAATCAAGTAAAAAAGATGGACTTAGACATTTCTATTTTCTTTTTATATTTATGTAGGTACCTTGTGTCTGACTTCAGAGAGGGCGGAGTTCTGCTCCACGTTCCTCCTCTCGTGGACGTCGGCCTCGTGCTGTACGTCTCTGAGCTGCTGCTCGGTCCTCCTCAGCCTGTCTGGAAGCATCTCGAGCTCACTGAGCCGGCCCAGCAGCTCCTTCCTCACTTGCTCCTTCTCCATCTCAAGGCTCATCTTCACCTCCCGCGCCTCCTTCTGCGTCATCTCCAGCTTCAGGCAGTACTCCTCTGATTCCAGACGAGCCTGCTGGACCTACAGAGAGAAGTGTGTTGTTGCTCCATTATAGCTGACACAGCAAACTTCAACACTCTCTGGTATCTGAAGTGTTTAAATGAGGAGATCATGCTTTTCCAGAGTCAAGAGTTATTTAAAAGAAAAGAAAATATGTTTCCACAGTGATTGTTCCGCTAGACATGCAAAGGTCAACATCTTTGCAGTTAAAAAAGATCTTATCTGTTCTGTGATTTATTTGAACTGACCCTTAAGTCAAGCACGTCTACATTTAAGAAATTGCCCAAACGTACAGAAATCAGTTTGTCTTTGCAACCCCCGTGCAACAGCATTTCGAAAAAGACGTCACTTTGCAGAAACGTGTTAAAAATGTCTTGTTGTTTGTTTATGGGTTTGAGAGTGTAAAGTGAAGCGTTGTCACTGAGTGTGACTGTACCTTCTTTTTGTATTTCTCTACCAGGCTTTCATACTTTTTGATTGATGATTTCAGCTGACGGGCTTCAGACTGCAGACCTCGAAATTTCTCCTCAGATGTCGTCAGCTGAGCCTGAACAAAAATGTACGTTTGTGATAAATGCCACTAAAATACATTAATGTTGACCCACAGAAAAATGAAACTGTTGAAGAAGCTGTCACTTATGAGAAATTATGAAAAAAAATTATGTGATGATGATTCATAAAGACTCAGCTGTCATTACAACACATCTTTCATAAATACCCACATTTGACTTAAAAACATTTTTTTCAATGTCACAATGTAATAAAAGGGGTTCCTTTTAATTAAGTGTGTAAGAAAATGATCAAATGCAGATTTCTCAAACTGATCTGAAGTTGTTGTTCTGAACGTACCTTCAGTCTCTGGTTGTCCAGCTTGGTGGAGGCGTTTTCAGCACTGACATGATCAAGCCGACCCCTGAGCTCCTCCCTCTCTGTCCGACTCTTTTCCTCCACTGATTGAAGTCGAGAGTTCAGCTCGGTCACCTGACTGTGATGGAACGTGCATGTATAGCTTGCGTTATGTTGTCATCACTGTCCCCATAATTATACATTATTTATTGTTTCCTATATTTATACAGTAATTATTTTCATGTCAGTTTTCGAGGTGACCACCGAATCAATTTTCCTTTTTCTAACTGTTCAGCTGTGAAGTAAACTCAGACAGGAGGAGGGCACTTGACTGAAGGTGATAGTGCATTGAGCACTGGAAAACAGGGAATGTTAGTGTGGGTACATGAGCCCCTCATAAAGAGGAGAAAACGCAGCGAGCACCACCAGCTGGTCCAGGAGTTTTGTTTTAGTGATGCTTTCACTTTGTCTGATTGGAAGATAAAAAAACACAAATGACCTCAGGTGCTTTCTGCTCTCGGTTGAGTTTTTTTTTTTTTAAGCATCTGGATTGCTCTTGGAAAAAAAAAAAGCGAGTCCAAAATGCGAGACACCCACATAGGCACTTAGACAGCTCCCCAAACACTTACTGCCTGTAGAAAACAACTAGAAAAAAGAAGTCTTTCACTGCTAAAGCGGTGCTCCGTCTGTTGGTATCTACCTCTGCCTGTCTTCAAAAAGGCCTAAAATATGTGATGATATTTCAACAAGACTGTGAAAACCTAGTACATATCCATGTACTTTACCCATATCTGGGTAAGGTGTGTAAATGTGGTTAATGTGGGTCTGGGTAGTAAGTCTTGAAGCTGATATTTTACACTAAGGAAGCAGATTAAATTACTTCTTATTACATTTATGAAAAAATAAATGAATAATATCTATCTATCTATCTATCTATCTATCTATCGATAGCTCTAAACATGGTATATATGAATATATACAGTTTCTCTATCTTTGCCTAATAGACATTTTACTGACAGGCCCTTTAACACATCATAATGTAACCTTACGGCACCTCGTTTAGTTGCTAACTGGCTCTTATCCTGTCAATTACAACATGAGTTTCAACACTGGATTAGTCTTTTTAAGAGCACCCAAACTACAAAGTTGAATGATGTGACTCGACTCGAGATATGACGTTATGTTTGCAGTTGACGCTCCAACCTGCTGCCCCACACAAAATTGGGGGGGGGGGGGCAAAAAAGGCACTGTATGGATATGTTGTGCATGTCGTGAACTGAACAAAACACACATGCCCAAACCATGACAAGTGAACTGACTGGGATTGATTTTTTCAGGAATCATTTCATCCCTAGCTCTGGGTGTGTGTGTGTGTGTGTGTGTGTGTGTGTGTGTGTGTGTGTGTGTGTGTGTGTGTGTGAAGGTCTGTGTGTGAGTTGGGGCGGAGTCTCTTTGCAAAACAGGGCAGAGGAGAATTGTAAATACGTAACGATGTAGAGAGTGAAATGAATTGTTTTGCATAAATTAATCAATAACATGAGCCAAGTACGGTCTAGACCTGTTCTACAGGAAAAGTGACCTTAAATGACTTCTGTTTTGATTTGGCACTGTATATAAAACAAAATTAAATAAAATTGACTTGAGTCTCGAGGGGGCGTAGGGTCCCACTGGGGGGGGGGCAATACAATGATAGGGGAAACACAGCAAATGTCACCAGAAATGAGTTAAGTTTTGATATGACTGCCTGGTCATCTCTGTTTGTAAACTGGGACGATTCTCTCAAACAGCAGTTGCAGTAACAAACTAAGTGTGTGTCTCACATGCACTCACAGTTTGAGAGCAGAAGACTCCTCTTCCAGCTGTCCTTTAGCAGCTGCCTCTTTAGAGTGGCGGAGGCACCAGTCACTGGAGGTGGACAGAGCCTGAGCCAACTGGGATTCCTTCAACAAAATGCACATTGTCAAATTTTTATTGTTCCTGTTAAAGCCGTCACTTTATTTCACACCTGGAAAACATATTTGTCTTCAGTAATTTTGTTCGTGACAAAAGAGAGGAAGGAGTCGCAAACATGATTCATAGTAAAGTTAAAAACAAACAAGTGAGGAGATGTTCTTTGCCACAATACGTCTTTACTGTAAAAATTGATTATGTGCTGCACTAGAATGTTCTCGCCTCAGAGTTTGGGGTTTCTGTGTCACACTGGAATATTGCTAGTGAACCCAAAGGCTGAATGAACTTCCCTTAAACTTGATTTGCATAAAACCGTGTGATCAGACAAGACACCGCCACCAGTAAGAAAACTCATTTGCATGCTGGGTAAGCCACACAGAGGTCTGTGGATCATCCTCGCTTGCATCAAAGACATGTAATTGTAATCTTCTCATGTTTGGTGTATCACTAAGTTACAGGGCCCATCTCTGCCCATTGTTCTGTGATGTTCAGATCCTTTGGATCCTCACCTTCTCCTGCAGTTTTATCGCTAGTTGTCGGGCAGACTCTTCAGTCCGTTCAGTCTGCTCAGTCAGCAGGGCCAGTGCCTCCTGGTCATGCCGTCCCTGCTCCTCCTTCTCCTCCTCTCTCAGCTGCCTCAGAGTCCGCAGCTCCTCCTGCAGAGCCCGCAGCTCCTCCTGCAGCTGCTCGTGGCTCTGCTGCATCCTCTGCTCCACATGCAGCATAAGAAAGAGACATTTGTGAGGGTTTAAAGGCCCTTGCATGCTGTTCTGACAAGTCTTTAAGAGATGAATAGCCCATTTCAGAGGCTCAAATACAGCCGTTTTGCATCCTTTATTGTTCTTACATCCTAATAGACCACATGATACCATATATGAGCAACAAACAGCAAGAGCAGGCATATCTTAAATATGTCTCCAGTACACAGTTTGCTGGTACAACCTCACTACATAATAACAATGTCACAAGTCATCTGTTCATAAAGTTTAGGATTTTAGAAATAATGTATCTTTTAAGATGAACACATTCTCTACAGGGTTAAATTACATTAGAACATCACCTTACTTTTTTTATTTGCTTTAAAACCACAAAATCTCGCTCTGGGTGCTGAAAGAAAATGTTGCAAGTTGGAGCATTTGAGAAATGTTGAGATGTTAATCTGGAACTTCACAGGTCTCTTAAAAATGGATACAATTCTAGAGCTGCAAATTTTCTTTACTTTATTAAAAACAATCCAACTGAAGGATGTTGTTCAACATTGTGGGCCATGTGACTGATATCATTAAAATACCTGACAATTTCTTTCAGTCCTTGCTCTCAAATATCAGGAGTTGTATATCTAACGCGGATTGTCCAATCACTGTTGTGAAGCAACGTCAAGTTTCCTTCTGCTTGATACGCCAACTTTTTTCCTCCTTTATGTTATTTGCTTCCCACAGAATTCCTGACAAGAAGGTAGATACCATTCTTTCGACTGGCAGATGCTGGCCAGCATTTCCCACTGACTACCAGTATTTGAGCTAAGCTAATTAGCAGTGGGCGAGCTCTGCCTGTGTCTTCCTTGTCACTGCACGCACAGTCGAAAGAGCAGTTTAAAAAAAAGTTGGCGTATCCCTTTAACTCCTATTTTTAGCTACGGTTTTATAAAAGATTGCAGTGGAGAAACTGCTAGCTCTTATTCATGTGAATAATATCTTTGAGAAATTTCAATCTAGTTTTAGAAAAGAAAAAGAAAAAAAAACAACAACAGAGCACTGAAACTGGGCTTCATAAAGTCTTAGATGACTTATAAGGTTCAGTTGATGCTGGCCATGAATCCATTCTTGTTCTCCTCGATATAAGAGCAGCATTCAAGCCCACAGACCACGAGGACACATAGGTGGCACGGCTGTGCAATGGTTTAGGTCATACCTAGAAGGCGTTTCTGTGCTGGTATAAATGACACCCTGTCAGCTACTACAGGTGTTCACTATGTGGTGCCTCAAGGTTCGGTGCTGGGTCCAGTCCTCTTCTTTATCTGCATGCTCCCTCTTGGCAACATTTCATGTAATCATAATATCAATCTTCATTTGTATGCAGACAATAATTAGATTCATGAAAACACTATGTACCAACCTGCTTAACTGCTTCAGCCCACTACACGATTATCAAATAGCTTTGGCTTCATTTTTAAAAGAACCATATCAACCTGTTAAATCACTGCCTCTGCCCATTTCAGAAACATCAGACCATTCCTTTCTACCACAAGTCTAGAAATTGTTATTCATGCCTTACAACCGACTTGTTCAGTTGTTCTGTAAGTCCTCGCTCTCTGGCATCAGAAAAAAATCTCCCTCCTGCCTCCTGCTCATCCAAAACCCTGCTGACAGGATTTTGTCTTTGGCCAAGAGACATGATCACATCACACTGATCCTGGCTTCCTTACACTGGCCACCTTTAATTTTCAGAATTGATTTTAAGATCCAGTTGAACACATTCAAAGCCCTGAGAGGCCTAGCCCCAACCTACTGAACAGATGTTTCATTGCCTTATGTGACCTCCTGCTCCCTGAAATGTGTTGAGACAATGGCCATTTCCATCTTACACCAACAGTGTTTGTCAGATTAAAACCACTGACACCTGACAGTTCAAGTGTGTGTGTGATTTTATTGTATATCATGATGACAGACCTCGTTCCGAGCAGCCAGATGGGCCTTTTCAGCCTCTGCTCTGCTCAGCTCAGATTCCAGATGTTCTCGGGTTGACTGCAATATTCTTGACAGCTCCTCCGTCGTCTTTGCTTTATCCTGCCATGACCAAGAGAAGCAGGGAGTGAGGAGTTATTTCTGTTTTCATACACCTGGGCCTTAAAGGTGCTGGGGGGGTAATAATTTAAATGGGTTGTGGACCACAACCTCCTCTGTTTCAGTTTGTCCTGTCCAGTTAAAGTGAAGAGTGCATTTAAACTGCATTTTCATTTTGATGTTGTGGCAGTTACATCAGTGTTTAGTAATTTGCCAAAACCGAAAAAAATTGGACAGGAAATTTTGAATTAAATTGTTTTGACTCAGTTTGTCGGCTTAATTATCAATATAATGTGATGTGATGTATTAAGACTACCCAGATTGCTACAACTAGACAGCAACATGTGTTTCAGCTCTGTTTTTACGTTTTCAGTAGCGGCAGAAGAAATAATCGATTCTTAGAATGATTTGTGTTCACACCACTTATCCAAGTTCAAAATTATGGCCTAGAGACAAGTGACATCACAGTGACCTTGCCCTTTGACCTGTGACCTCCAAAATCTAAACAGGTCATCCTTGAGTCCAAGTGGACCTTTATTTCAAATTTGAAGAATCTACCTCAAGGTGTTTCCAAGATATTAAGTTCTCAAACATTGCCCAGACAAACGTGATGTAACAGTGACCTTGACCTTTGACCTATGACCATCAAAATCTAATCAGTTCATCCTTGAGTCACAGTGAACATTTGTGCAAAATTTGAGGAAAATCCCTCAAGGTGTTCTTGAGATATCACATTCACAAGAAATCCAGACATACGTACGTACGTATGAACGCAAACAACCCAAAAACATAAGGCCTCTGGCCCTGGCTATCGCCAGCACGGAGGCATAAAAATCAAGATGCATTGTAATCGCAGGCCCCTGAATCGTAATCGACTCATTAGGTGCCTAGAGATTCCCAGCCCTGGTTTTCAGGGAACTGTCGAATATTGCAATATGCATCGTATCGCAATGTATCGTAAGAACATTTGTAAGAACAGCAGATGTGACAGAAACTATGTAAAACTTTTACATAAAGGAATATCCCAGTGTCACTACATGTCATTGTGCTTCATCACCACTGGCCACATATGTTATATAAACCCCACCCACTTTTCTCAGAATAGCTCATCTATAATGTATCATGTTTGTGTAGATTTTGTCCATATTTAATAAATGTTACAGAGAGTACCTAAAAATGTGTGACAACGTTCATTCAAAAAAACCTCTGTCAAAATCCTTCTTCATGCAAATAATTTGAGCTAGGAAGGCAGCACTTGTAAGCAACTATTTTTCCAGGTTGTGATAACTTTCATCTCCATGGCTACCTCCTCTCTATCTCTCACGCTCAGTTATTTTTGACCAAATGCACACAGACGTTCTCTTTAGATGTGAATTACCTATGCCTAGTAACTTTCATGTGTCCTATAGTGTTTCTATACCCTGTTTTAACATGACTAGAGTTCTGAGATAAAAAGTATACACTACACACAGTCAAATTTTAACAACATTTGTAGACGATAGGAGCGATCTCTGCTAATGGTGAGAAGTCAAAAACAGACTGGTACAGTCCTTTTATTTAACCAGCGTAGTGAAACAAACCTTTTCAAAGTCCAAATGCTCTGCAAGCTTAAACGCTTCCTTCTCCTTGTTGGTGAGTTTGGCCAAAAGTCGCTAAAAGGGACAAAGAAAAACCAAAAAAATCTCAGATTTCTAATGGCTGATGATAATAAACGACTGCTGCAAGGTGATAATTACTCACTATGTTCTCTGCTTCACTTTCGGCCATTCTCCTCCTTAAAGTATCTTTCTGTTCAGACCACGTTAATGATTCTCTCTGTGGATACAACAACACAAGTTAGAGTTAGAGAACAGAATGCCTACAACCTGACATTTGCTCATTTTGAGTTTTCTTCAACCTCATATTGACTCCACTCTCTGAGAAGCTCTCGCAGGCTGTGATTCGTGTGGTCGAACATCTCTATCTTCTCTAACAACAACTCCTGCTGTCGTCCCAGTGAAGCTGCGTGCAGTTTCGACAGCCGCTTATCCTAGGAAGTCAGTGATACAAAAAAAAGTGTCACGTCCAGCAAACTGAGTCCACATCCGCCAGAACAACTGTACTGTACTCAAAAAGATCACGTGGAACCACGTTTACCTTAGCAAAGCTGTCTGCCGTTTCCTTCAGAGCCGTTAGCTGATTAGTTACTGCAACACCGTCGATTTCTGCTTCTACAAGCGCCCTCAGGAGCACATCTGCATCTCTGTGTTGACCCTTTGAATCTGACCTGTAAGCATGAGGGAAAAAAATAAACCCTGTGTATACAGCTGTTATCACATGGACAGTATGTGTCACAGGCCTGTGTCTTTTCTGGTTAATTTGGAAGATTAAGGTGCAGCAGAGAGAGCTCTTATTTACACAAAAAGTCGGCATTTGGTCAGTGTTCACAATGACGTTTAACCAGTGGTTCTCAACCTTTTGGGGTACTGGATCCCCGGCATAGTTTTATAAATTCTTAGCAACCTTGACCTCCCCAACCAAAAATATTTAGTTTCTTTTTTTTTCTCCCGTGGGCCAAAACATGTTTGACCAAAGTCCAAAACAGACGGTCATTTTAGCCATTTCTCCATGTTGCTGATGCCACATTGCAGACTAGTTTGTCTTCGTTGCCTTTTTCTTCTTCTTTGAATAATGGTAGTTGTCACCTTCACCTTACTGTTTGTTCGTAACTTAATTTTACGTGCTGTATGTTGAGTTTTGCAAGTCAGTGAGTTTTCAACAACATGTTCCTGCAAACTTTTAACAATAAAAGCCTTACTGAGAAATAACAGCGTATGTCCACTGAAAC
>JAQLOL010000021.1:8981866-8995571 GCA_029783665.1 Naso thynnoides | reverse complement strand
TTAACAATAAAAGCCTTACTTAGAAATAACAGCGTCTGTCCACTGAAACACTAGAGGGCTCTTAATTAGAAAATATTATAGACAGTGTTGAATTTGTATTAACAGCATAATGCCATAACTTTAAAAGGAAGATGGGAGTAGTTCAAAATGAGGCTTTGTACTCAAAATATGGCCAATATTATATGTATCAAACAGAGGGAATTGGAAATAAAGGCCTGTTACCTTTTGCAGTTGAGGTACACAAAGTTCAGAGTCACTGTTCGAGGAATAACGTACAGTATGTCTGTAAAGGTCATAGGATCTTTTTTAAATACATATTTTATTATTTCACGGACCCCTTGCAATTGCACAACAGACTGGTAGGGGCCCATGGACCCCTGGTTGAGAACAACTGCTTTAAAGAACCCAGTGTAATTTACCACAGTGAGAAACTTTCTCCTGTTTACTTCACAGCAGGTTTTATGTCCTACACCTGTGTCTCAAAATATCACTCAGAAGGAAACTGCAGTGCTTTACAACAGAGTTCACCATAAAAAACAGCAAATGTACTACAGTTTTTTAACTAACAAACTGCCCTATGTCTGGCAGCTTGTTTGATTTACGAAATTTTTTCTGGTCGATATTTGAGGCCTCATCTCTGGCGAGTGTCTCCCTGCACTATGTAAAATGTCAGTGAAAGTTGGCAAAAAATGACCCAAAGCCATTGTTTTTTAATTTATAGGGACTGACAACATCAAAGTGATGACTGCTTTGACGATCTGGATGGAATGTCTCATAGTCTACATTTTGACAGGTTCAGTGTCCACTGAAAGATAAACCATCACAAAATATATATATTTTAAACCTGGAAATGAAAAGCACGAGACGGTATGGTTTCCATTGAACATTTATAAAGAGCACTAAGGTGAGTTTCCTTGGAATATGAGACATTAGTAAAAAACTTTGTAATTTTTAAAGCTGCTGAAGATGCTCTTACTTCTTTGAACGACGAACGCTTTCCTGCTCCCTCAGATGGACACTGAGTATTTTGGATGCTGCCGCTGGCTCCTCTTCCTGCTCCTCCGCATCTCGCTGATGTCCCATTCCACTGTCTGACTGATGCTGCACTCCGCTTCTCTGGACGTAAATGGCAAAAACAACATTCACATTCAGTGACACACGCAAAAGGTTGAATTCAATTCCAACAATGCTTCAAATTAAATTTTGACCCAAAAAAAGTACAACAGGACATAAAGAAAAAATAACTTCTTCTCTGCGTGTCACTTTTCAAAGGGATAGTCAGTACCATTTTAAAAACACTTATGCAAAATTGGTCCTTTTCGATCATCACTTAAGGGCCCCTAAACATTTGTGGTGGCGACTGTGTCTGCAGAGCCCCGCCTTCTACCTGTGTTTTGATGTGTTGGTTTACTATGGACATTTCTGAACGGGGTGTGGGTGTGTTTCCCCCAATCAAAGACCACGGAGGTGAGGTGGAGAGTGGATAAAACATAGCGAGGGATGCCATTCAGGCTGGAGAAAACTACCGTTGTGAACATTAATGGCGAAGAAAAGGAAATAAAGCCCTAGGAGGCAAAGAGCAAGCCGATAAAGCATCATCCAGAACGTGAGTGGACCTCGGTTTGGCTTTCACCCGCTTTTGAGCACTGAAGGAGAGGCTGGAGATGAAGAGCGATACAGAGTTGGTCTGCTTTCTACTGGACAGGCAGGTGCCAAACATCGATGGTTAGCTTGTGCTAGCTTGCTAAGTGATCAACTTTTCCATTAAAACAAATAGAATATTTCTAAATAGCTTTCTGTGTAGGTACAAGCAGTGTATGTACACGCTATGATATTTATGGTGGTGTTGAGCTCGGGAGGAAGGGCTCAATTTGAATCTTGTGTTTACAAGCCGCAACTAACAAATGCTGCCGACTCTATCTTTATAAAGAACAACTGCACAAAACTGAAGGATTTTTGACAGCTTTGAACAGAGAGCAGTCAACTTTGGTTTTTAACAAGTCTTGAAATTAGATGTTTTTTTTCCTACTGTTTAAGATCTGTTTTGTTTGTAATCTTTGTTAGACCACAGTCAGGACTCAGTGCAAACCTGAAAGTCCTGTTTGAGTAGCACTTCCCTGAGGATAAGGCTCTTCTTCCTCTTCCCAGTTGTATTCACTTGAAGGCATATTTATGAATGCATTGCTTTGAGCGATAAACACTGTAAAGAGACCTGACACTTGTATGAGCCCACGTCTCTTCGGCTAGAGAGTCTTCCTGGAGGGATCCAGGGGGTCCGCACCTTTGGCCTCCCTCCGTTTCCCATCACCTGGGCATCATTTGTCTTATTCTGCAGAGGACAGCGGGGGGGGGGGGGTTTAACAGATAAAACACAAAAGAAATCTCAGTGCATCCACATTCATTTGACAACGTGCTGTAATCAACAAAACTTCAATACATGCAGTGTTAACTCTTTTAAGGGTCGAATACAAAAAAGGGCTGAATACAAGGTACAGAACAGAAACATATCCCTGCAGATGACATCAGGGAGGTGATGATGTTCACACACTAGCTACAAAATACAAATAATGTGCTATGCAAATCGGAATATTTAAACTTTGATCACCACGCACTAATCAAAGTTCAAAAGAGACCCATGGAAATGCACTGAAATTATTGTTCAAAGAACCTGTGGGGTCCTGCTGGGACTCCTCCTCATATGAACGTGCACTGGTGTGGTCTCCGGTACATGTACATGAACCGGCGGCGGCGACAAATCCCGGGTTTTCATTCTTTCACTAAGTTACCCCGACATTCAGACCGCGTCAACGGCCAACGAAGACCCAAACCAAAGAGTTGGTTAAAATCGGTGCTTCGTTATTAACCCGCGGAAGAAGTACAGAACAAATCTGGACTTCTGTCTATGGAGCGGACGGTTGCTGGACTCGACAAAACGACAAACACCCTGATTGGCTGATTTGTAGTATCTCCTTCTGTGATTGGTGGAGGCGAAATTTCGATAAGCGTTGCCCGTGGTGACACTACAATTTAACAAGTGATGTTTAAACCAGTTAAAACGCACTTAAAAATTACTGTAACGTTATACTGTTGGAGTCGACTTTTAAATCTCAATAAACTCTTGCTCATAAAAAGCCACTCCTAAATGAACAACGATTTAAGTTACAGCAAGTGACTCTAGTACTGTAACTTATCGTGTAAGTTTGCAAATGTGCGCAGTTAGGGCCACATTCATGAGTAAGAAATGGTTGAGATTGAATTTCCTGTTTCCTTCCGTTGCGCTCCCGAACATTAGCTTACGCTGTTAAACCAGACGAGCAAGCTAACGCTCTTGTATTAGCCAGTTGCCTCTTCTTTAGAGCACGAACCACATGAGCATGGTAACACTTCTCAGCCAGGTTGACGTGCTTAAGTTATGTATCTTATGTACTGCCATAGATATCTGATAACCAAAACCGTCGACGTTCGCTCCATGTACCACCTCCGCTAAAAACAAAGCTGCTAGGCGCTAGCAGCTAGCTAAGGTGGGATTAGCCGTAGCCTTTACAAACTAGTGCGTTCGATGCAGCAATGACATGCAAACGGAGCATGCGAGTGTTGACAAAGCAGCTGGATAGGTTATTAATACACTGTATGTCTTTTGTACTTCTGTTTTATCCCGCTGCATATCAGCCCGGTGAGGCATGTGCTGCCGCGGCGGAGGAAGGGGCAACCAGCAGCGCCACGCTGATTCTGTGCAGGGCATGCGGACACGAGCTGGCGTTCGGGACGGACATACACTTCGTTCCCAGCCGCCTGGCACTCGCCAGCCGCAACGACACGTTGGTCGGAGGCCGAAGAGTAAATATCCAGCTTTTTGAAAACCCACACGGGCACCAGTTTGAGGTGATTACGTTCAGAAAGGCTGCCGTCACCCAGCACTGGCCGGCAGATAAACACTTCTCCTGGTTTCCGGGGTTCTCATGGACAATCGCCACTTGTCCTCGCTGTAAAACTCATATTGGTATGTATCATTATGAGCCCATATCTGCCAATGATGCCAAAAGTAGTATCTTTAAACCATAAAGCTTAAAACATTTATTTTTCTTAATAACTGGGAACAGTTTAAAATCATTTTGATGAGACTGTGTACTATGAGGTGAAGTATATAAAACGTCTAACGTGGCGTACATCCAATAACTTGAATGCTGGTTAAAGTTTATATCTGTTATAAAACGTTCAAAAAAAGACAAAACATGCCATACTAAAACTATTAAGTAACGATTGTGATAAACGTCAAACTCGTATTTAACGCCAGGTATGTAATTAGAACATAGTGTATAATATTAGATGAGAGGGTATTCACACTAATTTGATTTAGAAATACTTGTATTTATGCCACGTCGTAATTGTGTACAAGTCTAACAATGAAACTGGTAATAACGACAGAATTAAAATTATTTTTTCAGTTATGGACACTTATGAAATACTTAAATAAGTTTTTATATTTTTTACGGTCATGTCTTACTGTCCCAATTTTGGAGCAACAGAAATTGAACAGAAATATCTTTGCCACCTCATCAGGATTTAGTGATCTTAATACAGGAGCAGACATCAAGCTAAGTTTTTTGTTAAGTATTTCTAGTGATACCAGAGGTTCATGTCTTAATCTTAAGTAAGAATTTGCACACACACTGAGCAGCCACCATGTTACCTCATCTGATACTGCTAAAATTCCAACGTGTTAGAAATAAATACGCTCTAATAGTGTTAATTTTGTGTTGTGGTGCTCATTTTTAAACATTTTAAGTTACTATTTGCTTTTTTACTACAGGTTGGGCCTTCCAACCCAGTGACTGGCCAGACACAATCACAGAAACCAGCTTTGAGGAGTCGGAGCACACCTTCTTGGCTTTAATCACCCATCGCCTTTTAAGTGAAGACTTTGCATCAAGTTTACTAATGACTCCGAAGTCCTTCATGAGCTGATCACGTGTTGACTGTGCAGTTAACCCAGGTGCCTGTGCTGATGCGTAAATCTATTTTTTTTTTAAATAAATTCCTATGCACCCACTTGAAAAGTCCCACACATGTAAAGACAGTAAGTTTTATTATTGTAACAAAGCAAGTTGTACACCTCCAATTTAAAACAGTTTCTTTTCCCCCCAGCGGAAAAGGAAAGTGTGATTAAATGCAAATTCTATGAGATAACAGGTTTGTTTTACCCATGAAGCAGTGGGGGCCAAAATTTACAAGCTTTTTTTTTTTTTCAATTTTGTTGTTTATTAAAAATGTCATTTCAAATCTCATGGATATCTGTAAAACAATACAATGAAAAAAAAAAAAAGTCCCATAGAAATGGTGTCAAAATAACCACTCTCCCCAATAACCGACATACTCCTGCCCCTCCCCAGGGTNNNNCACCCCCCTCCCCCTAAACATTACAAGTCAAAGGAATGAGCTGGTACTCAATAACCACAGGGGAAAAATAACAGTTGTTTCCTTTTTCAAAGGGATCAACACCCCAGCTGAAAAAAAGGGGTTAAAAAAAAAAGAAGAAAAAACTTAAATGGGGGAAAAAAATATTGAGAGGTAAACTAGCGCTGGGTCACTACACCATGGCTTTAGTCAATTTACCACACAACCTTTAACAGGAGGAATTCTGTGTGAAATGTCTTCAAATTCTACTCGGGATGCCGTGCTGATTCTATTTTTATATTTTTTTATTATTATTTTTGAGATGAGTTCGGGGATGGTACTCACAATTCAGAGCAAAGTGCCATTGGCCTAAGATGAGTCAAAGGAGAACATAACATGGCACCAACAGGTGAAGAAGCCTCAGAATGGAAAATGAAGCACACACGGACAAAAAAAAAAAAGAAAAAGAACAAAAATAAAATAAAATAAAATACAATAAAAAAAAATAAAAATAAAATAAAAAAGCTTTGCTCCCGAATGTGAGTGGAAAAACCAAACAGGGAATAGAAGGTTGAGGGTCTGGGTAGATGATGTTATTTCTTAGTCGTCTTCTCCCTCATCGTCCTGAAAGAAAAAATGATCAGACAATGAGTGGGAGTTGAATGCTACAGTGGAACAATACCCATTCAAATCGATCACTTCTTTACCTCTCCATCTTCTCCATCGTCCTCTTCATCCTCCTCTCCATCTTCATCTCCCTCCTCATCTATGTCCTCAAGACCCTCCTCATCCTCTTCATCATCCTCACCCTCGCCCTCCTCGTCATCCATGTCAGGAACCTAGGGACAAGAATCGCTTTCAGCATTTGCTTGTCTTTCAGTTTTATCAGACTTAACTGAGAGTTGCTTTTCCTGTTGGATGCGAGCATTTATTTGCAAGATAAAATGCTTCGAACAAATACACAGATATAAAATTAAAATGAATAAACAAATGCACACTGAAAATATATCTGTGGAAACTTAGGAAAATTATATGTCATAAACAAGGACGTAAATGTAAACACACCAGGTAGTACTGCAAAGGGTTTGGCCAGATGTCGTCCTTGATGACCTCCCCGAGCTCATCCGCCCCGGCATCAGCGTGGTCAGTGAACCAAGTGAAGAAGCTCTCTGGCTCTTCATGTTGCCTCTTCCTTCCTGCTTTGTTCTGTGTCTGGCCAGAGCGCTTGGTCAGGTCCTACGAACATGAGAAAGTATAATGTCTATGTGAAAACTTCAATATGCAAGCACTGGAGTTAGGTCAGGTCATGATAACATTTTCATTTTTGCCATTTTCTTAAACGCGATACTTAATAGCTCCAACATCTAGAGGAAAAGAAGTCATGAGTATTACCATCCATCTAATTTACTGAAAACAAATACTCACCTTTCCTGATTTCCATTTGATTTCTGTTGACTTTGAAGATGGGTCTCCACTCTCATTCAAATGGAACTCTTTGGAAAGTACTTTGTTTTCGAAGTACGGATTTTCGTCGAAATACTAGAAGATAAAGTGGACTCAGGTAAGAACACAGAATGCCCCCCTGTGCTGCATGTGTGTGCAACATTGAGATACTTACAAAATCTATTCTGTAGCCTGACTTGATGTCTTCGAACTCTGTCACCTCCACTCGGCTCAGGTAATGAAGCGCTTCTTCATCTTCCTCTCCCAGTAGGGCAGATACTGAGGGGGGAAACAGATTAAACTTCAGTCCCGGTCCAAATCGGACAAACTCAAGTCACTACGATTTAATTATTTCGATAAGACAGATATGGGCAATAAAAAACCTTGTGCTAAATTGCTCACCTTGTGGATGATTGACAAACGTGGTGACCCAGAAGTTGGGGATTTTGGCGATCAGTTCTGACCTCTTCTGAAAGAATGGCTGACGGAGTTTGTTGTATTTCTGTTCTACTTTGAGGATCTCCTCACTGGCTTGCTCGTTCAACCTGAAGTGGGAGAAAATAATACAATGGATAAATAACACACCAACTAGAACAAAAATAGAGTTTGGACATTTGTGCTCAATGAGCACTGGGAGCTGAGATTCTGCAGGTTAACATGCCAGCCACAGGTAACAGCATCTAATTTCATCAGTTAAGTTCTTTTATCTGCAAGAAATGTCCTTGTCATGTCTGATTTTCTAGATGAAGGGAAAATCAAACCTGACGGGGACAAGGTGCAACATTCCTAATTTATGAGTTGACAAAGTTTGTATTTACCTGTCAATTTCATTTTGAACTTCGTCGATGTGTTCAATAGCTTCTTGCTGCTCTTTCTCTGTAGGGAAAAGCAGAATTTAAATGATTAATAAATAGGTTACATTTATTGAACATAATCAGTGCTGGGAATAAAAAGAAACAAACACATTCACATTGGAATTAAAAAACAACAACAACGTTTGTATAAAAACGTCAACTTGTGCCCACATGCAAAATTAGGCCTAGATATTTCAATCAATTATAATGTAGATTTTTTTAGGCGCAACAACTCTACGGTAATTTGAAAAACTAACGTAACGCTACAGCGGTCTAAGTGCGAATAATTTCTTATTCTAATAGATATAGTATTTATAATGAACAATCACGCAGTATGTAACAATTGTTAAGTTATCTGACAGACAGAGACCAAGCTCCCCGGAGGTCAGGTAATATGAGCGGCCAATGGCTGCAGCTCTAGCGGCTCAGACACTCACAGTTTCCTGCCGGCTGCTACCGACAAGGCCGCGTGGTTTAAATGTGGGACATCTGATTGCACACACACAGCCGCGATAACGTGTGAGACCGTGCTAGGACGGATGCAAGAGCAGACTCCCCTGACTGTCAAACAGTTGCTCGTACGGCGGACTCCCGTCTCCAGTTGTATAAATGCAATAATTACCCGGTTTAACTGATTGCGGGGCCGGTGGATTTAAATGCAACTTGGCCAGTAACAAAACACAACGTCGTCAGCTAACGTTAGGTAACATTATAACAACATTAGCTTGCTAACCGCTAATGCACAAATTGAATGGGAAACTTTTCCGGTTATTACACCCTGTAATAGCATTTTAAACGTGTACCGGTCAATTTGCGGTAAATCTACAACAGCACACGGGGCAATGATCCTACAGAATCACACACGGCCACTCAGTCAGTAACCAACGACATAACTGACCACGCTGATGATGCTAAATCAACTAGTTGGCTAACATGGCCTCTCATCACCGGTCTGAACTGAACAACAGCGGGCTGGAGTAGCGGCATGCTAACAAACGCGTTAGCTGGTGAGCTAACCGCTCTTCTCGAAATACGAACACACACAGCAGCCGGAATGGTCAGCCGCAAAGTAGGCCCCGGGGCGATAAGGAAAATCAAAGTAATTCACAAAATAATTATTAACAATATTGCACCCTTTGGCGATGCAAATTATGTTAGAGAAGAAAGTGAAAATGGCGGTGAACAGGAGGCCGCCATTCCCCTTACCGGAGGTTTCGTCCGCTCCGTCATGGTTTGAGTTCAGCTCCTTTTTACTCACTTTTGCCGCCGAGGCCGACATATTTTCGCAAGCTGGGGTAACTTACAGACGTCTGACAAAGTAGCTGATAGCTTTGAATGTGGTTTCTCCTTGAGGAGGAGAACGTTAATTCGGCGTAAAGTTCAGCGTGCAGAAACCAACAACGTGCTGCTTTCCACACAATGTAGCTGCCGATGAGCGAGGAAGTCACAGCAAGCGCTGCTCACGCGCTCCTTTCATTACGAACGCGCCTCACCGAGTGGAGAAGAGACGAGCTCCGCCTCTCAAAATAGGTCTCACTACTCGGCTCCAATTTGCAGATTTGACATTATTTCTTCTCTCGAAAATTAGACCTAAATGGACAAAAACTGAAAGCGTCACTTATTATTTTTCACGAGGGATTTAAAAATTAATTTCGGCAAAAAAATTACGTTTATTCGGGGCAGGCCAAACCTTCAGCTGGACCGACTCGCACTTGCGCATTTAAAAAAAGATGCTGAATATCAGTCGAGCAGGAGCTTCTGTGGTGGTCAGTGCTAATTAGCCCGTCAGTCACAGTTCGTCCCGAGCGGTGCTTTACACAAGATTAATGCCGAATAAACACATTTTAGTTTAGGTTTTGTCCAGCAGGTTGCGTAACGTCACTCATTCGTTGATGTTTTTATAGCATATGTCCAAATAATAGCATCACATTTTCCTTTTATGCGAGTAAGACCTTCAAGCTAGCTGTAATTACCTAACTATGACAATGTACGGCGAGGAATGACAGTCTTTCCAAGTTTTTTCACTTTCTTTTTTCGATGTTACTCATATTAATAGATTTCAGTCGCTTGTGGACGCGAGTCCGCCAAGCTCCCCTGTTATTGGACAGGGCAATACAGCTGAGATGAGAACAACAAAACCACACAGCTGTCATGTTTGCTTGTATGCAGACAAGAAGTGCACGTAGCTGCGTGCAGGAATTGAAAACAATCATGGTGAGAATTCACGGTAGTCAGTATACACAGCTGTTTGTGCAGGATCATGTTCAGCACAGCAGCTGCTCCCTCATTTCCCACCCCCTTGATGTGCGTAATGTGTTGACTTGGATCGGTATGGTTAACTTCTGTCTCTCACACCCCCTTCTTATCAGGGCAGGTTCAACAAATCTCTTGTACGATGAAGGTTGGTCTCTGCCTTGTCCCGAAGAGAGCAGCAGCAGCAGCAGCAGCAGCACTGTGTTTGTCTTTTGGTTGGTGACAGCACAGGAACATGTGGTCATGCAGCGGCCAATGCCGAGCCCAGAGCAGGCAATCAGCTCTCAGACTAGCAGCGGCAGCCCTGGCACGGGAGAGAAACTCTGCCTTCTCCCTGCAGAAAGAAACCCCTCTAACAGAGAGAGAGAGAGAGAGAGAGAGAGAGAGAGAGAGAGATTTGGTTACAGAGCGGATGATGAGGATGCAGTGGGAAGGGGATGTTGCAGAGGAGTCTGCAAGAAGGCAAAAACAAACAGCAGGACACTCAGTGTGATTCTGGTCTCAGGATGTAGGTGACACGCCAGAGGACCCCTCAGTCAGAGTGTGTGTGTGAACGCATCATATCAGGGGACTTGTGTTTCAAGGAGAGTGAAGGTGGAGAGGCGCGATCCGAGAAGTCTCCCCTCCACCTCCACAGAGGATGACAAATTAGTCCTATTCAGCAAGCAGCAAGAGCATCACCCTGAGGTTAGTGAAGTGCAAAGTCATACTGTTCACACCTGATTTTTGCTCTCACTTATTCCATCTGTGCTTTGGCACTTGTTTACGTCCACTTGAGGTGCATGTGCAGCACCGCCGCTGGTGTTTTCCTCATGTTCTGCCACTTGTTATGAGGAATCATGGCTGTGTTTAGTCAGTGTGTTGTTTACAAATGTGCTCCTACCCCAGCTGACCTGTCAGAGGAAAAAAGCAAGGTGATGAAGAGGGGCTTGTTGTCTCTTGATGTGATGTCGTTATCCAGGATCAGATGTTGTCCACAGCTCAGCAGATGCTGCAGGATAGCCGCTCCAAGATCGAGCTGATCCGACTGCAGATTATCAAAGTCACCCAGGCTGGCAGCAGCAGCGGCGGCGGCGGCATTATTGGCCATGATGGTGGATACAACCAGGAAAGCTCCACACATGGAGGTCAGAGTCTTGGGCCATGACCCCCTTACAGGTCACTTGATGTCAAGATCAGCATTTTTTAGAATTAGTTTAATTTTAGACACATTTCTTCTTTTTGAAAAATAAGATTTATTACCTGCTTCTTCATTTTTCTAGTATGTTAATCTGCACAAAAGAAGCATGTAATCATGTATAAAAGTCATTAAATTTGATCCACGTCAGAAGCAACTGCAGCGACACAACATACATCTGTGACAAAATCTCTGTTACAGTCAGATTTTCTAAATCTAGAGGAGTAATTTGGCTTGTTAACCAGAAATCTATAATATATAACAACATATTGGAGTAAGCCAGTGATAATGCCCCAGGTCAAATGTTTAATTGAACCATTACAATTAGATGATGGCTCAGGCCAGAGTTTGAACAGGGAGTTACGGGTATTAATACTTGATTTTGAAACAATTATTGTAACGTATCTCATGCTCTTCTGCCTGAGATACATAATTTTCTTTCCTGCCGTTATAAATTCAGATTTGTGGTTTGAAAATGTTATGCTTTAATAACTGACTCAGTCAATTAAAGAAATTAATGTGTCCACAGGCACATCTTCCTTTCCTCAAAGAGGTTTTGGTTGGCATGCCGTGACAAGCTGCAAATGCAAATGTATTATTTCAGTTTCAGTAACACTTTTGTATCACAAAAGCACTCTAGGTGTTTTAAAAGCATTTCCTGTGGAAAAAGAGCAGTTTTTTTTCTTTTTGATAAAGACAAGTTAAGCACATAACGGCAAAAAATACGGCCCGTTAGAAACTTCAGTTCAGAAATATCAGTGCTGGCATCAAAACCTGTAATTGTTGAACCGCACTTCCTGCCAACTGTCAACTTTGTGGGTGTTTATTCCAGAAAGTGAAACCAATCTGACAGCATTAACAGAGACAGAAATAAATGTGACACTTAATTTTAAATGAGAGATTTGTGCAGTTTGAAAACTCTTGAACCAACACTTGTAAAATGATTCCTGGCTTGACGGTAATTTATTTTTTTTAAAAAAGGTATGAAATATGAAACAAAAGCTCTGTAATATTTTTGCCTTGGCTCATATTTCCTTTCCCTGACCCCTAACCTCCTTTCCTCTCATTGATTCCTCTAAGTGTTGTGATTTGCTGGGAATTAAAACCCACTCTACAATTACAGGCAGTTCATTTCACTGTGTATCCCAGTGTCAGACGCGACAGAGCAAATATACATTGAGGCACATTACACTTAGTGTTGCTGCTTTGCTCACAATTTTTATCATCTTATCACAGGAAAAATATCACATTTCTAGTAACAACTGAGATGAATAAACTGCTGTTTTTTCCAGTGGAGAGCAGCACTATTAGAAGTTTTCACACACCATCTGCATATGCAGGACTTGATTAATTTAAAGAGCTACATACAAAAATATATTCTGCTATGTAAAGAACTAGTGGTGTATTGACGTTTAGAATGGAGAGTGACTTCACAAGCCTTCTCTGTGGGTTGTTATCGAGCTTCTGTTTCTGAGTTTTGGTATCTGGGACGGCGGCACATTCATGTTCGTTCACGTGAAACCCCTCCCTTTTGGACCTGTGGGCCTTCACTCCCTTTTTAAAAAGCTGCCGTAAGTCATGAACAGCCAAGCACATTTTTTTTATTGAACTCAGGCCCGGCTAATGTAACAGACAGATGAATGGGAAGGCTACTGTTATAAGCTGTTCAGTAATCACAAAAATGTTGTTATGTTGTGTTTTATTTGAGATTTTGACCCACCATGCATCTCGGAAAGAGACAATTAGATGTTTTCGTTTGAAATAAAATCACATTATCATCAAGTAGATATGGGGGACAGTAGAGCTAATGCTAACCACCAATGGGGCTCTAACCTCTCTTGCTGCCCAAGAAGAAGGCTACAAGCCCAGCCGTAGCTAGCACGAACATGTGGCTCGACTAACGTCACCAGTTGGTCAGTAATAACATAAATGCTATTTTATTGTGTTGTGACTGAGATTTTGACTCGCCATGCACTGTGAGAAGAGACAATTTGACGTTTTATCACTTGACATAGCATCACATTATCACTGAGCAGATGCAGCAACAGGCACAAGCTAACTGCTAACAGCAGGAGGTCCGACTCAAACACTAGTAACCTACAGACAAGATGAGCGAGAAGGCTAGTGGTACTTTTCCACAGGCTGTAAAATAATCACATAGATGTTGTTACACTGTGTTGTGATTTTAGCTATTTACATCAGTTTTAGCGTTTTTGTCGGGTGTTTTTTTTAGGCTTGGTAAACAGTGAATGGCTTGCATAGCTGAGTCCCAGGCTGACTCTGCACACAGTAGAAAGACTCCTACTCAAAGCTCCTATTCTTCCCTACATGTAGTAATAACAAAAAAACAGTACCTGCCGAGTCGCAAATGTTGTTATCCGTCACATTGGATTACTCCTTTAATTTAATATTGCATACTTTTTATTAACAAAGGGGTCTTTGTTCAACTAGAGCCTCAAATTCTTCTCAGAGCAAACATGGCGCTGCCATTGAGCAGAGTTGCTGAGAACAGGGGGTGGGTGTGGTGGGTGGAGTGCCAGTGGAAAGAGGAGGTGTGGCTGACGTGCAGGTTTGTTTTGGTGTA
>JAQLOL010000021.1:8968700-8981766 GCA_029783665.1 Naso thynnoides | reverse complement strand
GGGGGGGGGTGTGGTGGGAGGAGTGCCAGTGGAAAGAGGAGGTGTGGCTGACGTGCAGGTTTGTTTTGGTGTAAAAGCTGATATTGAACTAAAATCACTAGCGCTGAATCAATTTTTTATATCGCTCCTTGAAAAGTTTTTAGAAATTAGGTGCAGAATTAATAGTTTTCCTTATATCCATGTTTACATTTCAAAAATTGTTAATTGTAACGGAGCCTCCTTTAGTGAACTTTTTTTTTTCTTTTCCAAAAAGTAGTGACTATTAAGGAAAATAATGTTTAATAGATCAACATTTTAAAACTCAGCATTCATAAGTCAGTTTTACAGACGCTTAAAGCAAATTTTAATGTAACTGCTTTTTTCCCCAGTGCTTTTCTCCTTTTATTAACTCTGCAACAGGTGAACGGGTTTTCTCCAAGACTGTGTAAATCTCACCTTTTAGAGCTTTCATACATTTCGGATAAGTGTCAGCGAAATGCCAGAGAAATAAAATATGTAATGTTAAGACCTTTGCCTGGAGCACCGCGACATTTTAGAGAATATGGCTCACTTCAGCTTTATAAATATTGATTGCAGGAATGAAAGGAGTTTCACCGAGGATCTATGAGGATGTATTTCTTGTCTGAAATGGACTCCTTCATCCTGAAAATTCCTCTCTGCCTTTTCCCTCTCAGAGATCTCTCCAGTTGCTGTCGAGCCTGTAGATGTCCGTTTGGCAGAGTTGCAGCACTACATGCAGAGAGAGACAGATGCGTTGGTGCTGGCCAAAGATGTGGTGAAGCAGCTGGAGGGAATCTCATCGCTGGACCAGAAGGCACTGGCTGAGGTAGGACTCGCAGTCAATTTGATCTGGAAATAGCCCTGGCTGAGGGAAGCCAGAATGCTGTTTCTAATGTGTATAACACAGACAAGGGGGAAATAGAAACAGGCTGGCAGTAGTGAACACAGGTGCACAAAACACAAACTCATGGATATTAGCTTTCAAAAGCACATTTCATATAATTGTATTCTCCCTTTTTGTATCTGTTGACTGTAACACAGCAGTGGTTCTGAACTGGGGGTCTGTGGATGTGGATTTTAAAAAGATCCCATGATCTTTACAGACAAATATTATCCCTGAAATATTGACTGAGAACTTGATTTACCTCAACTGCAAAAGATAACATGCCTTTATTTCCAATTCCCTCTGTTTGATATGTTTAATATTGGTCATATTTTATAACAAAGCCTAATTTTGAACCACTCCCATCTTCCTTCGAAGTACAACACTGCCTATATTCTTTTCTAGTTAAGAGCTGTCTAGCCTTTCAGTGGACGGACACAATTATTTCTTAATTAGGCTTTCATTGTTAGAAGTTTGCAGGAACATGTTGAAACTTCTAAAATTCAGCATACAGCACTTGAAGTTAAGTTACAAAAAATATGCAAACACTAAGAGGAAGATGACAACTGCGGTTATTCAAAGAGGAAGAAAAAGACGATGAAGAAGAACTATGCTGCAACATGGGGAAATTGTTAAAATGACCATCTGTTTTGACTGACTGCCAGCAAAAGCCTGACTGAGAGCAAAAATACTATATATGTTTGACAAGAGTGGGGGTTTTGGGGGGACGGGGTCCTCAGGATTTCAAAAAATATACAGGGGGTCCAGTACCCCAAAAAGGTTGAGAACCACTGGATTACAGAATAAGGTAGCTGGCCCTTATACTTGTCTGAAATGTAGCCGTCCTGTAATAGTCCTGTAGTAATTGAATTGTCATGTGGTTGGAAAAGTCTCAGCCTTTAGATTATTTAAACGCTCCACTGAAACCAGACTGATGGTCAACAGGTCTTTACAAACCATATGCAGTGAAATTCCAAATTTGGGACAAATTAAAAATACATTAATGAAGAACCCTTGAGGACTAGATTCAGTGCAACTTTTGGCACTTTTACGCAATATGTGTCAAGTCCAGTGCATCAAGTAGATTTTTTTCTGCTGGATTCCATTAACTTCTTTAGAATATGCAAATTATTTCACAGCACTCTTAAAACCCGATTGAGTTGTGTAATCAAGTCTGCGTGATTTTTCAAGCATTAGTTTTGTTATGCGGTTTGAGTTTAGACTGGATAGAAATGTCGTCCTTCTGCATTATCTTATTGTTATATTATTATTTAATTCCCTGTCAAAGACAAAACAGCTCAAGCAGGTTTCTGGATTTTTGCTGATTTTTATGTAACATAGCAAATAATACAAACAGGACAGCGCTCGTGATTTGTTTTGAGTGGGCTAACACATTCAACATCATAAAAACATAATGTATGCAATAAATAAAAAGACCCAATGAAATGAAATGATGTACTTATTTACTGTTTTAAAGATTCAGTTGTAAATTCTTTTTATAATTCCTCTATCTGTTTATTTATTTACGGATTAATTAACACATTCATAAACTAATTTATTTATTCCTGTCTTTGATTGTACAATTAATTTTGAATTAAAGAAATGCTTTATTACAATTTCTGTGACCCTTGTGGTCTTCCATACCTAGAGGTCTGTTTTTGCCAGAAAGACATCAATATGCAAACCCAAATCAAACTCTGCCTTCTGTTTCTCGGGGTCTTTAATGTCGGGGTTTTGGTGCTGTTTAGTTTTAATCAGAGTGACATCAGCACTGTCCCCAAAGACACTGATTGAATCGAATCTGATATATTTAAAAGCACAAACTACAAGGAAAAATAAATCATAGTTGAAGTTAAAAGTTTGGAAAACATATTTATGTGCAAAGTGGAGCAACACTAACCATATCTCAAAATACCGAACAGCACTGTGTTTAAAAGACCAAACATAACAACACAATGTTTATCTTCCCGTCAGGCTCAGTCTCGGGTACAGGAGTCCTCCCAGAAGCTGGATCTTCTGCGGCTGTCCCTGGAGAAATGCCTGAAGGAAAACAACCAGGAGCCTCTGGCGCAACCTACAGGGGGGGTTGACCCTGCAGAGGGACCCCCGTCTCTCCGTAGCTCCAGACCTGGGTGTCTCCTGTCCACTTCCCCATCCATCCTCTCAATCAGACCTGCCTCCCTGACCGGTACTTTGCAAATTATGCTGTGTCCGAACAACAGTGACCAAAAATACACAGATATTTGTAGATTTTTCTGCATGATTTTTTTAAATAGAAACTCCAAACCTCTGTGTAAGTGTGTGAGTGTGTCTTTATTAGAAAGACGACCCCTTTTCACATTGACTTGGTTTGAATAAAGTCAAGATTTTTCTCTCATATTCAGCCTGATTTGTAGGTCATGGATTCTGCACAGCACCAGTTGACCTTGAAAAGTGTTGAAAATGCACATTTTTCAAACAGGGTACCCTCTAAGAAAAAAGTTACAGCTTAATTTTATTATTTTTTTACTCCAATATGCAACTGTTCTCAGAAGGATCATGGGCACCCGGTGTTTGAATATGGTTTACCATACGCTGACCTCGGGCAGTGGATAATCAAGACATGTAATCTGTTGGTTTTGGACGTTTCAGTTGTAAGCCAGTCTCTCGCTGCACGAGGCAAAAAAAGCCTTTTGATGATGTAACAAGGAGACAAATCCTGGAGTTGCTCTGTTGGCAGCGAATAATGAGAGCGAGTCTCAGAGCGGTGAAAACACTCGGGGTGATTTTCTGCTCCACAGCTGTTAGCACTACACTGAAATGAAGAGAATGAGGATGTGAGTGCTCAGTTTGCAGCTCCAGACAGCGCTGATTAAAGGCTTCAGTCTGAGAGATTTATTCATGCTTACGAATGAGAGGTTTTGTTGTTAAATGCTACAATCAATTTAGGCAACTGTATAAACTGAGATTCATTACCAGGCAAGAGAAAGTTGCACTCTTTCACACTCAATTTGAAGTCTATGTATATAAATTAGTGCTCAGAACCCTTCCAACATGTGTGTTCTTACCTTAACTTGAAAGCAGCACTAATTTAATTTAGTAAATACCCTCCAAAACTGAGAGTCAAATATTCTGTTTTTAAGTCAAAATGAAAATTTTCTTCAATATTTTTTTCAGGCAAACTTGAAGTCATGCTTCTTGGATGTGAGGATTTACTGAAACCTCTGAATTACCCAGAGCACGAAAACCGTCTGGGTACCGCTGAGGACAGTTCACCCACTCCTCGCAGGACAGACGGACCCTCTGGTAAGTGCAATGTTGCTTTTGTAAAGCCTTTAACTTTGTTTAGCTTTTTTCATTTGGCATAAATTTTAGAGAACATAAAAAAGTTATCAAACTGATAGATATCCAGTTGACTGCAATTACTAGCAAACGTAAACTTAGAGGGTTCTTTAGTTAGTGCACAGCGGGTCAACTGAGCATGCAAGAATGTGGAAACTGTGTACAGGCAAGCATACACAACAACGATAGAGATGAACATTTTCTAATTATAAATAATGAAGAAATAATAAATTAAACTTAAATTAAAGCACTTCTGAGGAACTTTTTTTTTGTGTTGATTGTAGTAAAGGGCTGTTCACACCAAGCTCTATAACTATAGACATGACTGTAGTGATAACAATGTGAGCATCCTTACTGATGAAGGATAACGTTCTGTAAACAGCAACACAGACATCAGCAAGGACAAAACAAACTTAAGAGACTCCATCACATCAGATGTTTTTAATGTGTAAAAGTGTTTAGTTATATGCTACATTTGTCAAGACGTGATGAGACGTTGATCAAGAAGTGATTAGAGTGATCGTCAAAAAATGTGTCGGAATGCTATCAATTAGCTCAAAACCTGGTTTTATTAGACACCAAATACACATGCTGTACAAACCAAGTCATGTGACGTTCAAGCCCGAGCTGCTTTTTATCCAAATGTGTCGATCCTCTGGACATAAAAAGGAATGTGTTGCACACTTGAATAAACATTCAGTGTGAATTATAATTTTCTTCTTTTACCTCTATTTTAAAAAATACATGAACATTACAACATTATACACTTAGGGGTTTACTCCCTCTTGTGGCATAAGTTTGGAACAATGCGTCTAAATATGTGCTATGATTTTAATTGGCTGTCAGTGTTTCTATTGTTCATCAAATTACTCTGAAAGTTTTCCCAACGATATCGTCTGCCACTGTCCTTGTTGCTACAGTTGCAGTGTGGATTGCGCCATCCGCTTGAGTTGGAACAATTTTCCAAACCATCTTTTTAAAGTTTTAGTTGAAGTTAATTGTTCTTGGTGCGGAGGGCCTTTTACTGTCGTAAAGAGCTTGACTAGCACGAGGATTCGTTTTGGCAGCGAGTGAAAGAGACGCAACTTATTTGCGTCATACCAGTTCGGTCATAAACACAAAATATTGAAATTATTTAAGGAAAAATATCCTCCTGCCTCCAAAAATGATAGCAAAAAAGAGAACAGGGGATCGATCATGACCCTAAACAACAAATCTTCCGGTTTGTGTGCTGTAAAGTGTTTCAAAGCGTTTCTGCTGACTGAGCGGACCGGGCAAAGGCGTCATACAAGACAAGACAGTAATCTTCAAGCTCCTCGCCAATGATCTCAATTACGTGTAGGTAAGATGTGAGGCATTATTATTATTAAGTTTACTGCTTCATCATGACCAGCTAAAAGTTCCTTAGGCACTTAAAGAAGATAAAGAAATCATTCTCGTCTTTAATAAGATTACAGATTTTTTTTTTCCAGAAAACTTGCTTAAATTATATTTTATGATCTCATGAGCCATCATGTGGACATGCTTAAACTGTGATGAGAAGCAATGACAGTCGATAAAATGGTGAAACTCTAAATGTGCTTTTTTAATTGTTGGTAAGTGAACGTGAGCGTTAGTTATGTTTGTCACTTTTACGTGTATTTCAACATGTTACTCAAATTGAAACATGCTTGTTGTGAAGTATGAAATACTTGTTTAAAGGTTAATCTTTTATCAGTCTCAGTGCGCTCACTGCCTGTTATTACATTTTATCCTTTGCCGGAGATGTTGGAAGGACGTCATCTCCAAAAGTCGTTTAGTAAATGGCATGACATTTATCTGCTATGTTCAGAAGAGAAGAGACAAATGTTAAACAAGTTTGAATTGATTGTAAGTTTTCAGCTTTGGAAGTCGGACAATGACTCATTCACTGTGGAGTTTTCCTGCATGGCTCTGTGGGAATAGCTTTCCATTAAGGAGATTAAAGTTTCGGTTTTAACTCCAGCTGGTGTGACCCACACACGTGTTAATATGTAGCTGGTGCTCTTTGTTGTAGTGTCTAGAATCAGTGTTTAAATGTAAAGAGAAACTATTTGTACTGAGACTACAGTCATTCATCTGCACAGAAGATACCTCTTAAGATAAAGGCTGAAGGATTTTCATAGCTGCTGATTTTTTTTTTTTTTTTTTTACATCAATGAATTTATTGAAGCTCCTCCAATCAATATTTTTATATGAACAATGACGGAAATGGCACATTCAGTGTAAAACGTCGTCATCTGTCACTTGCGGTGATAGTCCCACTGAAAATTCTCATCAATTCTGCACTTGTGCAGAGTTTTGTGTCACAGCTGTGTCTGTTCATGTGACATTTCTCTGGTTCATCACTACTTCATGGGTCTGTTCTGCTGCTTTTCCTCAATCCAGCACACCTGCCCCTCATCCCCACACACTTGCAAGTTGTGCATAAATTTAAAGTACACCTGCTCCTGCTTTCATACATTTTGACTGCTTGTCTGTTCTTGACCTGATCGCTGGTAGTATCCTCTTGTTATCCTCTAACCTTTGTACCGCCATTCTGTATCTTATAAGCCTGTTTCTGACCATTGCTTTAAGTAAATTTTTCTCCACTCTGCCTGCTTGCCTGGCATGTATTATTATCTGCATGTAGGTCCTCCTCCCTCTGTTTCCAGAATTCACAAAATATGACATATTTAGCCTCTTTTAGCTCCTTGTTTTCATTTTATGCACATTTTCCACAGGGCTCTTTGCTTTCATCAGCATTGTTACCAACAGCAGCAGCAGCTGTTTACAGCTGACAAGCTCTGATAAACCTACAGTCCATTGCCTGCCAAGCACCAAACATCAGACACAGTTAGAGACGAGCTGCTGAAGAAAGTGGAACATCTAGCAACTAAAGAATCAGACATTTCTCTCAGGAGATTATGAAGAATGACTATTGGCCTTAAAGTGATATTTCACTACAAAACAATTTTTTGTGTATCGGTTACTCACCATTAGATGTCTTGAATTGATTCAAATATTTTTTTTCTCTCCAGCATTCCTCCACGGTAAACTAATTTTTTTCAAAAATGCAAGCCACTTACTTAGCTGCTTTTGCTGGCAGTCTATGGAGATACAGTTTCGAAACATCAAAACCATCTCAAAACGTCCATCCCAAAATCTCAAAAGTCTTCTTTATCGTGTCGTAGGCTCAATGCTTTCAAAACTGTTATTTCCGCAAAAAAGCTGCTAAATCCAACACATCCGGTACGAGGCTCCCGGTCGTGTTCCCAGCCAAGCGTGTACATTTGATATTGGGTGTGTTGGATTTAGTAGCTATTTGGCCTAAATAACAGAGTTTTGGAAATGTTGAGGACACAACACAATAAAGAAGACTTGGATTATACCACATAAAAGCTTTTGAGATTTTTGGATGGATGTTTTTAGGTGGTTTTGATGTTTTGAAATTGTATCTCCGCAGACTGCCAGCAGAAGCAGCTAAAGTGAGTGGCTCGCATTTTTGAAAAAAAATCTGTTTACCGTGGATGAATGCTGGAGGGAAAAAATACATAAATCAATTCAAGACATCTAAGGGTGAGTAATTAATTCACAAAAACTAGTTTTGCGATGAAATATCGCTATAAATTCCTCAGGTGAATATAAACACGTCTTTGCCGTTTGTTTGCTGGATGTGGAAGTCAGAAGAAGTTGCTGTTGCTAGCTTGGATTACATGAAATGTCAGAAATGTGAGTTTACCCTCCTGTTGTGAAAAAACCCAAGTTAATTTAACTTAACCCAAACCATAGCACTTAATTATTAAATCTTGTTCTCATATTTTTTTTACTGTATTTTTCACAGTTGAAATGAAAAACTAAGGAAAACAAGACTAATGTGCACATACTGCAGTCATTAAATTAATCCCAGTATGATTTCTCAGATTTAGGATAGAGCCAGTGAATTTTTAGTTTTTTTTGAGTGTTATTTACTGTCCCTCAGTGGAGATCGGCGCGGTGCTCAGGCTGGACAGCAGAGTGGTCGGCCGGACACACTGGGCAGCCGTCGGCAGGCTTAGTTTGTATCAGACGTTCTGCATCCAGCTGGAGCGGGTGAGCCCCGTCACACACACACAGTATCAGTCAGTTAGGAGGTTTAGAACAATAGTATCTCCTGATATCTTCTTTCCCCTGGTTTTGACTGAGCATGCGACATTTACAGGAAACACAGAGAAACCTGGATATTCACCTCGCTGATTTCATGCTTCAGACATCCAGTGCCGGCACATCTTTGATTTAGATATTTTAAACGCTGTGTCATAAAAATGAGCTCAGCATTTTAAAGACTGTACCAGTGTCACTACATGTCACTTTCCTTTGTCAACATCGGCCATGTGTTTTACTTTAACCCCACACATTTTTCCCAAAATAGCTTTATCTTTGAGATATGCTGTGTTACATTTTGTCCGTATTCAGTAAATGTTACAGGAAGTGCCCGAAAATGTGTGAAAGAATGTCTGTTTAAAAATCCGTCTTCATGCTAGTATTTGAGCAAGGAAGGCAGCACTTGTAAGGAACTATTTTCCCAGGCGTAGTAACTTTTGTCTCAGTGGCTAGCAGCACCCTCTCTCTCGCTCAGAGATGTTTGACCAAAAAAATGCAGATACCCTTCTCTTCATTATTTTTTAATTATGTTTATTGGATTTTCAGTGTTGCACCCTTTTCTTTAGAAGGTTGAATTAATACCTATACCTAGCAACTTTAGCATGTCCTATAGTGTTTCAACACCTTGTTTCAACATGAATGGCAGTGAATGGGGTTTAAAAATGCAGCCTGAGATCTACTAAAGTTAACTCGTGGCCAAATTGTACAACAACATTTGAAGAAAACTGGGGCAATCTTTCCTCATGGTGAGAAGTCAAAAACAGACTGGTATGCTCCATTAAGAATGATCCCAGTTTGGTTTGTGGCCACAATGAAAAATGAAAAAACAGGATAAAAGCTTCATTGGCTCACGTCACAAACCAAATGCAGCTTAATGAGGCTCTCTCTGGATTAACTGGGGATCCTGGATTGCCACTGTCATGAAGCCTGTTATGAACTGGGTTTGTTAAGTTTAATTTATTTAGCCATTTCCCCAGGCAACAGCTACTCCTCCTGGGGTCCACAAGTTAACAAGTTATTACAAGTAAATCACAGGCAGGTGAGTGTAGTAGGTAACATAACATGAAAAAAATGTAACATATTGGTTGAAAAAAATCTTTTTTTGCCTTGTTTGCTCATTAACAAGAAATGCCAAAATTTGCAGTCGCTAATATTGATAATGTTACTAACAGTTGCAAGTTTGTTCCGAGGAAAGTGTTAGAGAAACTAAGGTAAGAGCTCCACAAAAAATTGAGCAGATAATTTAAGCCCCCGTATGCTGGAGGCCAGCTTCCAGTACCCATGAGTCATCTTTCATGTTAATTCTGATCTGCACCGCCCACATTCGAACAGTCATCTCTCATGATCATCGTGTTTCAGTTGAATTACAGACACACTGTTCATCTGAAATACTGATGATCAACGACGATGTGTTCTCGCGTGATGAATGTACAGGACTTGGCCTCTGTGACATTGGTGCTGATGCAAACAGCATCAGCAGCCTGTAGTTCAGGATGTAGTGATATTGTTTTTGCTGACACGAATAAGCAACCACAAGACCTCTGCAGACTGTACAAGGGCACCATGCAGGGCAACAGTGCACAGGAAATAAGTTAGGAGTTACTTTTACGAGGAAGATTGCTCTGAGAAAGTAAAAGTGGCTCAAAAAAAGCCAAAAATGTTTGGAAAAACAGGGTTTTAGGAGCTTCTTTGATGGTGGAAATAGCAAATGAGTTTACTTACTGTAAGTACTGAGTCACTTTGGTAGTTGAACTTTAATATTTTTGGTTACCGCCTCTTAATACTCCACTAAATTGAGAGGGAAATTCTGTTTGTTTTCTCCACAATATTTACTGTTACCTATATATACTAGTTACTTTACAGATGAATTTATTTATGTAGTTGCTCAGCTTTATTATTTTCTACTATAACTGCTACAAAGAAAAGAAACGCACACCGCAGGGCCAGCGTGATGCTTCGAGCACACTTGCTCTTCATCAGACACAAAGACTTTTCTATGTGTCAACGCTACAGTCGACCCAGCTCCTGCCCTCTTTGGTTTGGATGTGCGTGTCCACTCAACTTTTGCTCCATACCACAACTGCTGCAGCAAAAAAGAGCGAACTTAAAAAAACAGTTAATATTTCAAATCATATTTACTTGCAGTACATAATGGAATATTCCACTCTAAAAAGGACATTCTAATAATCTTAACCTATTACCTTTGATTTCGTTCATTTTGCTGGTATTTTTTACTGAAGTGTAGCAGTAGTAGAATTCATAATCAAATATTATTTAGTTTTACTTAAGAAAAGCATCTGAATCGTTTTTCCATCACTGTACATAAACCTACTCTATGTTCAATACTGAGACCTGTTGTGTGTTTCACTGGCTGTTGTACACATAGACATATACATGGTTGTGCAGCCAGTTGTGCTCCTCAAAACAGGTGTTGATAGCAGCCATATTGTATACTGTGATGGTTCGTTACTGGTGTAGTTCTGTCTGTGACCAGCAGGTGTCTCTCTAATACTTTCCTTTTTATTCTTCACACACTTATTTGTCACACAGAAAATGTCCAGGAGGGGGACAGCTAAAAGCATCTTCAGTGATGTAGTTAAAGTTTTTCAAGAGTTTTTTGTTTTTGTTTCAAGAATTGAAACAGAGGTACAATCATTCGGCTTCGTCTATTCAAACAGAAATCTTTAAGATTTGACAGTTAAGTTTTAGATCCTGCTTTAACTTTTCCCTTGGATTAAGGAAAACATTTCAAAGTTTTTTTTTTTGCTTTTGGTTTTTTTATGCTTGATTTTAAATTTGGGAAGCTAGAGAACCGTGGAATTCTAAAACCTTGTCAAGCAGTAAGTTTTTCCAGTTAGAAATATTACTGGAATTTAAATGTCAAAAAGTACAGAGCCCCTAGGGGGACATGGGCAAATATTTTCTTTAAAAAATAAAATAAAATAAAAATGTAGTGCTCCTTAAAAAAGACAGAAGAACTAGAATTATCAAAATTAATTCTTTTTAATCTTCTTATTTTTTTTTTTTTTTTTTAACATTAAACACTTAAGGTTCGTATTAATTAATCGTCCCCTCCAGTGAGACCCTCAGTCAGATTCTGTTTTGGGTAAAGCCAGAATGTGTATTCCTGTTTGTTTTTATTGACTGTGTGCTTGTTGTGTCTGCTTCAAACTGCTGATAGTCTCGGGAGCTGGAGGTTGGAGTCTTCTGGCGGGACCAGAGGGCGATGTGTGCAGTCAAGTTCCTGCGACTGGAGGAGATAATGGACAAACCAAACCACAACCAGGAGTTTAGACTGGAGCCACAGGGCGTCCTGCATGCCAAGGTGCACATACAGGCCTGCCTGCTGTTTGCTGGCAAAGGTCCCATGATACATCCTTAGACTTTTTGTGATGGTCTTGTTACTGGGGAGGAGTAACAGTGATAGTGAAATGATGGAATGACTCTGTTCTCCTCACTGAGGATTTCTCAAAGTATGGAAAATGTGGGTCATTTGTTGTCATACTGACCAGAAACCATTCATGATAAATAATACTGGCAAAATATGAAAGTGCTCATCTTAATGTGCTTTTCAAATATTACTACTTCTTCCTTTGTTAATTATTCCTTAGTATTTATAGTGTTTATATTGTTTTAATATACACATGGTATCAATTTTGCCATTTAATAAATTAGAATGTATATATATAATGTTTGGGAACTCATAATGAAGGCATGAAAACAAGTGAAGGCCCAGATAAATCTGTCTGTTCTGGATTTTACAGTTTCAATTCATTGACACTATTGTTGAGCGGCAGCCGAAACTGAGACGGCAGCGATGTATCTTCACTAAAGAAAGAGGTACAGACAACAACCTAGCTGCAGATTCAGATCTCTTTTGTTGCCTCTGTTTCCTTGATGTCCCTTGGAGCCATAGCGCATATCTGAATTTACACCACTCACTTTCTGTACTTTTCTTTTATTGGACGATTTTTCTACATATTATTTTTTTCTTCCTCAGGGAAGAACTTTCTCAGAGCGGCCCAGATGAACATGAATTTTTCCACATGGGGTCATCTGATGATGAGCATCCTCCCTCGCTACAGCTCCTTCTCCACGTTCAGCTCGTCTCTCTCTACAACCCCCGACCTCATGACCAACAACACTTCACGTCCAACTGAGAAGGAGCCTCAAACCTCCACTCCACTGCCAAGGTCAGAAATGATCCAAGCATTATTACGTAATCTGACGCAGTGTGAGACTGTATCATCTTTCACCGTTTGTACTCTAATTATTTACAGGGCAACTCTGCCTGTTTTCAACCTTATCTCTTATTTATCCGAAGTAGGGATATAATATAAAATTCAACCATTTCTTTTCAGTGTTCTCTGTGTATCCAGGACGCAGCCTCATAATCTCTTGTTCTTCCTGAAACCAGTGACATCACTGGTACCAGGAAGAACTACAAACTGTTTGCCTCTTGCTTTTCCTCTCGCCCTCCGGGCGAGCCAGCGCCATGTTTGTTTTGAGAGGATTTTTCAGCTCTGGTGGACCAAAAAAAAACCCTCGTTATTGAAAATGACACAATATTAAATAAAAGAAATGTTCTGATGTGAAGGATAACCTTGGAGACCCGGCAAGTACTGTGTTTTGTGATGCAATGCATTCTGGTACATGTAGGCACTGCAAGAACAGCTGTGTAAGCAGGAAAACTCTGTTTTCTCTGTCAGTATAGTACAAACT
>JAQLOL010000021.1:8954175-8967765 GCA_029783665.1 Naso thynnoides | reverse complement strand
TTAATGTGGCTCTTAATTTGTATTTGTGTGATTTCACAAGGATGCAGATGGACGATTACAAATATATCTCAGTTCTGGGCAGAGGACACTTTGGGAAGGTAACAGTTTTCACTTGAGCTCATTGTGTTTGTTGAAAACGTCTCGTTTTCATCCTTAGTTGGTTGGTTTCTTTATAGGTCCTGCTGGCAGAGTTTAAGAAGAGTGGAAAACTGTACGCCATCAAAGCCTTGAAGAAAAAAGACATAGTGACTCGCGATGAAGTAGACAGGTGCGTGTGTGTGTGTGGCAGAGATGTTCACAAGTCCTTTTTTGCAAGTCCAAGTCCAGTTTCAAGTCTTTTATGGCTGTAATGAGCTTTCTGTCATTTTCTGTGTGCTTAGAATGCTGCATAATTATATTAAATGAATTTGGAGTGTTTTACAGTATCTGCATTAACCCGTGTTTCGGTACATGGTCACATTACACAGGCTTATCACATTTCAGTATGAGATGAACACACTGCTACAATATTAAGCTAGTGACTAACCTATTTGGGTTTGTTTTCAAATGATGGATGAAATTAGATGTTGTCGATCCGCCGTCCTTTATCTGTATTCCAAGTTGCATTTTGTTGGGACCTTGCATAAAGTCTTTTATATCTGAAAGTGATCACAAACTGCACAGCAGCTGCTGGCGTGCTCACCATGTTTTCTCGCTGCAGCACACGTGCACTCTGTATATGCGTACTCGCAAAACGGGAGAGAGCTCCAAAAGAGAGAGAAGGAGAGAAAATGACGGGCAGCTCGCCTCACCACAGTTAAAACAAAGATTGTTCATGACGAGACGTAGATGTCCAAGTTGCAGACTTGAGTCCCCATCTCTGGGGTGTTTCTAAATAATATAAAATAAGACCCATATGTTGGCATTCATTCATCAGTCATTTTGTCTTCACAAATTAAGAAGACTAAACCAGAACTCCACCTTAAAGGATATATTGGTAATATATACATATTGGTTATATATGGACAAATAATTCTTTTTTTTAAATCCACAGAGTTTCCAGATACGTGCATAATTAAAGTATTGCTTTCCCCCAAAAAATGAGCCAATAGTATAACGATGTTGATATCACATAATATCTCTGTGTCTTCGGTGATCAAAATTCTCTCTTGCAATGGTTTGAAGTTGTCTATCGGACCTTTGAGAAAGGGTTTGTTTTATTGACTCAGTGATGCATTTTACTTCATTAAAGCCTATTTAACAGAATAAAGAACCTTTATTGATTTTTTCATTAACAACTTGGCAAAGTCATTACACCAAAGTTAGGATGAAGTGCTTGCTGAAATTTAAATGACTAAATTTGAAAAAAGACCGAGATAAGACAAAGAGACACAGACATTTTATTTTTATCTTTCTACCTTGGTTTTATTACTTTGCATCAATTTACCGGCAGACTAAAGGCCATACTATTCAGAAAAGCTTGCACTAAAACTTTAGAAATAAAACAGTAACACAACAATGATGACATGAAGTCTGTGTCTAATCGTTAAATTTAGGGCAACTCTTGTTAATCTGAGGTGTTATTTTGCAGCCTTATGAGTGAAAAGAGGATTTTTGAGATGATCAACGCATCTAGACATCCGTTCTTGGTGAACCTTCATGCGTGTTTCCAGACCAGTGACCACGTCTGCTTTGTCATGGAGTATTTACCAGGCGGTGACCTCATGATCCACATCCACAACAACGTCTTCACCGAGGCCCAGACCAGGTCTGTATGTCCAGCTGGGAGTCACTGATATTATAACAAAGAGTTTTCCAATTACAGATGGCTCGGCTGCTTCTTTTTTAGTGAAAATGCAGCAGGTGCAGTTACATTTGTGATTGTAATTCATTCTGTAAAATCTGATTTTGTTATATGCAGGTTTTATTCCGCATGTGTCCTCCTGGGTTTAGAGTTCCTGCATCTGAATAAAATCATCTACCGGTATGTCAGACTTGTCAAAGTGATGTCAGGTCACTGTACAAGTACTGCAGCTTCAATGTTACAATAACTACACATGCTGTGTATGTTCCTCAGAGATCTGAAGCTGGACAACCTGCTAATGGATGCAGATGGATTTGTGAAAATCACAGACTTTGGACTTTGTAAAGAAGGTGAACTGATCTGCGAAACTGTCTGTGCATCTTCTACTTTTCCCTCCAAATACACTTGCTACGACTACAGCTTAACAAATTTGCAGAAAGCCTCTATGTGCTGAGTTCTCATGTGAAAATAGATGACTTCCAAATGACTGTCAGAGAGTTTTTGCCCGTAGAAGAATGAGCAAATCACAAAAACAATAGATGCAATCAATGAGTGTTGAGTTTGTGTGTTTTTTTAATACTACTACTAAAGTCATACGTGGCCAGATTTTAAACATAGAGGCTTTAATTACTCATCCTTACGATTCTTAATTTAAGCTCAATTTAAAAATATTCTCAAGTCAGTCTGTGATGGCTCCTTCTGTTCGAGCAGGGATGGGTCACGGAGATCGCACATCAACTTTCTGTGGAACTCCTGAGTTTCTGGCTCCTGAGGTCCTGACAGACGACAACTACACCCGAGCAGTAGACTGGTGGGGGATGGGCGTCCTCATCTACGAGATGCTTGTGGGAGAGGTTGTGAACACGTTTGTCAGTTCTGTGTGGATAATTTCTTCAGTTCCACAGTATTTGTAACTAAGTGTTTTTCTCATACAAGTTGTTTCTGTCATTAGTTTCTCTGATTTCATGTCCAGATTTAAAGCTTTGAATGACAGAGAAAAAAAACACTGACTCAGCGTCTCTCTACCTTGCAAATAGTCTCCCTTCCCTGGTGAGGATGAGGAGGAAGTGTTTGACAGCATCGTCAATGATGATGTGCAGTATCCAGGGTCTCTTCCTCCCGGTGCTGTCTCCATCATCCAGAAGGTAAAGGACTCTCATCTGTTGTTGTTAAGGCCTCATTTTATGCCCGTTTCCCATTAATTTAGTGTATCATAATTTCATATTTTTGAAAAACTGGGATTCCTGAAGAGAATATAAAATAAAGTTTATAACTAAAAAGGTTAAACTTTGAAACTGATCAGAAAGATGTGTAACATAATAATCTCTAAATACATCATAGCACCTAATGGAGCTGTAATAACTGGTATTACTTTCTCACTGGTATTAATTCAATCATTATTTATAATACAGCTAAGGTGCAAAGATGTGACGATAATCATGACAATGTAGAGACAGTCAACCAGGTATCCGGCCAATAAAGACATTTCTGCAATAGCTTTCAGTCAGAGCAAAGTTTCTGTAAAATGAGAATGAACACAGGTTAACCTTGACAAAACCTTTTGTGATGTCTGCAAATATAAATATCCATACATAGAGCCAGACTAATATATCAGTTTGCTGATATTATTGGCCAATTTTGGCCTACCACAGATTTATCTGTATCAGAAAAAATAAAAAATAAAAAAAAATCAGAAAATGTTTTTTAAGGCTGGTAAAAATGCTTGGACTTGTTATTATTACATTTTAATAAAATGTTGTTATAATGTAGTTTGTCCAGCAGAGGGCAGTCAGTAATTTAATAACTAATAAGTGAAGCATTTACTGTTCATTATACAAGAAGTAGTTCCGATCAAGCAAGCTGATTTGTCAACAGGACATTTGGAATGTGCTAAAATCAGCATGATAGCACGCTTCACTCGACATTGAAACATTGCTCCACATTTACTCCCCATTTTCATGGTAACGCTGATGACAGGTGCTTCCCTCCTGCTCCTGTGTGTGTAAAACGTCTGAGAGTAACAGTTGTTACTACAGTGAAATGCAAGTATCACTTGTTTGCAGCTGCTGAAGAAGAATCCTTTGAAAAGACTCGGAGCTGGAGAGAGGGACGCAAACGAGGTCAAAGGAGAGAAATTCTTTGAGGTAAATCACTTTTCCTTGACTGTCTTCAACATCAGCCCAGAATAAATGGTTTGATGATGACTAAATCTACTCATTACTGAGTCCCTTTAGTTAGACTTTGACTGAACCTGCCAAGACACATGAACCCTGTGATACAACTTTGTGTCATTCCACTCAATTATTGATAGCTTTGTGACTGAATAATGTGATTTTATTGATTTATTTATGGGCAACTGTTTGTAATACATGTTTTGTGTAAATATGATTAAGTGTGTACAGCAGAGGCAGTATGAAAGGATAATGTCATCACTCACTTTGTGGAACCTCATCTTTCAGACCATCGACTGGGAAGCCCTGCTGGCCAAAACTCTAAAACCGCCGTTCCTGCCGTCAATCAAAGAGTCCGTTGATGTCAGCAACTTTGACAGCGAGTTCACTCGACTTCAGCCGATTCTGTCGCCGCCCTCCAAGCCTTTCAGCCTCTCTGCTGAGCAGCAGGAAGCCTTCGCAGACTTCGACTTCTGCGCCTTGCATGGATAAGAGAGGAGCTGAAAAGACCAGGGTGGGAATTTACCATCAGACACATACGTTTGGTTTTTTTTTGGCTGGTAAGTTTGTCAATTTCAGGATTAACTTTGCAGCAACCATAATTATTTACTTAAAACCAAACCCCCAACTGACGAATGTTTCTTCAAGAGACTTTGAAGTTACTTTATTTATAGGGACAATAAGTCAATGAAGAGTCCTGCTTATATTTGAATTATGAGAACATTGACAGGACTCTAAAAAACTTTAGTCCTCAGTACTGTATTACTTAATTAATAATCAATCCATAGGCATGAAAATGATCAGTGACAGTTTTTATTTTATTGATTAACACCCAAATACTTAACACTGGCTGATTACAACTAAAAATGTGTGGATTTGCTTCCTTTCACTGCTTCATATCATTCAAATAAATACTTCTAACAACTGCTGGTGAACCAGTGAACTTAATTATAACCTCACTTTGATCTGTGATAACTTGTAATGGCCACTGGCTGATCATAACTTTTTTACATATCATAGATGCAATTGATTAATCAAAAATAAATAAATAAGAGTCTAACATTTTCATAAATTGTCTTATTTGCTTTTTTAACCCAGGGTTAAATTACAGTACACAGGCTGGTAACAGTGGCAAATGACTGTCAGGCTGTGTCCGGGGTAACAAAACCTGCTAGCAGCTTCTCAGTCCGCGAGCTGTTTTCTGTTTATTCCTGCTATGCTGGTGATAACTTTTTATCTATTGTAAAGATCTGAGAGTGCTGTAGCTTTTTCACCTAACTGTCATTAAGGACACAAATGAGAATATTCCACAAAATGTCCAACTATTTAATAAAGAGAAGAAATGATTTTTGAAGTGGACCCCTTTATAACAGGCTAAAAAGGAAGATTTGAAAGTCTTAAATTAAATCTCTGGGGCCAGAAATTATTTAGCTATATGATTAACAACCTTTCAAGCTTATGTGTAGTCATTTCATCCTCTAGAGCGGTAAAAATTGATTAATTGATTAGCCCTGGTAGAGATTTCCCAACCCTGGTCTTGATAGTACCACTGCATGAAAAAATGCGATGGATATTTCTGCAACTCAAACACAGCACTACATCGATCCCATGGCTGACTTTGCTGACTGTTCTCATCATCACCCAATCGACAGCTAATCATCAGTCAAATAGCCAGGCAGCTTCTTTTTGATTGAGCAGAGAAAGCGATTGTAGCTCTTTATACTCTCTGAGTCAAGTTTTGCTCCGACTGTTCTAGCATTAATACAGCACTACCCTTTAGCTGCCCCTGCTGTTTCAGTTTCTTTATGGGATCTGGTCAGGGGAAATGTACAAATTTGAAAGAGGATGCTTGAAGAGTTCCTGACATTATCAGCTCTCCCTCCCACATTATTTCTCTTCATAGTTTAATTTTAATATTTTCATATCAGAGAGTTTGCTATGTATTGGTCAAACAGAGAAAATGTACAATATAATGCAAATAACATCTTAAATTACAGTAACCATGATGCATATTTTGTCAAAGCTCTGCTGATGTTAGTCTATTGGCTTTCAGTCAGTAATGGTTAGCTCCTAAATGCAACCATTGTTCATTGCTCATCCAGTGTTCCCCTGTCTTTTCCTCTTACTAGATTACATAATTTTCTATCTGATACACCAGTAAGTAAGCCAGCAGATGCCATGACTCTGTATGTCTTCAAGCTGCCTTATGTTGCCTCAAAGATGTATAAAACTACAAATTTAATACCTCTGTGAAAGTTCACACATAATGCCAACTCACTTTCACTTGTGCAGCAGTGTTTGCCGTCTCCGTTGCTGGTGCATCAGTCAAATGGCATTATAATGTAACATGTTCAAGAAAAAGATTTACAAATTAAGATTACATAATATGACATAAAGGGATATGCAAACTTTTTTCTTTTTTGTTGTTGTCCTCCCTCCCGAGTTCCAGACAAGAAGTTAGATACCATTCTTTCTTCAGCTCTTGCAGTAACAAGGAAGAGACTGGCAGAGCTCACCCACCGTTAATTAGCTTAGCTCAAATACTGGTACTGGTGTTTGAGCTAAGCTAATTAGTGGTGGGCAAGCTCTGCCAGTCTCTTCCTTGTTACTGCACACACAGTTGAAAGAATGGTATCTAATTTCTTGTCTGGAATGCCAAAAGTTGATGTATCCCTTTAAAGGTAGACTGTGTAACTTTTTGACTTTGAGCTAACATGACTAAAAATCATGTTAGCACTTGCAAACTGCTGCCCATATTTGTTTATTGGCCTGTAAAAAAGTTGCATGGACCTTTTTAAACTAAAGTGTCACCAAAAAAAAAGATAAAATAATAATAAATCATCCATAAATGTCATCCACACACAAAAAAAAGTTTAAAAAATACCCTAAACAAATGGCCATAGAGTCAAATCAAAACCCAATGTCTCATTAAAAGCCAAAGAGCTAGTATGAATAAAATGTTAATTTGACAACAGAGCAATTGTCTTGAACTGTAATAGAGTGCAGATAAAAAGATACATTTTGGACACGTAGTTTAGCAACTAAGTAGATTTTCAACTGCTGTACAAATAATATTACCATTCTTAAAACAACAAAAGCATGAGGTTTAAAAAAAATAATTTTATCAGATTTTTTGCATCAAATATTGAAATTTGATATTGTTCTGGTTGTAAGAAATGCTAACTTACCTTAAAACTTTTAAAATTTTCCTTATTTAACCAACTTAAGAGCTAGCTAAACTAGCCACCCAGTTAGACTAGCTTCTGGTATCAATGATGCTAACCGCTACTAGTTTCATGTTAATCTTGTTCAAGTTTATTATTCCAACAGCTATAAATTTAGCTAAAATAAAATGTTGTTACATGAACGAGGCGCCACTAACGACCAATTATATCCTCTTCAAGCATCCTGTGTGTTGAAGATTCAGCTGGCTTTGTGGCCTTAGCTAAAACTGTGTATCCCTAAGAAGTACAGTATGTGCTGTCGTTTCTATGCATCACTGTGACCGGCTTTGCCCACTGCCTTGACCAAACAGACAAAACAAGCTAACCCAATTTCTGGTCACAAGACTTTTTTAAAAGATGTTAAATCCAATCCAACATGGAGACATGTCTTTGTCACGTCATTCCCTTATAGCAAAGCCGTGCACATTCATACAGGACTTTCAGTCACCTCATGAACAGCTGTTTTCTGTTACTACAGTAGAAGTGCATGGCACTGTGGTGAACTTGTGCACTAGAAATCCTGTATTTGCTAGTGGTATAAAAGAAGCCATAGATAATCTAATATAGCCATAATAGTAACAAAACGTATATATTTTGAATTTAGCTAATCATATTCTGTTATACTGAGCTCTAATGATGTCAGTGCAATAAAAAAAGAGGAAGAGGAGGGGCTGCAAAGATGAAACTTACAGATGCACGCCCTGATTTTGTTGAAACGCACCCAAAAGTCCCAATGTTTCCCTCCAGCTAAATTCTCATATGAGCCCACAGCTGTTTGACAACATCAGCACTATGGGAGAGCTGGGGGGACTATTTGGCAGTAGATCATTACAAGACAGTTGACTTTAAAGAGTAACTTAACACTAAATCCACCTTTAAGAGTTTGTGAATTATGTGGAATGTAATATTAAGTATTTTACAAGATAATTTTCATTGCAGCAGCAGTTTTTGCCTTTTTTTTTAGAGAAATATTGAGTAAAGGTCATCTAGACCCAAAACGATCTGTACGTTATCTTGGACTACACGACCCCATAGCACAAGTTAAACTTCAGTGTTTGGCCTCCAGTGTAAACATCTACATTGATGAAACAAAGACGGACATGTGTTTGCTTCCTCCATGGAGGATGAGAGCACCCATGGTTGCTACTATCTTTTTTTATTCTGTTATCTCAAGATCATGAAATAATCATCTCATTATCACGGGATAACAGCTTGTTATCTCGTGATAACAGGAATAACCCAAAATCTTCAGCTGCGTACATTCATATCCATGTGGGCTTGGAATGATTCAGAGTATAACTCTGCTAAGCTGTTTTAAACATTTGGTCATTGGAACCAGTGCACAGGACACCTCAAACTGCTAAGACGGTTGATTATCACTCATGAATATGTACTTAATACACAGAGGTTTTTTATATTTGTACAACTCTGCCAGAGCCTAGAAAAGTAGTGTTTGGTTTTGTTTTGTTTTTTCATCAACTTAATTTAAATTGTATGAGCTCCACAGGAAAGCAGGCGCGGGTCTAAAGCCTTGTTCCTATAATACATCCACGGTTTAGACTGCCAAAAGAGAGAATGAACAGCTTTGATAAAGACAGAGCCTGCATGCTCTTAAATGTCATCTAAGGTGCTTATTCAGTTGTTTTATTTATTCACTTCCTTACAAAGAGAAGTTTATCTGTCAGCTGTGGGGTGTGTGTGGGTCAAAGGTGGCATATTTAAACTATAATGAGGTGTTAAGTTACTCTTTAAACAATTTGGACCACTGTCCTGAAACGTTACAAGTGTCTATATTCTGAAAGGCTGATATGTTTCACTGAACTCTGCCTGCTTTGGATAAGATTTCAGTTGAACTAGTAAAATATAACAGGACAACTGTTCAGCTTTGATTTAGCTGCTGTAGCACTTTAAGTTCATGCTGCTGAATATTACATGTTACCTACTGTATGTATCTGTACTGTATCTATGTTTGTATGTATGTGAAGCATCCTGATGAGGAATGTTGGTCTGTGCAAATGAACTCTATAAACAACAGGCATATCATCAGTGTTTTAATGTACTCTTGTTGTCAATAAATACAAACGGAACGAATACAGTAAAAAAAATATGTCCAAAATATTTGTCTCCTAGTGTTCAATCATCTTCAAGTTAAATATTAACAGTAAAAATAGTTGCTTTAATCAACATGAAAGTTAAATTAAAGAATCAAGACTTTAACTGTAGAAATAAAGGCAGTTATTGGGTCGCAGCTCTTACAAGGCAACAACAGAAACATTTACAGAGCAGAAAGTGGTGACCAGACCTGAGAAAATACTGTTTCAATCAGACAGAGTGGTATTCTTTTTTCTTTTAGGGAATTAGACTGAAATATTTGATTAAAATTTGGTTCTTTCTTCAACATTAACTGTTTAGGGCAACACACACCGGACAATGACAAGTGTCAAAACACTCATAAAGAAATCTGGATTACTGTTCAATGAGAACACGACTATAGCTGTGGCTCAAAAAGATAATGATAATATGTAAACATTTAGCAGGTATAATGTTTGTGTTGTTTCCCATCTTTGTGTGTTTAGTATGTTACCATACCAACAACTACTAATTAGCATTACCCACTAGGTACAGCAGGGCTGATGGGAATGAGTTTTGTGGGGTATTTGGTCATAAACTTTTTCCATTTTTTACCTTATGGTGGCGCTACATGACATGACATTTCATTTAAAACCACAAAAGCGAATCTCAGTCAACTGTAGGACTTTCCACAAAAAGTAAAGTCACAAGTGATTGATATATCAAGGATTCTGGAATCACCTGAAAACTTAAAGAGTTGACTTGCTTTGTGTCAGTCTTCCTTTTAAAGTGTGTCATTGTACAAGGAGCGTTGCAGAAGAAACAGTGTGGCATTCTCTTAACTTGTTTCAAAATGGCCAAACCCCAAAATGAGTGGTAATGGGAGCGATTCATGGTAGTGCAGCTTGTTTCTAAGCTCTGGTAATGAGTGCTGGCGAGGTTGGCTTAACTAACTCTGAACCAAGTACTGGTGCAACCTCTTCCATCGTCTAATGTTAGTGACGCCTCAGGTGACAGCGCTGTCAGTAGCCCGGCAGGAGAGAAGCTCGGCGGTGTGCCGGGATTTAAAACTGAACTACAGCCAGGACTCTGACTGCAGTGAAAGTCTCAGATGTAAAACATGTAGACTGTAATGGAACAGGCTTACCATGTTGAGAAGACACTCACGTTGAGTGTTTATAAAAAAAAAAACAGATCAATAAGTGGAGACTTTTTTTCCCAAACCAATGCAGAAAAGGCAGTCAATGCATGAATTCAACGTGCCAACTATTAAATCCTGAGTCAGGGAAAAACTCTACACCAAAGTTATTAGCATTCATCCTCTGAGGAACAGATATCTGTACAAAATTAGCAATCCATCCAGTAGTTTATATTTTGGTTTTGACCAATCGTCTAATAAAACGATTAGCAGGCCGACACTTCTTCTTGTTTTTCTGTAGAAGTACATGTTTGTTCCGTGATTTGTTTTGGACTCAAAACCTATTTGATGGTTCAGTTCAGCTGGATACTTCTACCCATGAGCAACCTAAAACAAATCAAATCTCTGCTATTAAGGTCAGAACATTTTCTTCCCCTTCAAGTCAGGTTCTCTTGTGAGAAGGTGACATGTCGTCTGGTTGGAGGTCAGACAGCATTTGCAACGTTCCTGTGGTACATTTGCTCCCACATCACCATCCTGCAGATGCAGAAGAAGTCCCACAGGTTACAGAAGACGCCACGGTCAAAAGGGTTCTCCTCACTTCCGCAGTTCTTCAGGTAGGAGATCCTGTGACGTGACATGAACTCCCAGGTGGTGCAGTTGATGGAGACCAGGTATAGGTGGCAGCAGAGCAGCAGCAGCACCACCACAGAGAAAACCCCTACAACACCCAGCGCCGCCAACAGGAACCCATTCACTTTAAACCACAGCTCCCATGTGACACTGGGGGAGATGCCAGACCTGGAAGATAAACACAAGTGTTATGGAGAAACACTACCAGTGGTGATGTTTATTTTCAGGGTTGCTTACTGCCCTTGCTTTATTTAAATAACTTTTTTTCTGTGGTAAAACATTAAAGTCATTTACAAGATAAAACAATGAAACAAAGGAACTTGATTTCAATGTTCTCATCTTCTGTTAATAATCTCAAGACTTCTCAAATGCTGCTGTGTGTCTTCTCACTGACATTACTCAAATCTTCTCCAGGGGGTTTCTATTAACATAGCTAAAGAAAGCCAAGCTCACCTGACAAAGCCAGGCTGAAAGTAGCGCCATCTCCCAATTAAGCCTGAAGTCGTTCCACTAATGCAACCCTGCCTTCATCTAAGCCACACTGACTCAAGACAGGCTGGCAAAGCCTCGCTTTATGCATGACCGCAATGACCAAAAAAAGATGGGAAAATGAGAGCAATACCATTCCCAGCAGCAAAACAAGCGCTCCTAATGGAGCTCTATGAATATAAAGACGTTAAAAAAAATTACAAACTGCTGCAATTAACACAGTGAGGGAGATGGCATGGCAACAAATTCATAGTTGTACAAAGCTACAACTGTTTATGTTACATGTGAATATCACTTTGTAGTATTACGCTATGCTTTTATCACCTGTAAAACTCTTTGAAATGCCTCTATATGAAATTTGCTGCATTAATAAACCTACCTTCACATGTCCTAAATTTAGGCTTTTAATACACAAAAAATCAGATAACTAGACTGTGCGACTATATTATCAGTAGTCCAGATAATGCTTAAAATAGTGGTGTAGGCCAACTAGTAACCAACATAACTAATTAATTTAGTTTATTAGCCCTATTGGCTGAGGAGTGTGCGTGAACTCCACGACTAACTGTTGACCTACTTATTGATTTTTTTTTACCATCACAGATGTCTAAAACGAATGTGTCAACAAGAAATCATCCTCAAAACATTATTCCTAAAGATCCTCAAGAGCAATATCTAGAAGGTATAGGCCTGTTTTCTGCCACTTGTGACAAAATGAAGACACAGTTCGTCCGAGTTGCTTCCTTAGGAGTCTTATGCTAGAGCTTGCATGATTTCCAGGCATGCCTACCTCAGCTTTGACTTTTACCAGTTTTCACTGTAGGAGTTATCAAAGAGCTTATTCTTTGCCTTTTACATCCGCCATTGACTTCAATTCTTCGGTCCACTTCACTGAGGTTGAATCAAACCAGTAAGATAATTTCTGCCTCTGTCTAAACTTACAATCTAAAACAAGTTCTTTATGCCTACAGGATCGATTTCAAACACGAGGGTCACTTGAACTTTGAAATTGCACTTCAGCAACACACCAAAACCTCTGTTTACCAATTGTGAACACAGATTAGCTTATTTTCAACATCTTGTTTCCTAATGTTGTAGCGATAAACCTGGAGAGCAGAGTACACTGTCAACGTGATCTTTTTTTTTTTTTTTTTTTTACTGACTCACACTTGGAAAGCAAACTGCCTTAAGACTACAAGTGTTGGGCCAGACGCAGTCGTGAAACTTAAAGAGCACAGAGGAAGAAGTGCTCAGCTTACATACAGAGCGATATGAAGAGCCCACAGCAGGGTGAGCAGCTGCACCAGCAGGTAGACGATGAACCAGCGGTGGTTTCTCTCCCCCACGCAGTTCTCGATCCAGGGACAGTGGTGGTCGAAGCGACGAACACAGCGTTTGCACGTCTGACAGTGCTTCGCTCTCATTGGCTGCTGCTTGAAAAAGGGAGAAAAAGAAAGAAGGTCCTACTTTAACTAGGAAACCACTCTGTCAGGCCTTTAAATCATTCACCTTTGGTTCCATCAATTAATCTACATGCAGCAGCTTTAACACTGTACCTATGCTCACTGTGTAGCAGGAGCAGGTGCTGCTTCAGTACTCCATCAGCATCTACACACATGTGTTCAAGCACATCGCTGTGAAGGTCATCCTTGGTACTGCTCAGTGCCTAAAACACACCACTGCAGTTGTGTATTACGCTCTGAGCACTGCCACAATGTGGGTGAACTACACTCAGTAACCTCACCATGTGTAGACAGAGACACCGACATGAGGACTGAAGCTTGTACTGCTATGATAATATGCTGCTTTTGCTGTGCAGTCTTTGTAAAAAGCCTTTATGTGTATAATTTGAAAATGTCTGACTTAAAGGGATTGGTCAGCTTTTTTTTTGCCTCCCTCCTGAGTTCCATACAAGAAGATAGATACCAATTATTTTGGCTGTGCGTTCAGTAGTAAGGAAGAGACGGACAGAGCTCACCCACTGCTAATTAGCTTAATGCAAACACTGGTAGTCAGTGGGAAGTGCTAGCCTGTCTCCATGTAAAGTCATCAGATAAACTTTCCAACAACTCTAAACGGTTC
>JAQLOL010000021.1:8931307-8954075 GCA_029783665.1 Naso thynnoides | reverse complement strand
AAAACAACAAATGCAAGGTCATATACGAAATACCCCGCTGAAACATGTAAAGGTAAGACAAACGACCTTGTCTGAACAAAAAGAAAAAATTAGACTATGAAAACTGAAGACATAATGAACACAACTGATTTAAAATTTTGTACATTTGACCTTTTTTTTTGTTTGTTTTATTGATCATACATCGTACGGAGGGCAAAGTTATCGTAAAATACGATAGTTATCGTACATCTGGCAACACTGATACTCAGTGTATTTCCACTTAAAATCAACAACTCTAAACCAAAAAATAATCAATCAGTGCTGAAATAATTTCCTATAAACTTTAAAATATGCAGTTGTGGATCTACACTAACGTATATTCCATTTTTATTCCCCCTGCTGTCTCGTTCCTTCTCGCCCTGCAGCTCCGTCTCCATCCAGGCTCCGTGTCTCTGCTTGTGGCCAGCGTCTGTCAGGAATACTAAGCAGGACACGGAGGCTTGATTGCTGCTTAATGGGCCACGTATGGCCAATGGACACACTCGCTCGCTCACTCTGTATCTGTTATTTCAAGCTGCTGCCGCTGCTGATTGCTCGCACGTTAATCAACGTTACACGCCAACACACACTCATTCTAAAAAGAAAAAAACACTGACGACTCTGTCAGCTTCTTTCTCTGCGATGCACACACACACACACACACACACACATCAGGACAGATGGGCAGTTTGCCCACCTGTCATTCACGTTTATACTTACCTGTGAAAGTAACACATACCTACAGATCAATCAGACCTTTCCTGCACTGCATGAGACACACACACACACACACACACACACACACGCAGAGGCGAGTCACAGAATGTTCCCTCACTGACATGAATCATTCACAATACAGTAATAACGGTGATGACGATTATGATGATGATGATGATGATGACAGTTGTGATAAAAAATTAGGTGGATGGTAATTTAGCAACTCTCTAGCATCACACACACACACACACACACACACACACACTGTCACTCGCTGTGAAGTTGTTTAATTTGATTTAGCAGAATGATGATTAAATGTAACTGATGGAGTCGAAGCCTCTAAAATAAAAAGCTCACACACTCACTCACTCTGACTCACAGATGACAAACAAACAACGAGATAAATGCTCTTTGGTTGGACAAATGATTCTAATCATCCTGATTAAATCATGTTTGTCCGTTCAGTCCTTAGAAATGGTACAACTGCAGGCGACCTCAGCCGCACTCACACACTAACAGCAGTGTTAGCTACACACACACGCACACACACACACACACACAGCCTCTGGCATGCATGGAAAATGTTTAGATGTCTGTTTGCAGCAGAGACAGATTATGCAAGAGTGGGACAAAGTCCTGCAGAAGACAAGGACGAGTTTCGTGTCAATGTGCCATCGAGTTTGAGTGAGTTCAGAGGGTTTGATGAGTCAGACTTGAGTATTCTTAAAAAATATTCTTAGATCAAACTTATTTTTTCACGTTTACCCAAACACAAGCAAAGAATTGGATGTGACTTACCGGTTTGTAGAGTAACTTCAGGTCTACGCGTCTCAAAGAGCTGCAAACAGCTTTCTGTGACGCTGAGAGCTGCGTGAAGTCTGACCAGGTGCCTGAGATGATGTCATGGAGTCGCCGCCAGCTTACCTCATCTCTGCTTAAGACTAGCACTTTAAGGCCACATTAGCCGCTAAATATCTGACAGAACTGCTGGTGATCCAGTTGCATTGTGGGTAATGTAGTACCTGGTTTAGCTACGGAAGAAGAGTACCCGGTTCTGCTGTATTGATTATGGATGCAATGTTAAATTTAGTGCAGTGCTGTTTTGTGATGATGTCAGGGAGGATTTAGTCTGTCAGATACTTTAGCATCAACATTTACCTCCCCAGTTCTTTTGGGATGAATTTTGTGTTGCTTTTAAACCGAACAAGTCCTCCAAAATAAACAACCTAGCGCCTTGTTCGTCCGTGCCTTTCAAGTGCTTCATGTGATCTGAATCACCTTAAGCACGGTCACATGGTTTCTCTGTGCCTCTTAAGGAACGTAGGACTCGGGAACCTCTGCTCCATTTCACGACAACCACGAGAGCGCTTTGTCATGCGTGAGCGTTTTCATTTACTCACTGAAAACACTCATGTTTTGTCTTTTTGGGGAGAACAGCTCCATCATACTGGAGCTGTTTCTCTAAGTTTTCTTTCCCCCAAATAATATGTATCTTAATTTCAAATGCAGACCGCAAAGACCTCTCGGCAGAGCATCCGGCATGGTGACAGGTTGTAAAATATTCAGCTCATTAAATGGATTTCTGCTGCTTAACTCCTCAGCAAAACTAACAGCAATTTGAGACCTGACTGCGAACTCATTTTGAGTCCTGCATAAATAGCACACTCTTACTCAGCTCTCTCACAGACAAAAAGAGACGTGAGAAATTGCAGTTTGATCTCCTGTAATGACGCGTCTGGAAAATGTGTTTTATCGCAGAGATAATATCTTGGATTTCCATTTCCATTTCACTTTTCAACATTAATCTGACATCTTCCATTTGTTTAAAATGTGGCATATATTGAGGGGGATAGTGTTACATTTCAAACGACGGCAATTTAAAATCATTCGTCTTTTTTTTCCTCACTTGGCTTTTTTGGTTATAAAACATGGAAGTGATAATAAAACACTGATAATATATGAAGTGAGGAAACTGCTCATATTGGAAAGTGTGTGATAGAAACCACAAAAAAGCCACCACAGAATATATATCACCTCAAATCAAATCTTACCTGAAGTAAACATACAAACAAATTAATTTAGATTTTTTGTGTGAGGTGTTATAGAATAAGACTGAATCAGAAAACAGAGGGCAGGACGGAGGAGTGATGAAGAAAACGAGAGGGAAGAGGAGCAGCAGAGAGGAAGATGGGATCATGTAGAGGCTCAGTGAGGACACACGTAGATTTCACACACACACATGCACACAGAAACGCACAGCCTTAGAGTATATGACCTTTAAGGGCAATTCAATCAAAAAGTCCCTGAAGGCTATCTGACTGCATGGAGCCCACTTTGGAAAAACACACACGTATGAAAGAACACGCACTCACTGATGTCAGGCCTAATATGAAATGTGTCGTCTCTGCTTTAATGAAGTGGGAAGAGCAAAACCAGCTTGTCACAAACTGAGTCTGTAATATAAAATTTGATGAGAGGCACTTCACCTTACTTTACTTTCGAACAAAATCTGTATGAGCTTCCTAGAAAATTGTTTTTTAATTGACAATGTAATAAAAAGTTTGTCTTAGCTAGCTACGGCTGTTGATAGGGATGATTGACAGGTTGGTGGCCTAACGTAGAAGGAGACTCGTTGTACAGCTCGTTGGCTCCTCGAGCTACTAAGATGAAGAAGGAGTTCAGTGGTGATGATGATGTCAGTGCTGCTGTGGGCCACTTACTGGAGGTCAAAAATGACAACTTCTGTTAAGACGGAGTCAGTTTGCTCCCTGACAGATGGACAGTGTGTAAATGCAGGACGGAATTTACTGAAAGTTAAATGTGCTAGGTTTTGTAAAAATGACCTCTTTAACTTAAGGCCACGAATGGTCCATGGTCCCAGGTGGAGGCAGGCTAGCACTTCCCATTGACTACCAGTATTTGAGCTAAGCTAATTAGCGGTGGGTGAGCTCTGCCCGTCTCTTCCTTTGAACTGCACACACAGTCGAAAGAATAATATCGATCTTCTTGTCTGGAACTCAGGAGGGAGGCAAATAACAAACTTTGAAAACTCGCACACTGCATTCTAATCTTTCACAAATGGACTCAACTAAAACTTTACACCGCGCGTGATGTGACTGTACAGATTTGTTCAGAAAGCACACGTGTCAGTGACACACAGGCACACAGAGTGAGTGTAAGTTGGATGCAGCTGGTTACCTGCAGCAGACAGTATCCGCAGCGCCGCAGCCGAGGGGTGGATGACTCGGGAATCATTGACTCCATTTCTTCATTTGAACCCCCTGCGTGAACTCCCTGTGCATCACAGACTGATATGGGTCACACGTGTGTGCAAGCATACACACGCGTCATCCACTGTGACCTTCACTTAAAGAACTGTACAAGTATGTGCAGGGTAATGCATGTTCTACTCCAGTTGCAAAAAAATTCTCACGTTTAAATCACTGCTGACCATTTTCTATATCATGATTTAGGTGTCTAGATGAATTTCTACCCCTTAGGTGTTGATTAACTTATATTTTATTATTTAAAAAAAAAACAATTTCCACAGAAAACATGAAAGGGTTACAATATCTTATCTGTTTTTCAAAGTAGCATTATGACTGCATTAGTTGCCTTATCATTTCACATTATGTAGTTGCATTTTAAATGTTGATGGAAAGCTGCAGCTTTTGAGGCATGAGAGTCAGCAAACCAACAGCAGAAATCATTGTGCAATAAATGATCAGAAATACAAAATAATTTTTACAACAACTGCATCTACTTGGTTTCGGTGATGTGAGTTTTGTTAATTAATCTCACCTTGACAGCGTCAGAGAGAACGAAGCCAGGGTCCATCAAAGACACGGCGAAGTATAACAGCACTGACAGCACGACCAGGAGGAAGAACAGAGCCGGCAGCAGCAGCTCACCTCGCTCCTCACATTTACGCAAATCTGCACACACACGCACAACCACGCATTTAGACAACAGAGCCTAAGTTGTGTAGACAAATGTGCTTTTTCTCAGGTAACGTTACTTAGTACTGAGATGACATTTTGTATATGACTATGCTTCTTCCAGTTTTCCTTCAAAGTAATTTAAAACTTTAAGGGTTAATAATGTTTTCCACAGTTTTCTGAAGTCAGGATATGATTCTGATGGTGAACAAAGACACTGTTGCATTCATTAAAATAAAGCATCCAATGTTTTGGGAGCTGGATCAAGACAAAAAACCTGGATGTACTGGCCTCTGCTACTATACTAAGGCCGGGCAATATATCAATATAGCACTGTATCGAGATATGAGACAAGATATCATGACAGATTTTGGATATAGTTACATCGTGACATGGTGCAAGTGTTGTCTATTCCTGTTTGAACAGGCCTCATTAAAGAGAAGTGATGCAATTTTCTGAACTCACCAGACTGTTTTTGTGGTTCTTTTGTTTATCTATACCTTCTTATCCACATTACTGATGATTATTTACCAAAGAATTTCCACTGGATTCATATATTTTGAAATCATCAAGAGTCATCCTTACAATGCTGTCTCAGTGGTGAGCTATTTCATCAAAACACACTGTGACATTTACTCATTTTAACACCTTAGCCGCTCCCAACCCTTAAAGTGCGCACAAATTGTCAGCCAAAACTTACATGATCAGTAGTTATCAATATCGATCAGCATAAAACTTCACTGTTGTGATAGGTTTTTCAGCAGTATCACTCAGGTCGATACTATACTTATCTTCTTTTAAATTTTCCACCTTGAAGTGCAATACTGAATGCCTGGAGTACCCCTTTAATATTAAATATAACTCACCACATATTAATAATAGTGAGAATTTACGTGTTCTAACTACAAGTTCATTCAGATCCGTTATTTAAAGCAAATCAACATGAGGCACGGAGCATAAATTATATCCAGGTCAGGTGTATCAACAGGTAAATTGGGTTTCAGGACTATCCAAAAGCAAGTGATGCAATATTTTCTGCATTGGAGTAACAAGGGTGGGGCGATGAAATCCTGGAACAAGGGACAAGGAGTCCTGGAACGAGCTAATCTCTTTCTATTCTAATATTTGTAATTGTGCCGCTGTAGCCAAGTGTACTTTGTTTTAAGCCCCGTGTGATCGTCATCAGGGGTTTTAAATAACGTCACTGCAGCCTCCCCCCGCCACCAAACAGTAGAAAGTTGTGCCAGTTTGAATGAACTTACCGGTGTTGTGCAGGAACAGTATCAGAGTTGTGACCCATGTTAGCAGGGTGTGTGTGGCCCGAACCAGAAACCCGCTCCGAAACACGCTCTGCACCATTTTACTATCTTCCATTAGCACCGGTGCTAACAAGCTAACTGTACAGCCTCGTTAGCAACTTTTCAGCAACAGATGTAACGTCAACTTAACCTAAAACGAGGTGGTTGACGTTACAGAAGTAAAAGGCAAACAAAACCAAATACATTCTGACTACACTACGACATAAACGTGGAATGTATATAGTTACGGTAATCATGCAGCTAGTTACAGTAATGAATGTAAATGTTTTGGTTCGGCCGCTTCAATTCTGTCTGCCCTCGATGTCACCTCTTCCGTGTTTTGGTACGGGAGGCTGCGTAGGACAAAACACGCTGACAACGCTTGAGGAAAAAAGTGCGATAGGTAAAACGAGATGTAGCTATTAATAATGATAAAACGACCAAGCCAGCCAGAGTTATATAACAACACTACTTAACGTTACTGTTCATTATGTGGAGGTGACAAACTTCTCAGTGGGTCAGCCTGAAAATAACTGAAAATTATCGTTTTGGGTTTTTTAGGACTAAATATTTGGAAGGCTTTTTGGGGGGTTGTTTTTGTTTGCTTGTTTTGGCATTTATTCAACTGTGTTTTTGGTTGTCTAATATCTTGTTTTCCAGATATTTATCTTTGCAATTTCTGCCTCCAGCCCAATTCCGTGGAGGTGCATTTGAATTAAAGTGTCAAAGGGGAATAATAATTTACAGAATACAAGTCCAAAGGTTTTTTGTGTGTGTGTGTGTGTGTGTGTGTGTGTGTGTGTGTGTGTTTTGTTTGCAATTATGGCCTACTACTTGCTACTGGAGCATTAGTCCCCATGAAAAGAAACATTTGGTTCCCATGTTAACAACTGGCAAACATTCAGTTGTGTGAGGATGAAAATGAAAATGTATTTTTTTTATTTACCAGAAAGACAATACATGAACAAATCATCTTAATACAGATATATGACATTTGTATTTTATATTAAATTAAGTTCTAAAAGAACTTTTCACCTTAACTGTGTTGTCAAGAGTTTCTAAATTACCTCAAACCTTATTCAGTGTTGTTTATCTTAGTTTGTTTCTTACCAGCTCCCATAAACAGACACCAACATATCTGCAGGAAGAAACCATCAGCAGATTCGACAGTTTAGCTCCAGTACTTGCAGCATGGATTAACATGAAAGCCATTTACAAATATGTTTGTAATTTTGAAAACATGTACAACATGAAATTATTAAGCTGCTGTAACTTTAAAATATGACGTAAAGCCTCACGAGTTCAGACACATGCCTGTAAAATCATCCGAGGAAGAGCTGGAAACATCTCACAAGCACTACCCTTACTTCAGACCAGGACGGAGGAGGCTGCTGTGAACTTTGGAAAGGACACGCAGAAACCACAACATCCTCTGCATGACCTGTTGCCACCGACACCAGGCAGCTGCACTAAATTAACACAAGTTTGCACAACTGAGGGGCAAAACGAGCAGGCTGAGGAGCTCGACTCTGCACACAGTGAGACTGTAAGATGAAGCTGTCTAGTCAGTCAAATAACCAGAAAAATTAAACTAGCTGGGTTAAAAAAAAAAAACTGTTCAGCCATTTATTTTGTTATTTAATTGTCATTGTTTTCTTGGCAGCTCCCTCATATTTCTACCTTGATTTTTTCAATTTAATTGTATTGTTTCGGGGCACCTGGTGGCTCAGTTGGTAGAGTGAGCGCCCCATATACAGAGGCTGTGTCCTCGCGCTGCAGACCCAAGTTTGATTCCACCTGTGGCCCTTTGCTGCATGTCATTCCCCCTCTCTCTGCCCTGTTTCCTGTCTACTCGTCAGCTGTCCTGTATATAAAAGGCACAAAGCCTAAAAAAATCTTAAAAATAAAATAATTGTATTGTTTCATTTATTTTTGTGCAGTTTTAAACAACGTGAAATTTTGCAGTTTTTCAGTGGGCCTATTGAAACCACTGCAAGCATGACTTAATCAATAAAATCAAAGTCATTATCCAGCCTGGAGCAGTGTTCTACCAAAATGAGATTCAGCATAACTTAATTTATAAATAGAAGCAAAAAAAAAAATCCCAGAACAATTTCAAAAAACCCCAATCTTAATTTCTGTTCTTCCTTAGTCACATGCAGTGAGCTGCTTGTGGAACAGAAACTTCCAAAAAGCAAAGTCCAAACTTCCAATCTGAGTACAGAACACTCAAAAAATTAAATGAATAAATACAAATTCCAGCTAAAAACAAAGCTGGCAGTTATCCCTGGTCCATGATCCATGATCTGCAGTGCGTACAATTAGACACAAATCACACAGCTCTCTTATACGTACTTAAAAAAAAAAGAAAAAAGAAATAGAGTCAACATTTCAAGAATTGCATTTATTTGCATCAAAATGGTCCATTAAAACAATACTAAAACTCATTCTTTACAAAAGAATTTTATCTTTATACCAGCACTGATATGACATTCATTTAGACGCCAGTCCAGCTTTGATTAAAGTGCATTTCGTTGCTCATTTTTCTCAAGGCCTTGCTTCTGAGTATAAATGCTGTGACACATTAAAAAAAAAAACGTGCTCTTCTGTGAATTAAACAATAATCTGCCCTTAAACCTGAGGTGCACATTAAGACATTTAGACTTTTAAACAGGGCAAAGACACATCTATACATTAACAAACATAATCTGAACACAAGCCACAGTGACTCACGAGTACAAACTCCAACTGCCTTTGAAATGTCACCAGACAACTACGTTTAGTGTTTTACAGCCACATGTTAAGGCTGTTGCCTGGTGTGTGCTTTCCACCCTGAATGTAGTCACACTGCATTCACATGTTTGGCTCTTCAGACAGAAAAATACAGCATTAGATCTCTCTCTTCTAGACAGTAAAAACGATAAATACAGGATGGGTGGAAATAAATACTCCATGATCAGGCATTCACTCATTCAGGACAAGGGTGGACAGGGATCAAACTCACATGTGCAAAATCCCGTCACTTAGGATTACAGTCACTTCTTCCCACAGGCAGAACGGACTCAAAGCTTTTTGTTAATGCTGTATCTGCCCTTTAAGGTAGAGGAGTTGTTTTCAGAGTCTCTTAACAAGATTGCTGCTGGTGCGCTTTTACCGACAGACCAAAGATGCACTGTCACACTAACATGAAAAAAAAAACCCAAAACAACCAAAAACAAAACTGAACTTTTGCTCAGGCACCAAAACAAAATGGCAGGAAGAGCAAAAACATTTGGTCCTCGGTTTACCATCACTCACATTCCTCATGTTTCTCATCTCAACTCTCAACACAACCTCTTTAAAACATAAATAGCAGCATCGGTGATCCTGACAACCTAAGCTCACAGAGTCCATATTTTCTCCGGCTTGGCCTTTCCAACGTTCAGTGTCCTTTCTCATCTTTCGTCAACTGACATTCACAGAATGAGACGACTCCACGAACCCCCAGAGGGGCCAAAAGGTCCCCGGGATTCCCTCGTGTTAACCCTGGGACGGAGGGGTGGTGGTGGTGGAGGAGGGGTGAGGGTCAATTGTCACATTCAAGCTTAGGAGGCATGTGACAATGGCGGAGAGTTTCAGCGTGATGTCACTCCGAGCTGTGTCTTCAGCTGCTCGTACACCACATAGCTGATGCTGACGGCGGGGATCACTTTGAGGAAGTTGGGGGCCAGACCTCTGTAGAGCCCCGTCGGGCCTTCGGTCTGCAAGATCTGCCTGAAGAGACCAGTCATCGTCGTCTGCTGGTTGCCCTCTGTCACAGCTGTAAGCATTAAAAATACAGATTACACTTAGATCATTTGAGAAATATTACTAAAGGTGCAGAAAGGATTACAGGTTCTGAAATTAATTTTCAAAAATCACGGGAAGAAAAACACACGTTGTAGTCCTAATTGAATGTTTTACTTGTGCAACTTTTACAACCTCCTTGTTTAATATATCAGATCAATATCTACTTTTTATTGGATGATAAAATCACAGACTGATGTCGCTGACCTCTGATCAGACTGTCTCCCTGTCTGAGCACATTTATGAAGGTTTTGTCTCTCACCACAGATGAATAAAACAAGGTGCTGTCCTACAAAGCTGCTCTGCTTTCAGACACGTTTCACTCTCGTTTCAAATGTCCACGCACTACGTTCATCTAAAAACACGGTCACTGTTACTCCACCCGAAGAATACTACATTTTTTATATGGCGATGCACCTGTCATGTGCAGTCGGGTGTTGTGCAATTTACACCAGCGCTTTACCAACTTTGTGCAATGGCACTTTAACACTTGGCACTTGAATTTCGACAGTTGCCCTAAATCTGGTTTGTCTTGAGCAACATCATTTAGTGAACCATTTTAACTGACCTTGTCATTTCGAGTACAGCTTATATTACTCAGTTTTTACTTTTCAAACTGATCGTGGTGTGATGTTTCTTTCAGGTTTATGTAATTAAAATCAAACTGCCAAGGGACTAAAAATGAAAATTAGCCCCTAATCTTGCATATTTATTAGAAAATGTTCCTTAAAATGCCCTGTTCTTATTCTAAAATAAAAAATTTAAAACTGAAAATTGAACCGTGCAGTCTTTTGAAGCCAAGACATTTTTAAGTATTAGAATACTGAATATCTAAATAATAATCTATGGTATCAGAAATTTAATATTTGTGTTCAAATATTACCAAGTCTGTTCTACACAGCAGTGAGACTGATGCTGACAGAAGGATCAGAGATGTGACGCCTCACCTTGTGCTTGCATGCGTGTGCGGACCAGAGCCAGGGGATAACTGGCGAGCTGACCACAGGTGCTGGACACGGTGCCGCAGGCCAGCAGGACGAACACGCCGGGGTGGCTGCTGTTGGCGCCGTACTGCTGCAGGTAGCTGTTCTTCAGCGTCTAAAGAGGGAAACACAGGAGGTGAGAAAAAGTGAAAATTCTCTGAACTAAGTTTGTGTTTTGCACTCTTGTTTATTCTCAGTATTCTGTCATTTTGTCCCACAGCTTCTCTTATGTAAACTCAGGAATGTGTTTGGCCTCGAGGTAAGATTATTATTATTATTTTTTTTAAATACAGCTGCTGCTTCTTCTTTTTTTTTTTTTAAAGATATTATCGCCTCAACAAATACTCCTTTTCTTTGCAAATATTAAACTGTTTGCTTTAACACTTGAGTTTAATCAGTGCGCAAAGTTAAAGTAAAACTAAATGCGGTGAATTTACAGCTAAAGATTAACATTCCTGCTCTGATTAGAGGTCGAGGTATGAAGAAAAGTATGTGCCAAGTTTAGATACACGTAAAAAAAATAAACCCACTGAGGTTTTACAGGATGTGCAGTAGTGATTCTCACCTCATACACTGCCAGGTCGATGCCGGCATATGGGATGATGCCCAACATGTTGGGGACGTAGCCTTTATAAAACGCTCCAAGTCCTTCTCTCCTGAGTAGCTGCTTGGCGCAGTCTGTGATGCCAGAGTACTGCCCCGTGCTCCTCAGAGCAAGACGAGTTTTCAGGACCTGGGGACAGATTCAGTTAAATAACAGGTTCAATTTGACTAGAAAGTCTTAAAAAGAACTAAACAAGGCTTCCTAATGCCTTTCCAGTTTTACATTAAGTGTATAATTAAACAGATAAGCACCTCCATGGGGTAGATTGTGCTCTGGGCGAACACTCCAGCAAGGGATCCAGCAACAAATCGCTCCAAGATGCTTAGGGTTTCTTTATCGCTGCCGATTAAACGTTTAATCTGTAGGAGACAGGCAAGAAAGAAAACACGTCAGTAAATGGACGCCAAGAACACAAAACCTCACACATTACACATCTGCACTGAGGTTCACAGCTGGAGTTACTTGTCACACCTGCTCATACGCCATGAACTTCAGGGCCGACTCGGGTGCAATTTTGATGATGTTCACGCCGTTGCCTCGCCACAGCGACCTCATGCCGCCCTCTTTGATCATCTGCATCAGCCCGCTCATGATGCACATTTTGTTGGTTTGAGATCCGTAAACCTGAGAAGGAGAAAGAGGTGAATTAGTTGTCATCACTGGGATGAATGTTCACTGGCAGGGAACCAAATACTGTTTGGGGAACTGACTTGATTTTTACTGGCTGGTACAGTTGTTTGGTATTGGCGAGTTCACCAGTCTGTGCATCAATCTGATACCATGTGATTATTAACCGCTAAAAGGCACCCAGCTACTTTTCAGTTAGCTTAGCAAGTGTAGATTTTAGTTTTTAAGATGCTGTTGCCCTACTCTTTCACAGGGTTCTATTTAAATCTTTTTGTTTTACCAAATTATGATCACACCCTATGTTTTTAAGGATTTTTTCATATTTATCTGCTGCTATCTGATCAGTATTTGGTATCATCCACTACGTAAGTTTGGGTATTGGAATCCGTAATGGGAAGGAGAAAGAAAATGTTATTTGAACATCTCCACTGGCTGACACAATAACTAAGATGGCAGCTGAATTTGGGTTGAATCAGGCGCCTGCCTTTAAGATCAGTTTTTTTTTGACCCAGAAATGAGTCCAACTAGGTCTGTGCAAGTGACGGGAAAATATCCAAAACATGTAATTCCTGTTCAACACGGTTTAAAGTCGACAAGATTGTCTCAAAGTTCACCCGGCAAATGACGCAAATGGGGGCCACTGACACAGATCCTGAATCAGTACAGCCAGACTTTCATCCTACCAATGATTACGCATCAGGGGTGTAATGACCACAGGTGAGCCATCATTGGCCAGCCGCCTGGCACGGCAGTGACACACAATCAGCCCCTGGACTCTGGACCCTCACTCTGACACAAAATCTATTAAACATTAACTTGTTTATAACTCTTAGATAACCCAATCTTGTGCAATTACCTCCAAGTTTCTCCTGAATACTAACTGTGCCAGCTGCAATGATGAAGATTATGGCCTCAAAGAGAATCTCGAAGGTCAGCTTTTCTTTTTTTTTTTTTTAATGTGAATTTTAGAGCTTAAACCTCTTGATTCTACAAGAGGATTTGGCAAGATGTCTGTTATGCTTCACTGTCTTGAAGCAAACAGCTGACAACTGGATCGTATCACCCCCAGCTGAGGATAAAATGTCTCCTTTTGCAAATAGGGTCAAAGATAAGATTTTCCATGGCAACCTGACTACTCTGTTCTGTCCACAAACTGCTGATGACCTGAAAAAGTGATCTTACTTCCCACACTTTCCCCATTTCTGTGCCAGTTTTAGTTAAAACCTTTAGAGGTTTAAGTTAATTTAATTTGGTCATCTCACCTGCATCATGACTTTGAGTCTGTCCAGGGGGGCTGTGCAGGTCCTCGAGACAGCTCCAGCTCCTCCACCTGCAACCAGGTGCCTCCACCACATCCCTGTCTGCTTCTCCTCTATGGTGAACTCATCAGGCACCATCAGGTTCTCACCCACATCAAATATCTACCAAAGAGAGGGACATGCATTGTTCAGTACGGAGCAGATCTTAAAAAAAAAACCAAAAAAAAAACCCTTTAACTTTTTACTTCAGGAAGACATGACAAAGATAACAGACATGAAGAGGTCAACATCATGTGAACAAGTATTGTTTTTTTTCCATAGAGGTACATGTGTACATGTTTGTTCGTTGTTAGCAGCACATGCTAGTGATGATGTGTCACTGTGACAGCTGAGCATGCATCATCGGGCCTGCTGCCACAGTAACAATCAAGCTAAACACCAGCTTTTTTTTTTTTTTTTTTAAATTTACAGATACCACAGTGCAGGTCAAGATTTACTTGACTTCAGTGGTTTGTGACAGACACACTGCACTGCTTTGCCTTCACAGCATCATAAAGTTATAGCTCAAATTTCAAAGAGCAGAAGCCGCGAGTCCATAAAGAGACTTATTGCGAAATGATCCAGGTCAGAAACTCCAACTGCCAACTCTGGTGCCCTTAACAAGAGCCTGGGACAAGTTGCATAAAACCCCTGAAGTTAAGAAGTGTCCCACAAGAAATCTGGTGAGGCTGCTTTCTGTTTTTATTAGCTTAAACTGTGGAACACCCACCCTTTAGATCTTAGAACATCAAACTCTTGGAACTTTAAAAACATTTTTTTAAAGGGACTGTGCAACACCTTAAGGAAGTTTCTCAGATGAGGAAAAATTGAGCCTTAAGTCTCACCCTTATGGAGTTAACGTAATATTAGGGCAATTTAATCTTGTCTCAGTGACATTATTGTTATATAATTTCAGTGGGTAGATAAAAACAGCCCTGTTCTAATTAACTAAACAAACAGCCTCCTTGTAATAAAATCTCTCACAGGGCTCCAGTGTCACTTAAGGACACCCTGGTTCTGGGGATTAAACATGTGACTACACCGACAGTTAAACATCAGATTTTTGGGATACTCAAAAGATTCATCAGCTCATGTTCCATCAGTAATATGGCTGCGTGTTTTGCTTGGCCTCCATGAGGGGTCACTCGGGCTATATTCTTGGCCTTGGATTGATTGGTCAGTGTCTCTGCTCTGCAAAGTTCAGGCCGCTGGGCTCATTAGCTGGCATGGTGTTGAAATAACTTGAACAACCACCAAGATCACAGTGTCCTTCCGCAGGAACTGTGCCCTATTACTTCAGTCTCCAGCTGCTCTTGCCGACTGCTGCCTTTTATGTAACAGCGAGACAAATTCAAATCCTTTCAACATAATCCTCCCGCAATGGGACCAATTCTTTTCACAGCCTAATAAAGCTTAAATGCTGACGTACAGCTTGAGCTGATTGAGCCTTTCGGGTAATTTGCTTTTCAATTGACCCGTTTCCCCAAACAGGATGAGCATGCGACGCCCTGTGCACTTTGATATTTGAGTTATACTGCAATCTAATAAACTCAAGCGTTTATCAGATAAACACATGAGTCAAAGAAGGGTGTGATTCTGATTTATTAAACTAACAATTCAAATCTTCCCTGTTTGGGTCCCGGCAGTGAACACCAACGACACTCAGCCCGGCTATCTCTAAATCTGCTCACATTTGGACAGAGTTTGTGGTTGCTATGCAGACAAGTGAACTAACCGTTGAGTGTTTCCAGTAGAGGATGATCTCAGGGATGTTCTCCGTCTTCTCCACCATGGGGTAGTTGCTCCACTCTTTACTGCTGATAGTTATCATTCCATTCTTATCCATGCTTTTGGGGAAAAAAAAGGTACAACAGAGTAAAATACTGAGCCTCTAAAATTAAACAGTCCAACACTGTCGTGCATGAAATGGGTGAATGAAATTACCTCTTAAGGGCTTGTTCTGCATGCTGTGGGGAGATTCGCACACCGAGGTCCCAGAGAGACTGCATGAACTCCTTCGGATCAACTCGCCCTAAAAATGAAACAAAGACAAGTTTTTAAGAAGAAGCATCTCCTGCTGTAAGTGAACTAATAACAAAAGTGAGAAATGAAACCAGGAAAAACAAGTCTGTGTGTGACAGAGTGAGACTGGGCCTCGTACCTGCATTCTTCCTGTCAATGCTTTTCACCACAAGTTTCAGGTCTTTCTCATAGTCTTGCAGATAATGAACAAACTCTTCAAAGTCCAGCTGGCCATCTGAGATATTCTCTTCCCTTTTTAAGGTTTTCTGAAGGACAAAAAAAGGGGCACAGGTAATGAGACATGGTACATGATTTGAGTCAGATAAGAGGACAGGGTAGAGTTTGAGTTGAGCGAGGATTGTTGAAATGACATTTAATCGGCACAAAGATGCAAACAGTGTGAAAAGTTCTTTTACATGTGTTGAGGGATCAAACAGTTTTAACTGCAGGAAACCTTTTGCAAGGGTACACTTCCAAACAATTTAACCTTTGCTTATGAAACAGGTATGGCAAGTTCTGAAATGTGTTGCATGTCTACATGACAACCCAGAAGTCTTGTAGATGAGTTCTCGGCTTGTGCTTCATGACCCCGCAGCACAGCATTATGACCCACTTGCTGAGGCGCAGTGCTCTCAGCAGTCTTGAATGACTGGGGTGACGTCTGTTTCTCCAGTAACGTGGAGGAGAGAGAGAATTAGGCAGTCACAAGCTATCTATCTTTGACCTCGACTGCAGGTTGTCCCGCCAACTGTATTAATCCGGTCTAAGCTCCAACCTCCTGAGCTAAAACAAGAAGGGGACGCCAGCCTGCTGGCCAGCGATGATACCTGACCCTTTGCCCACAGTGCAGGCATATGACTGTCACCCAGTAATGATACACTGCAGGACATTCTGCTCTGCCCTGCAGCCCAAGCGCATAAATCTCTCTTTTAATTTAAATGGCGTGGTTGAAAAGGGAATTCAATTTAACGAGTTCTGAGAAGTTACAATATACCGTTTCTGTGCCTCAGACACATTTGGTCATCGCCGTGTGCCTGTTCTTTCCTTCACCTAAAAGTCTGAAGTGTTGCAGCTGTGCCTCTGACAAATGGGACATCTGACTTTGCTGGGGGCATAAGATGCTCCCTGAGGATGTTACAGCAACAATAATAATAAAGAAAATTCTTGCATTGAGTTCATAACAAAAATGTATGTACGACCTCAGCTGAATAGGAGATGCAAAATTTCTGACAGGTCAGCAATGGGTCAATGTCTAAATGACTGCAGAATGAACATGACTCATGCAGTCCCTCTGCACAATATCAGTTAATTAGTGAACTCCCTTCACACAAGTGCATGAGTTATTCCCCCCCAGGAGAAATATGCAAGTTACAGCAGAGCAGTCAAAGCGAATCATTCAAATGAATTCAATAACATTTCAAAACTGTACTGCATGATGGACGGTTTGATGTTCATTTTATGCGTAGATTACTTTACAAAGTCATTCGCATTTCACGACCTTTTAAAACTTTTTTTATGATCAACTGGCGCAATTGCAAAATAAGATTATGAACTGCTGCATTTCGCCATGAGGAGACTGCTTATTGTGGCAGCAGATACATGAGCTCACATTAAACACCACTTTCGTATTTAATGGAGAGGCAAAGCAAAAATTCCTTTTTAGGGTGGATTTTCCCTCGACACTGAAGACTGTCTGCGGTGCCGCCCGCGCTGCTTCAAACGAGTTTTCAAAATCAACGTTAATTGCAGTTTCGGTGGATGGGCGACAAGAAATTAACAACATTTTAAAGAAACGGTTGGTTACGTTAACATGAAATGAATGCATATCGTTAGGTTTTGACAATTTAAAAAATAAATAAATAGAAAAAGGTGACTTTTCTGGAAGCCGGCCGGCGTTGCGGCCTACTCGTAAAGGCTTTTACACTAACCAATGCTAAGCCTTCCGGCGCCCGGAAAGAAAGGATTTACGTTAGTAGCGATTACAGTAATGAGATTTTAAGAAGTAGGTAATTGTATATACTAAACAGTCTAGTGATCTTTTGCTTACCTCTCGCCATCTTTGGTACTTTGAAAACTCCTGGGACGGCAGGAACACGCTCAATTTGTTAAAGAGAGACTTCAGCTCCGACGGCAGTGGGTTAGATTCAAAGTATTCCACTTCAATCGGGTCTGAGTTAGACACGGGGACGTAAAGGCACAGACCGAGCATGTTTTGCTGCGGAAGAAATAAAATAAACTACAATAAATAAATAAATAGCACAGCGGCGCGTCTCGCCTCCGAGGTGTAGTACTGAAATGCCGGTAAGGCACGCCGGTTACTAAAGAATGTCATGAGGACACGCCCCTTCCAGGAATAGCTCGACGTCATTGGCTGTCCAGACTGTACCGCCGGCCGCTGCCAACGTACAATCAACGTTATTTACTACTGACCAATCACTGAAGCCGTCCATTGATGGGGCTAGGCGGGGTCTTAAAGAAAGTAACCAATCACTTCTCTTCTACCATTCATCCAGCACGTGGAAGACTAACCAATCCCATTGTTTCTTTTGTTTTAATCGCCGAGGACGCGGCCAAACTCCATGTGTGGCGGCAGGAACAGCAGCAGCAGTGGCAGGAAATCAGATAGAAAGAATACTTTAACAAGAATACACCCGTCCGACAAGTATAATACACAGTAAAACAATAAGATTGAAAAGTAATTTAATAGGAATACAAGTAAGCAAAGCAAAGTTTTTAAAAAAGGTAACACTTTCTAGGAAGCCTGTTTCTATGTTGCATTATGAACACACAATGAGTTATAGGTGCTTATGGTTATAGTTAAGGTAAAGTTAGGGTGATCTAGGCCCTGTTTATGATTATACAGCACTACAGGCACATAATGCATTAAAAGTATGTAAGTGTTAGCAAAAATTCTTAGTTTATTTTCATATGTAGGCCTACATTTGTTAAATATTTTGTTCCTCAGTGTCTCTTTAAGTCTCATTGGGACTCACTAAGTCACAGGTCAAGTTAAATACCTAGAGGTGTAACCTTTGGGTGTTTGAGGGCAAAAATGTTGTGTGAACTTTCGATATTGCCTTTAAGGACCACATGAACTGTGCTTGTTCATTTTCTACTTGACTAAATTAATTTCTGTCTCAGGCCTCCTTTGCTTATAAGTCCTTTTCTAGAAGCTTTATAGCAGCTAAACAATCCTGTTCTGTCTCTGCAACACACCTCATCAGTGTTGTGCTTGTTTTGTTTCCTTGCGTGTTATTTACTGTGCTGCAGGCAGTGTTGCATAATTTTGTCTGGCCACTGAGTGTGCAGTGATCAGTTCTGAGCCTATTTTCTCTGTAAAAGCCAGCCTGAGGCAGCGGGCTGGAGGGATGAAGACTGTAGAAATAAACCGGGACAAAGGATGAGCGCCAAAAGCCAAAAAAAGGTTCTGAAGGAACGCCAAGAGCCACCAGATGAACTCGGAGGATGTCAGCTGATCTCGTCCAACACTACACACACACACACTCCTTTGCATGTGGCTTAAGTTCTCAGTATTCATCAGATATTGTCAAAAATATCCTCATGAAACCAGACAAGTTGACCATCTTCATCTTTGTTTTTAACAAAACAAACATGGACAATATTCCGTCAAATGTCAAAATCCATTTTTTAAAAAGCTCAGTACCTTTTAAAAATCTAAGAAGAAAATATTCACATTTCCTTCATATTGTCTATTTAGCTCTTGATGTGTCTTAGTTTTTTCTGTTTTCTCTCCTCTTTTTGTATAATTGAGCCCAGCTGGCTTGGTGAACTCTCCTGTTTGTTGTGTCTCACTGTCGTCTTTTGTTAAATTATATGTTTGTCAGATTCTCCACGGTTTCCTTTGTTGAATCGAGGAGAGGCCGGTACAAGCATCTGTTTTGTTTCTATGATGTGGTTTTATGTAACCAAACAAGGTTGGCCAAGTTTGGTGTGGAAGAACCTGACATCGGCCCAACACCTTTGGGATGAACTGGATCACTGACTGTAAGCCAGAACTTATTACCCAATGCTCACCGTATCATATTGAAGGGTGTAACAGAGCCTCACTAGTGCTCTTGAGGCTAAATGGGAGCAAACTCTGCAGCCAGGATTTGAAATTTCACTCAGATGAGTCAGGGCCGTGGATACCCCTTTGGAAAATAAAATATGATGAAGTCTCCTTTCGGGTGCCCTTCCAGTGTGCACTGCTGCCCTTTTTTACTATTTTGACCCCTGCCCCTCAAACATCCTGAGTCTGCCAGTGCTGTTAACTTTATCTGTAAGAAATAATAATTAAAAGCAATATTTACAATGATGTAATGTAAGTAACACTTACCCCAGTAATATTCTGCTTTTTAGCTCACTTCATTCATTTCACATTTTTTGGCATTTGTTTATTTTATTTTTATTTTTTGACAAAAAACCCCGAAACATACGCTTATGTGATAACCTGTCCATTATCTACTCAATAATATAGAGAGTATTTGGAATGGGCTCTTACTTGTATTTGGTATAGCTAAGTTACATTGTTGATTTCAGTACTTTTAATAATAGTGGAGCCAAGGGATTTCTTCCACTTTTGAATATCGGCTTCCGAAGTATTGTGGAGTAAAAGCTGCCAGCTGAAAAGGAGGATGTAGGTACCAGTCCATGAAAATTGCACTAAGAACAGTACTTGAGTGAATCTATGTGAGTCAATTCTGTCTTCAGTTTGAGAACTTCAGTCTAAAAGTGTTGGTTTCTGTTTAAACTGTTCAGAGATCCTATAAGATTCATCTTTGCAAACTCAGCAATGCATTAACAAACCAGTTAAAGTCCAAAAAGCACAAAAACATTATGTTGCTGCTGCTGCTGTTTTTGTTGCCTGCGGATGAATCACCTGCGTCACACAGCAGAAGGTGAACGATAACTGTTACGACAGACGCACATCTGTTTGTGACAAACAGGATCCAGCAGCACTTTAACCTGCAGCCTCAGCCGTATACAGGTGAAAGGTGAGGGGATGAAGATGGACCTGATTGTCACACTGTTGTTGTCTTCCTCAGGAAATGGAGCTGTTTCACAGCCAGATTATGGTGTTTTTAAGGTCGTTGATGGGTTGTTGAAGGTGCAGTTAGGTAACAGGTTGTTTTTCATCACAAAGGTCATTGAATAACAACACCTATAACCCACAGTAAAAGCTTCACGACAAGAGCAATTCATTAATGTACAAACAAGATGGACTGAAAATTCAGGCCGAAATATCTGCATTTACTAAAATAAAATTTTCTTCAGGAACACAAACATTAAACATAGGTGGGCTGGAGCGCACACATGAGAGGAGCCTATGCTGCAGTGAAGTGCAAGTGACAGCAGCAATAAGATTAATACAAAAAACATCACATATAACAGTAAAACACTGACAGGGAACATTTTACTCCACAATGACTTAATTTTGATATTCTGATTACATTTTGCTGATAATACTTACATGCATTAACTAAGACAAGGTTTTGAACTGGAATGGAATATTTATTCAGTGTGGTATTGACAAATATTATTGGTGAATGTGGCTTTTCTTAACTTCTTTTAATACATTTAATAAACAATTAGCATCACATCAGCGCAAGTATTAGAACATTTTAATAACCAGCTAAGTATTATGACAGTGGAAGAACAATGGAGATCTACTAATAAATAATGGTAGAAACCAGGGGTGAGCTAATTCTTTGACTATACTTTTATGTGCCAACTATATCACCCTGTTCCTTTTATTTTTACTTCATGTTGCTTTAAGAGGCCATGTTATGCTCATGTTATAATCATTCTTTGGGTTCATATTTAATTCTTGGTTACTACTTGAGCAGGTTTACATACTTTGATGCTCTAAAAGCTCATTTGTTTTCTCATAGAGCCGACCCTTGTTTTTTTTTCCCCAGGATGTTTGCCTCTGTCTGAAAAGCTCTGTTTTAGCTCCTGCCCTGCTTCTTAGAGCTTACTCTGCTCTGATTGGCCAGTTCAAACACACACCTTCCAGATGAGAGAAGAGAAGCCCAGCACACTGTGACACACTAGTGGTCTGAGATAAAAAAAAAAACAACAACAAAAAACTGATAACGGAGCGTTCAGAGTCATTAGAAACAGCCCCCAGGGATTACTGCTACGTACCCTTATCTCATTATTTCATACTTTGGCATCATTTAAAATGATAGTTTAATGTTTCTCTACACTCAGTACTATTCCATTATTGCTTCCATTAAGCTGTACACAGTTTAGTTAAACTGTAACTTCACTAGAAACTGCTCTGTGTACAGCTGTGTTAGCTTATATGACCAGAGTTGAAAAGATTATTTCAGAAATGTAGGTTACAGATTACTAGTTGCCCGACTTAAAACGTAATTAGTAATGTAACTATTTCAATCAGATAATAAAAGTAATGTGACTTACTACATTTGATTACATTTCGATTACTTTTCAAAACTCCCAATGAATGTTTTCAACTGTTAACTATTTTCAAAGGTTTAAACCAGGCAGTGTTGATGGCAGACGTGGGACTGCAAATACAAACAAGAGAACCAATCAAAAGCATCACAATAGCATCAAACTTTACTAAACAGCCTTGACTGGAAATGACAAAAGAAGACATTGTGCTCATCAAAAACATGCAAAGCACCAAAATGAATATTATTCAACATATAGCCCAAGCCTTTAACAGAAAATATTCAGATGTAATCTCCTTTGTACTCATTAACATTTTAATTAATTACACATTCTCTCTCAGTAACTGTAACTGATTACTATTTCATTTATTTTGTAATCCAATTTTGCAGTTCCGTTACAAGTAACTAGTTACTTCCCAACACTGTATATGAAAATATATATTTACATTCTGCAACACACAAGTCCTACATCATATCGGCAGTGCGCTAAGCTGGATGTAATGTAGACATTTGAACTTAACAGCCTCTCTTCATGTCCTCTGGTACTCTGCTGCTCTCTGGTGGCTGAACTTGAGCCCAAAGTTCACAAAACAAGTTCACTAAACAATCTACTGTTTAATTATTAGAAGTCACAGCATCCTTACAATAGTAAACATGTTTTTGTCGTTGCTCCATCTGTGTTGTTGCATTTGTCCCAGAAGAGTGTGTAAAGTGCATTTTTTTTGTCCGGGGAGGTTAGAACTGACTCTTTCAAGTCGCAGACTGGCGCCACACGGTGGCGCTGTTTTACCATTCAGCAAAATGACTGGCAGACAATGAAGGTCCGAGGAGCTACGTCAAGTACACAGACATGAGCTGTTAAGGCACCGGAAATTGGGCAAATTACCTTTTAAAATAAAGTTGAAAATCAAATAAAAAGGTCAGACTGGTTAAATTTTATCAATAAAGTGATACTGAAGAAATGATCACATACATCCACACACACGCACACACACACACACACACACAGAAGGCAGCAG
>JAQLOL010000021.1:8917272-8928295 GCA_029783665.1 Naso thynnoides | reverse complement strand
GACTTCATCACACACAATTTCAGTTTTACAATACAGCACATGGCCGAAAAGGGTATGGGAGAAGCTAATAGCTTATCGGAGTCCCGCCCCTATTTCCCACAAAATACATCGGTTCACTCATTCATTTTATAATACAACAGCAGAGCTGCGGTCTGTATATAATTAGACTTTATGCCATGAATTAAATCTTGTGACAAAATCACTTTAAAGCCTGTGACACAATTTCCCCAAAGTTTCGGACAGTTTGTGCTCTTGCATTACAATTTAATATGTCATGTTTCAAACTCATTCATGGAGAATGAAAGTAAAACTTGTCTTAGCTGATTGTTGGGTTTTTTTTTATTACCATGACGGTAGTACTTGTGTCTGAAGTGCCTCTGGATGCTCGCTGTGTCCTACATGAGCTAATAAGATCGCTGCTCTCTCTTTCTGTCACTCTCTGACCTACTAAACTAACCTCTGCTTGTTAAACAATGTGAGGTGTTATGTTCTTCGCCGGCAAAGTGTTTTATTGGCCAAGAATGTCTGAAGTGCTGCTAACCCATTTATCAGATGAAAGGATGTGTCTGATTTTCTAGGTCTGGCTTCTAAACTGGGCCCAGTTAAATAAAGGATGGCCCACATTCAGTTGCCCGAGGGTCTGTGGTGTAAAACAGGAGGGAACAACAATTTAAGGCTGTCAATGCCTCAATTAGTTGCTTTCTTCTCCATTTTAAGGCCTCCACAGTGGGTGCGTAACGAATAAACGACATGAAAATGCAAGTTCTTCGAATGCAAAATATTTTAGATCGAAATTATTTACACCAACAGTGACACAAATTTACAACAGAAACGGGAATACGAATTTGCAGAAGAATTTTGCAGAGCCTTCTGCCTCTCACTGTTGAGGACGGAGGCTGTTGCCCTGGTGGTAGCTGGCACGAAGAATCGGTAGACGGGCGCTGGCGTTTTCCACAAGCTGTTAAACAATCACATAGATGTTGGTATATTTTGTTCTGTTGCAGATGAAGCTTCAGCCATTGTTGATGTTGTTGTATGAGATGGAAGTGACGTCCGTTCTGCACAAGCATTGTGATTCGTTGATGCCCCAGCAAAATCAACCGTCATGCAAAAATTTAAAGGGTTGCTTTTTCACAGCTTGACATTGTTCTGTGTGAATGCATGACCAGTCAGCAGTTTGAAAAATATTATTGACTTGTGACACATTTGCATGAAACAATCACATCCGATGTGTAAAGGCCTTTATCAAGACTCTTCCTTGTGTGTGTGTGCCTTGCGTTCAAATAGGCCTGTTGAACTTCAAACAGTGGAGCTGACTGACAGAGAACATTTTCTCTTCCTCCTCAGTGAAAGCAGATCAGTCTCTTTGTAGTAAACGCTCGACCTCCCTGTTGTCACGTAGCTTCGTCCTGGTGCAGAGTGCAGCCATGTGTGAGGGTCTTGAAGAAAAAAGACACACACACACACACACACACACACACACACAGATCGTGATCATCTCTATCTGGAAACATCAACGGATGTTTCCACTTTCTTACCTTTCATCAGTGATGAAAGAGCTGCTGGGAGTTTACGTGAGGCAAAGTTCATCTCACTGGTTATGAAACCTCCGAGGGCAGAACTACATGTTTGTGGAACATCCTCTGAGGCCTGCAGATTATTCTTTTCATTAGTTCTTTATTGTCCATATAAGAAACTAAGGACAAACGTCCACTCGTCAAGAAGACGTCTTGCTCTTTGTTTCGGCAGAGTCACATTTAAAGACTCGAGATCACTGGTGCGTGTCTGGTTACTTTATTCCTCCGGAAGCTCCGATCTACACCCAACTCTCATCAGCAGTAGCTGTCTGCTGGCATCCATCCCTCTGCTCTGCCCATCTCACACGCAAAACACTCAAAGCTGAGTGACCATGACCATCATGCTTTGTCAGCCCAGCAGTTTGGTCGAGAGTGAAGTATTCTTACAACTAGCTGATGGATAGTGAAAAAAATAGCTCTTATATATGACAGCCTCACACAGAGCAGCTAGCAGGGCTGTTTAATCTTAGCCCTCCTCTCTGTGTTTTATTGAAAAACAGGAAGACAACAGACCACACAAACACACCATCAGTAATTCCAAGACATGTTGTAATGGATATCTTCTTGTAACTGCTGCTACATGGACCTTCATCACCCTGAGTTGCTTTCTACAGCAGTGTGATTTATCCTTTTTGACATAATACAGGATTTTTTATTCAGATATTTATTGTGTTAAAATTTATGTTCAGTCAGTATCTTTCATTATAGTGTATCACTGTTAAGCACATGTAAAAGTTTCTGTTTGACACTATAGTTTTCCAGTTTGTGATGTCGTGATACGAAAAAAAAAAAACATTGTGGGTTTTTTTTATTTTTGGCTCTGACCTGTGGGGTTTAGTCTTGGACATTCTCATTCAGATCATTTCCTTCGGTCTCCTGAGAATCGAGCCTCATAAAAATGTTTGTTTGTCAAACTAAATCTGCAATTTGCAGAAAAATAACAGACTAAATTGTTTCGAAACCTCCTTCTGTCCCTCTCTGCTGCTGTCCACAGCAGCGAGCTGAAATATCCGAGGCCTCAGAGGTCATTGTCCTCTCTGGAGGTTATATAACAGCCCAGACTCTCTCTCTCACATCTCAGTTATCATCTCTGTGACTGAAAACAAGGCCCTCTCAGAGGAGGAGGCGATGGTGCAGAGAGGCTCCCTCCACGGCAGACAGAGATTAGTGTTATGTCACAGATTTGACAAACACACTCTTTGTACGGGGCCTGGACGCGGCTCTGCCTTGTTGTGGGTCGGCAACAGTGAGGGAATTAACAACGAGTTTAGCCAGCGGACCACAATGCACCGCACCAAAACCCTCCCAGAGTCCCCGTTGGCTCCGAGTGTGGCTGGAAGCACAGAGGATCACATGCACGCTGAGTGTGACCGATGCGTCAGAACTGTCTGACATCTGTCATCCATCTGTGATACGACTGAGGCTCAGCTGCTGCAGAAAATGTTTTTTTTCTCAGCACTTTTGGCACTTATTTCCATTGATGCATTCCAGTGTTTGGCTTTTTTTAGATACTGTGGTTCATTACGTCACAGGACTACTGAGTGTTTTCGTGGCTGATGTACCTTCTTTCAGCTCTGGTTTGTCGTGCACAATGTAACTTGCATTTTTTATGCGTGTCCTCAAGAATTCATGCTACAAGTCTGCAAGACGCAGTCGAGAACAGTGGGGACATTATGTGTCCAAGGATGTGAAGTCAGGTCAGCAGCAGACCAACAACAGCAACAATAGAGGAAAATGTGTTTGCTTGTGATTTTACAGTTTTGATTATATAACACGCAACAATGGGGTGCATTTCATTTCCAACACTTCAACATGACAAAGACAGAGTGGCCAAAGGCAGTTTACATCTCAGCACTTAATCGAGTTTAACACAGAGAAGAAGAAAGAAGGCAATGTTAAATGATCACATAGATGTTATTATATTATGTTGGGATTTAGCTTGAGATTTAGTCATTGTTCATGATGTTTTAGGCGACAGATGTGACGTCCACTCCACAGTTCCATTGTGATTGGTTGATGCCTTTGTTCGCAGTATGAAAGCTCAGAAAAATTGAACTTGATGCGAAAAAAGGATCTCTTTTTTACAGTGTGATACTCGTGTTCTGTGTCAAAGTACTCGTGACCAATCAGCAGTTTGAAAAATATCGTTGCTGTGCAAAATATTGACATGAAAAAAACACCCCTGGTGTTTAAAGGCCTTAACTCTACCTACTAATCATTTAAAAATGGTGCCTTCATGTAACAGCCCCAAACATTTACATGCAAAGAGTCCAAACATTTTTGGCAGCCAGTCTTCAGAAACCCATAATTGCCAACATTCTCTTTATCTTTATCCCCTTCAGCCCACTTTAAATGAATTTGCAATAAAAAATGAAAATCTGACTCAAACTTAATCAGTTTTTTAAACTTTTAAGATGATACTGAAAGTATGCTTCTCTTGTTCGAGAAAATCAACAATAGCTGCCAAGTAATTACATTAATTCAATTTCACTCTGTAAGTAATGATATCAATAGAAAGTATCATTTGAGAAGTGGTGATAAATTTCAAGTACAAGGCGGTCTGCTTATGATCAGCTTTACAGTTCACTATGTGCAGCTAGTCAGATGTTTTTATGCGTGCAGCTTTAGAAACCATATGGTCTCCATCCTAATTGGGCAAAAAACATGAATGGAAAGACATCCGTTGAGGCTTTTCTTATCGTAAAGTTAACACTTTTCACATTTAAATGATGTTTTCTATCCACACTGTTTATGTGGCTTAACATCTCTGTGATACTGCGATAATTGTGTTTATTAGAGAAATGCCAGGAGAGGAAGAAAGTGCTCCAAGGGTGGAGGGTGTTTTGATTATATTTAAAAGGGAAAAAAAAGCAAGGAATGTTAGAGCAGCTAAAGGGTACACCACCTGAGAAGAAACTGTGACTGAGTTCAAACTTGTGGATGTCAAGTTTGTCTCAGTGTGTTGAGGTGAAAGCAAAGAAGAAGAAAACAAGACATCTGAGCGAATCATTGAGCTTTGAGAGGATGCAGTAAGAGTTTCTGATGTGGCAACGTGGACAGATTGTGGTCATTTCCTGTTCAGATGTAGAAACACACACACACACTCACACACACACCTGCTTTTCATGTGTTCAGTTAGAGGCTTTAACCTTTGTCACCACTATACAAATACATGGTGTTACGGGTTTTCCAGGTGCATTTCCAAGAACAAGAAGTTTTACGGCAAAAATTTTGGGGGGCTGATGCCGATACCAGTAATCGGGAGTTAGAAAATTCTGATATCTGATATCTATCAGCTGATATTGTACATAATTATATCTGCTGAATGTGGTTATCAAGAACTTGTAACAAAGACATGTAATGGAGGCAGGATATCTTAAATCTTAACCAAGTGAAGTCTACTGAAGAGTAAACACGTCACTTATTTGTCATTAAATAACAAGCCGCAAACTGCTTAAGTTCACCATTTTAAATCACTAGTCCAAGCATTTTTCCAGACTTAAAAACTGTTTTAATATTGATGGCTATAGGTGAACCATATGCTGATACGATAATCTGCGATGGCCCAAAATTGGCTGATAATATCAGCTAGCCGAGATATCAGTTGCGCCCTACTCTTGAACACTAGCAATGAATCTAAATTGAAAATTGTCAATGTAAAAAAAAAAAAAAGAGGCTGATTTCCCATCTATGTGGCTTCTGTGAGTAAGTAAATCACTCACAGTTTTTCAGTAAACTGGTTAAACATGTGCAACTGACACTAGTGTAAAGCATTTTTTTGTTGGTGTGATTCTTTCTCTTGTTTTCTCTGATTGTGTCAGTGAATTAAGAGTAAATTTTCAGACTGGAGCTGACATGCTTGCATGTCAGGATGTAAAACACTGGAATTTCCCTTTAACATGACTAATATATCTTAGGAGTACTTGGAGAGCTTCCTTATTTTGGTAACCACTCCTGAATTCCTTCTTTGACAATAATCATGACATGCTGTCGGACTGAGAGGTTGTGTTAGTGTTTCCCAGCAGGGACATTCAGGATGTAGTTCTTAGGACCCTCAAAAGTACCATGAACTTTTGGGTGGAGTTGGCAGGGCTTCCTGACTGTCTGTTGTTCAGCGTCATCGGCACTTGGCTGCTTTGAATCGTTGTAAATGGTCTTGTGAAAGTTTTCTTCCTCTACATCATCTACATACCTAATATTTAGCAACGGAAGCCTAACAGTGAATGTGGAAGATGATGAGGATGTTGGCTCTTGTCTCTACATGTGTCCCTGACATTCACATATTTTTTTGTGTTTTCTCTGATGACACTAGAGAGAGAGAAGAAGCATGGCCAGGAGAGGTCGATGACATTCAACCAAGGTCTCCAGCCAGAACTGAACCACAAGTGTCACTTTTACAGGGTCTCCCCCACATAGTTTTTAATTAGTTTTTGGAGCCCGATGGATTCTTGAGCCCTGGCTAGACTCCCAAACAGACACACGTCGTTCTATACATATACTACACTGGCTCACATGTTCCACACACATCCAGTTGGCACAGGTCTGGACATGTGGATATGAGCAGACGATGAAATGTATGCCACGTAGTCTCTCACAGCTGCACAAAGTACACATTTGGATGTTATGTCCTCAGTATATATCACCTGGGTTGTCATTACATCAGAAACAGAAGAAGGTTTTCCACATACATTTTTTTGTTGTACTTCAGTGCTAGATGGAAAACAAGCGCCACATAACTCTTGCCCCAAAATTTAAGAATCATTAATAGAGAATTCAAAGTTCAAAAAATGCAATGTATATTTAAAAATACATTGCAAAAATATGTGAAATGTATCTGTTGTTAAAAAAGGAAAGAGCTGTAAAAAGATGGAGAGGGTAGAATGTATGAAAAATTGACAATGAAATGTCAAACATATTGCAGCATAAATGCCAAAGAATAATCCGAACATTTTTGCTAATCTAATCTCTCAAGTTAGATGTGATGACTTTACATTAAGGGTTTTAATTGTAACTTTAAGAGATTCTTTAGAGAGGTCCTAGTAGCACCCACTTTGTAGATACGAGGTGATAACACAGCTGCTAAATGGTTACCTGCTTTCTCAGGTCTGTTCGACCCTGTGGGAGGCTGCTGCTGTATTTGCTTCGTTGACCTGTTCAAAGTTTTCAGTGTCATGGTCTCGTGGGATCTACTGGGAACCAGTTTGAGAGCAGCTGGATTTTTTCTCTGTTCTGTGAAAGAATCACGGTTCCCCTGCGGTGAGGGCACAGAAGAACAGCAGTAATCAACTTCACTGGCTGTAGACCAGTCAACGGGTGTAGGTGCTGCAGCTCAGGTATTGATGATAATGTAAGAAGATGTTCAGACAGAATATGTTTTACTCCCTAGTTTCATCATAATGGGCAATCTTTTAAAAACAAGCCCAATGAAAGCAATTTTAAGCCAGGCTACTAGAACTTATTAGAAAGAGATCCATAAAATATTCATAATATATTTGATGCAGACATTCCTTTCAAATGTGAAACTTTGTAGTTTTTTGGTAATATATTTTTCAAAATTGTGATATTAATGAAAAAAAGGTGTATTATTGGCAGCAAATAAAAAACATCACAAGAAAATAGTTAAAAGTAGATCCACCCACCACTGAGGAATTAATTGATATTGTGTAAGAGATCTACATTATGAAAAAGTTATTTTCCCTCATAGTGCAAAGAGAAAAGTTTATCAGATCTGGACTAAATGGCTGAGTATGTAAAAAGCAGTAAGATCAAATTTTATTTGATTCTGTCTGTAATTTGTGACAACCTGCACTCTGTTTTTTTGTTTTTTTGTTTTTTTAAATTTTCACTCTTTTTGTGTGACATCTGGACAGTCATAAGAAGTAAGCTCCCCAGTTCTGTTGTTCATATGTTATAGTAAATGAATGATTAAAACAAATAGAAAAATCCTGTAAAAGCAAAAATGGACAAAGACTCTGACTTTGGCAACCACCTTTCCTAATTCCCAGCAGAGAGGGTGTCAAACATTTGACAAATAACTTACAGTAGGACGAGGGAAGTCTGTAATGTTGTTAAGGTTATATGCAGTGGAATTGAAAATAACTTACTTTTTTCAAATAAAAGAAAAAAAGCTGTGTTTTAAGCAATATGGACACATTTTTCAACGTCTGTGTGTTTCAAGCCACTAAAGCTAGCACAGTCAATCATTTGATCAATTAATCAACAGAAAATGAATCTGCACTATTTTTAATATCGTTTTAATTTATTCAGATGTTAACAAGCAAAATAGGGACTGACCAGTATTTTTTCAGGGCTGATAGTGATACCCATAATCAGTAATCCAAGGAGGCTGATATTTGATACTTGTGGCAAATATTTAGTTGTAGTAAAAGTTACAAATTTGTGCTACAGTTTACAGCAATACAGATGCAAATGTAAGTATAAACAAACCCCACAAAGGAAAATGACCACGAGGGTCCAAGTGGTGAGCAACAGCCCACTGCATCTACTACGGGTAATCCAATTAAAAATGGAGTATTGGGTTTGTGTTGTTCGAGGAAGATTTTCAAACCAGAAGCAAGAGAGAGGCTGAATTCAGATTGAATCAGGCATTGTGGTGATGAATACAGGTTTGTGCGTCGGTGTGAAAGTCATCACATTAAAGTCTTTGTACCTCCTTATGGCAGGATTGTTTGGCTCTGCTGCTTGGCTGATAAGATGATTGACGACTACACGTGATGTCAGGTTGTGTTTCTCCAAAAGTCTTCTCTGCTTCAATGTCCTGCTGCAGGCCTGGCGTTTCTTTTGTTTTATTTTTTCCAGCATCTCCTGTGGTTTGTATCGCTGCAGCCTGAACAGACCACCCACCTTAAAATGAATTGGAAAATTGGTGTAAATAAGGCCTATATGTAACAGCCACATGATTGTTGGCTTGATTGACGCAGTCAGAAACCATTCCCCACCTCTTTTGTAAGGTTTTGCCAATCAAGTTATGAACCAAATGTACCTGCCCTGCTGTTGTGCTCTAGAGTGTTACTGTAAGAGAAAGTGTCACTTTTTTCACCTGGTCCAGACTCTTCAGATCTAAGGTTCGGACATTTGGCGTGTGAGAGGGAGGGAAAGAGAAAGGGAAGGAAGAAGTCCAGTGAGGAGTTTGTGAGGGGAGTTGGAAATCGGCTGGGAAGAGCTGCTTCTCAACAGCTGTTTCCTGTTTTCATCTCACTTTTCCAGCCGTTAGCGTTTTGGTGGGAGGTTAGGGTGTGTGTTTGTGAGTGTGTGTGTGTGTGTGCGTGTGTGTTTATGCGCATGCGTGTGGGGTGTAGGGGTGTTTTGGACATTATTCCTCTGGTATCAGGCCAGGTAATCAAAACTTTCTCGTCCTCCATTCAGGGGAATTCCTGTGAAATTCATTGTTAGAGCTTCTAAAATGAAACCTTTGACCTAATTTAATTGCATTTACTGAAATGTGTGCAACAAACTAATCAGTACAAATTAAAGTCATAAACATTTCAAGGGATAATTTGTGTATGTTATTCCTGAACTGACAAATGTTTGATTGGTTAAGCAGCAACTTAGCAATCAATTACCAAGCAAACATTGCAAACTGTGACTGCTTCCAGCTTCAAATCAATAACTTATTTCATTTTTGATAATAAATTTCAGGGTTTGATAAAACAACATCAAACGCCTGACTTTTTTTGGACATTTTTCTGATTTTGTAAGGCGTAAAAAAATTACAAAGGCAACAATGACCAGAAACATACAATATCTGAACACAAGTTTAACTGTTTTTGTTTCTGTCAGTCAAATGTAAAGCCGACTGTCAACTGAGACATTCTGACTTTATCTGTTTTAGAGAGCTTGAAGAGACAAAAAAGTTGGATGCTGTGAAACATACAGTCGCATTTTAAAAGCATCATATGTAATTTCTACCACTACAGGTCTAAATAAACACATAGTTTCAATGACATCATGAGGAAGGGTGGGATCATCTGATTCGTTTACTTCATTGTTAAATGGCCATCGTTGCAGACGAAAATCTATGTGACTGACTCAGACAGAAATGTTCATAAGGAGGTAATGTATTAAAGGAGCAATGTGCAAAATTGATTCACCACTAGTGGTCGCAACTCTGTATCAGCTTTACACCAACACAAACCTGCCAGTCAGCCACACCTCCCATTTCCCCTGGCACTCCACCTGCCCCACCCCCTGTTCTCAGCAGCTCTCTGCTCAGGAGAGGAAAGAGGCTCGCTAGTGGTTAGCGTTAGCTCCGCTGTCTACCACATCTTCTCAATAATAATTTAATGTCAATTCAAGCCAAAAAAACATCTGATTGTCTCTTTTTACAAATCATGGCGAGTTGTAATCTCAATCTCAACACAATATAACAACATATATGTAATTACTCCACAGTTTATGATGTTAGCCGAGCTAATCGCTGGTGCTAGCTCCAGCCAGACCTATAGCCTCCCTCTTGGGCAGCAAAAGAGGCCAGAGCCCTGGTAGCGGTTAGCGCTAGCATGGCTGTCCCCTTTATCTGCTTGGTTACAATGTGATGTTATTTAAGGTGAAAAAAAATCCATCTATTCATCTCTTTCTACAAAGCATGGCGACACCATTTATGTAATCATCGAACAGTTTATGACTTTAGCCGAGCTAATCACTGGTGCTAGCTCCAGCCAGACCTGTAGCCTCCTTCTTGGGCAGCAAGAGGCCAGAGGCCTGATAGCGGGTAATGTTAGCTCTGCTGTCCCCCACAGCTGCTAGGTTACAATGTGACAATGTGATGTTATTTATAGCAAAAAATCGTCTATTCATCTCTGACCGCAACATGCCCTGATGACATCACTCTGACCTTTATCATCTGTGTTGATTTAAGGACTTGACAGGCCTCCTATACAGACAAGAGCGTTACAGACAACATTACATAACTGCTTTCACACAGTAGGACAAACACACTGACCTTCATGTGTTAAATTAGTGGACTGTCTCTCTGCATAGTGCTTATGTAATTAATTCCATCAAAGTTACCCAAATATAATGGGGTAGATCCCACAAGTTTTTTGTATTATTGTGGCTCACATGGCTAATTCAACATCTGGCAGAACAGCAGCTGATAAAAATTAGCCTTTTGACTAACTCTGTTGCATTTACAGTGATGTTGATCAGCATCCCTGTAAAAAGAAATGAAAGCACTGGTGCTATAGAAGTTGGTAGTTTTATAGCACGTGCCAAAACTTTGTAGCACTAATATAAAACATTTCTAAAAACAACCCTAACTGCTGTAGTTTACCACACAAACAGGTATGTAATTGGCCAAGGACATGAAAGTTGCATTTAGGGCACACAAAATCCAGATCTTATCAATAAATGGGTGGCGAGTTGGTGACTCGGCTGGAGGGGGGCGTCTGGCAGTGTAATTGACGTGGCGAGGAGGGTCAACTTCA